>JAODLK010000044.1:1014944-1034889 GCA_027563805.1 Buceros bicornis | reverse complement strand
GCTTAGTGATTTTTTGTGGGGGTTGTGGTTTTTTTTTACATCTTTGCAAAGCGTCTTTGCTCTGCATGTTAGAATAAGACCACACAATAAATACAGAATTTGCAGTGTAACTTTCCCACATACAATCAACACAGGGAAAACTTACAAAAAATCATGTGTGTTCCACACGGAAACAGAGACCGTATGATACAGTATCTACAGGTCCTTCCCCGAGGCGGGGGACGGAGCGGGCTGCACCAGCGCGCGAGGTCACTGGCCACAGGCAGCGCTTCTGTCATCCTGGGGCGGAAGCTCTCCAGGCTCCAGAGGATGTTGCCACCCTGACACCTTCCTTCACTCCGTTAGTTTCATCCAGATGGAGCTAAGTGCAGCTTGTCAGAAGTGGAGCAGGAAAGCGAACAAAAAAAGGTGCTATCTGGAGTACCTGTGCAAACGCCTGTTCTTTACCCACAGCACCTGTCTAGCAGCAAACGGGCTCACAACTCCTCCTGGTGACACAGTCAGTAGGTCATTGACCAGACAAACCTTAGTCATCAGGTTCTTCCTCAGAAAGCAGAAGATCTTTATCTGACAACTGGTCTGTGTTACTGGTACTAGTTGCGTCCTCCTCATCCTCAGAGCTCCCATCACAGGAGGTATGGAACAGCCTCATCAGCTCTCTGAACCTGTGCGATACCTGAAGAACAAGGGAAAGCCAAGATGACTAGTGACCTAAAAGCTAGAGTGAAGTGGAAACTTCCTGTTACAAAGTTCAGGAAAGTGTTTGTGCTTTTGTGTTAAAATCCAACTCACACAATCGCTTTTCATGCACGATTCAATCACAAGGGAGAGAGAAATGGAAGAGCACTGGGTTCTGTTTTCTTTGGAAGAAGTTACATTCTACTGACTTGCCGTCAGGGAAGACTCCTGGCCAGTGACATGGGGAAGGTGAAGACACAAAACCCGACAGATCCCTTGTATTGGCCTAGGAGGCTGAAGACCGGAGGGGGAGTCGCTGAAACAGTTCTGGTACCAAACGGAAGATACAGAGTATCGATGGAATGTGGTAAAAAGGACCCTGTAGTCATGACTTCTGGCTCCACCAGAACAGATCGGGGTTGGTTTGGGTTTTTATTTGCAGTTGGGATTACTTTCCTCTGATGCAGCATCAAATTAAAGTTTGGGAGACTTAAGGCTACAGCAAACCTCCACCTTCCCTTCCACCCCCTTCCCCGTTCGCTGTAACGGACGCAGCCCCTCACCTCACTAGCAGTCTTGTTGCCCAGTTTCTGCGAGATGGCCTGGAAGGTTTCCAGATGGGCTCCTTTCTCCTGGCAGGTGGTGAGGATGACTCTGTCAGCCTCCCTACAAAACAGTACAAGAGCTGTGAGAGCGGCCAAAGCTGGGCGTCAACACACGTCAACCCCCACGAGCGCAAGAGGCCCGTTCCCAGGCAAGAACAACTGCAGAGCAAGTCCAGCAGAGCCTCGTTCCTTTACTGGTACTGCCACCGCCCACCACAAGACACATCTCTGAGCAGAGACACGTTTTGCCTGTTTTTAAGCTTTTTGAAGGAGAAAAATACTCTTTCCCAGCCTGAAGTACTACAACAGTTACACAGCCTTGAGCAGACTATTTCCCGTAGGCCCAGGGTGGCAGCTATGGTGGACTGTGGTTATCGAGGAAACAAGGCAGGAATATTCAAAAGGAGGGGGCAGAAGACTCTAGGAAACGGGAATACAACGAAGGCTACTCGTCCTGTGAAGCCACATACTGAATGCAGGAAGGATGGGAGACACGGTTCAGGCAGAGGTACCTGGTCCAGAGGACAACCTTCTCCCCAGTCGAGCTGACTTTGCTGTTCTTGGCACACACAGTTGCTTCTGCGACTCGCTGCTGTTGCTGCTCCTCCTCCTTCTGGCCCAGAGAGGCAGCGACCGCTCTGTGTTCTAGCTGCTCAGAATGCTGACGCACCTGGAAGCAGTTGTTTGCATTTGACTTTCCTCTGCTCTCAGGAAAACCTCCAGTGCAGCCCGTCTCATCTTCCAGAGTGCAGCTATCGGGGGACTGTGAGCTGCAGCGCTTACCCAGTGCTGGTTTTCTACCTGGTGTTATCCAACCCTGCTTTGCTTCAGGTTTTCCTTCCAGAGGCAAAGGTGCTCCCTCAAAGTCTTTCACACCTGATTCTGAAGCACGTCCACAGACAGGGAGCTCTTCTGATGAGCCACACTGAAGCCCTTCAGGCTGACGCAAACTCCTTCCAGAAGAGGAACTAAGTCCCGTCAAACCCTTTACAGCAGCAGAACGAGAAGACAGCGGCAGGTCTCTGCTCAGCCCAGGGGAAGCGTCTGCTGTTCCTTGGTGTTGCTGGTTTAGTCCCTCACTCTCGCCTCCCTCGGTGCAAGGGCACTCTTCGGTTTCTTGAGGTAGTTTTGAAGTAGCTTTTTGTAGATGTGTCCATCTGGGGCCAGTGACAGAAGAGACACCGTCCTCCGCAGCATTCACCACCGCACCGACACCCGCTTCTCCGACCTGCTTATCGGGCAGTGCGGGTTTGGCAGAAGACGCGTGTCTGCCGGGGACAATCTTTCCTTCCAGGTGAGATCCTGATAAGGAACAAGTTGAGACTGTTAGGAAGAAAAACTTCTGGGGGCTTTATTTATTTACTTCCTTACTTACAAGATTTACTATTTTTCTTAATTATTCTAGAGCATAATGCTGTAGGTAAGGACACAGTCTGGGAGCAGCTTCCTATCTGCAGCTTCTCCACCCTGTACTTCTGCAGTCAAGCTTTTTTACCTTTGCAGGTTACTGCAGCCAGCTGCTGCACACGTGAAAAAGCTGAAGTGCACTGGCCAGAGCAGAATTCTCAAGGGCAACAGACGCTCCTGCTCTTGGTGCCCTGTTTACAAAGCCACTATAAAGCAGACAGCAGGCAGCATTACACTGAAACCACCACCTCGAACCCGTCTCCAACAGTCACAGTAACAGGGAGGGAAGAGATCTCCTTCAGGTTGTTCATCCTGCAGTGACCGTGTTTCCCTTTGTCTGTACCAGACTGAAGGAAAACAAGTCACTGGAAGGAGACCATGTAAAGGAAGATTAGAGAGATCGTGATTTTGAATTGCCCTGCTAAAATGAAAACCGGGAAGAAACCCCCGCAGTATCGTGGGCTGATAGTCCCGGGAACCGAACGAGCAGGCTAGCAAGAGAAGCTGCACCGGCACAACCGTTCTGACAAGGGAGAGTTCTTCTCCAGCCAGGAAGGGAATGCTCTGGATGTGCGTGTGCTTCGGGCATCCCAGCTGGATGAACACAAGGAAAAAAACTGAAAAAGTTCTCAATATCTCCATAAATTTGCACGAGAAAGTCCTATACCTATTTCCATTGGGGGGAACCACTCTGGAGACCTGTCTGTGCACACGAGTTTCACACACCTGAAGCCAGAGAGTCTGCTTTCCGAGAGATGGGTTTTGTTCTGCTCTGGACATCCTCTCCCTCGTCTCTGTTCTCCAGGCTCTCTTCTGCAGGTTCCTTGGACATTCCAGGGTCCCTCCCTTCAGGCCGAGGACTTGATTCTTGATGAACAAGGCTTGAGGTCAGCTCTTGAGAATCTTTACTTTTATAAAATTTGTTTTCGCACACCTGCAAATGAATATATAGGCACACAATTACAGCTGGGGTGTATCAGCACAAACCTATCGCCTCAGCCTTCGCTTCCAAAGGATTCCTCGCCCCTGACACAGGCTTCGGTCTGGCAATATGTTTGCATTTAGAAAGCTGAACCAACACAGTTCTTTTCGCATTGCGGCCACACAAGCATCTTCCACCCCCCAAAAAAAGCTTATTCTTAAAGAAGTTGGCAGAGCAAGGAGGGGCAGTGGAAGGTGAGCAGGAGTAAGAGAGTGGAAGGCCAGGCAGTGCAGTCAGCTCCGGAGAGGCACACACCTGGTCACCTTGGGATTTACTTTCTTCCTCAACACATCATTTTGAAGACATGAGGCCTGAGGCTGGACAGATCATGACAACAGGGGGACTCTTGGCAGGACTCGCCTTTCCACTCACCACTCCAGGGACTCGGCCTATCAACTAACCTTACTACTACAATGGCTGCAGGTCCTCCTTTTGCTTTTCTTTAGCTTGAGATCGCTACTCCCTTCATGGCAGGAGCATGAACATTCCTTCATCCCATCTACCCACTCGACCTCCTGGAAACAGACATACTGCAGCTGACAAACGTGCAGGGTACACAAAGAGGACAGTCAGGGGAAGGTTAACCCAGAGGGAGCCAGGAAGGGCTGAGCGGACTCTGTGCACGCCCGGGGAGAACCAAGTGGCTACCCTGCTAGCAAGCGAAGCACCATGGAAACATTTCAACCCCCTTTCTTCACATCTTTTGAGGCTGTTGTCATGCCTCTTGGTAAGACACGTTTACCCTCATGGGCATTTGCTCAGAGTCCAGCTACGTGAGACACCCCAGGCCCACCTTGTCATTGTTGGGGCCTCCAATCTCTTTGCGCTTCTTGTTTTTTGAGGCTGCGTGCATCTTGGGCGGTTCATCCTCCTCTTCTACATCTGGCAAAGACACCTCTTCAAACCCATCAAACTACAAAAAAGAAACACGCAAAAACTGCTCTATCATGATAGCTCTTGGGCAGACCAAACTTCATTTTCCCCATGAAACAGCTGGGACTGCTTAGTCTGGAGAAGAGGAGGCTCAGGGGGGACCTTATTGCTCTCTACAATTACCTGAAGGGAAGTTGTAGGGAGGTGGGGGTCAATCTCTTCTCCCATATTGACAGGACGAGGGGGAATGGCCATAAGTTGCGCCAGGGGAGATTTAGGTTGAATATTAGGAAAAATTTCTTTACAGAGAGGGTTATTAAGCATTGGAACAGGCTGCCCGGGGAGGTGGTGGAGTCCCCATCACTGGAAGTGTTTAAGAACCGTGTGGATGTGGTGCTGAGGGACATGGTGTAGGGACCCTGGCAGTACAGGGGTAACGGTTGGACTCGATGATCTTTAAGGTCTCTTCCAACCAGATGATTCTATGAATTTCTGATTATTGAGCTCAGTTCCAGGACGTTACAAGTTTGATTTATATTACAAGAGACATAAATGCTATAAAAAAAAAATCTGAAGTTTGCTTCAGTGCACTGACAGCTATCCCACCCTACTGCTTCTCTCTCTCCCAGCCTCAGTTGGAGTTCTTCAAGTTCAAGCATGTCTACTATCTCTGCTTTTATCTTTTCTGGTCTTGGGGAAAAGATTGCTCCACCTCATATTCCTTCTCTTCTGTCCAGTTGATCTCCTCAAAATCTCCCATGCGGCTGGCTGAGGGCCGTAAGTGATCAAAGAAAATGGAGAACTCGTCCTGCAGGTGGTCATGTCCTTTCAAGAGCTGCCACATTTGGGTCTTCAGCTGCAAGAGAGAAAATGAGTGTTTCATTCCACGTTGTCACATTCTTCTCAGAAGGATTTCTCAATGCAAGTGGAACGTCAATGCTTTTTAGACCCCCAACATGCAAAGTTTATGCTCGTATTGGTACTATTTCATTAATACTCTGAGATCATTTCACATCCAGCTATCACATCGGCATAGAAATACCCCTCCAAAACTCTCGGCAGACTCTGTAGGAGGCACTAAGCTAAAATTCCACCTGCAAGATGATAAAAGCAAGGTGGAGGGAGGAGAGATGAGACATACAGGCCAGGTAATTGTAAAGCCTCACAGAGGGAGATAGCACTTGATAAACTCTTGCGGTCTCAAGATGCAGCACAGGGGAGCAGCGAGGCAGGCCAGCTAACTGCATTCCTGGGGGCCTGGAGAGAAAGGAGGTACCTGGATGCCTCATTACCTCTGCAATCTCCTGGGGGAGGCAGTCAGCACAACTCTGCAGAACTTTGATGATCTTTTGATGATGGGCAGGATTTTCAGCAAAACAAATCTCCAGCTGCCTGAGGAACTTGCGGCTTTTTTCAAATGCTTGCTGCTCTTCAAACTGACCAAAAGAAAAACATTCACCTCTCCTGTTCAAGAATACATTTCCAAGTGTCTCCAGTGGGGTTAAAAAAGCTAAAAAATGCCTGTCTTGCTATTTGTTTTCCATGTGTATCAACACCCATTGCAGAACTGGGAAGAGGCGGGGGAAGGGAAACAAGACGTTGACTACTAGGTGAGCTGTAGTTTTGCCTCAACCCTCTGCACGTAAGATAGGAAAATCCAGAAAGCATGTAACAGGAGAAAACCTCTACCTTACAAAGCAGAAGGCTGATTTGTGAGACAAGGAACCATTCCACGTACTGTATGTGCACAGTCTCTGTGGTCAGGTTCTGTGACTAACTGGGAAAGGCCGATTCTCCACAGAAATACTTAGCACGAGACTTAAACACGAGACCTTTCAATTCTGATTAATAAACCAGCAAGGTATGCGAGTGATTTTCCAGCTCTTTACCTTTCTTGCCCTAGAAGAATTCCTTATTTGTTCACCCCCACAAGCATTCACACTGTCTGCTTAAGATCTGGTCTCCCTTCATTCCACCTACCAGTCCACACTCCAAAGCTTGTTCTGGTAAAAGAAAGGCAGCAAAGTCTGTGAGCAGCTGTGGCCAGTCATGCAACAGCTTCTGTAACGTGGAATAGAGATCCACAGCTGTTCGCTTGTCCGTGCTAATCTCAAACTCATAGATAACACGAAGAAAGTCTTCATACTTTCCAGGAACATGCTGCAAGGCTTCACGTACCTGGAAAGAGAAACACACCTGTACAGGACCACATAACATCCAGGAAGAAAAAAGTTCATTTAGTAATCTCTGATATCTTGCTACTCAGAATTTACTCGGTGCTTCCAATGTTATTGAGCCAACCAAGTCTCTTCCTTAAAGGTAAATTTGAACTGCTCACAAGAGAGAAGGGAATCAAATCCAAGACTCTGAAACTCAGAAACTAAAAGAGGCCCAATGTTGTGGATGAACTGCAGCCAGCAGCGAGGCACCCCCCGGCCACGCACTCATCCCCGCATCCCCGAGCGGGACACGGGAGGGAAGAGGAAGAGCAGAAGTGAGAAAACTCATAGGTCGAGAAACATGGGGTGTTACGAGGAAAGGTAACGCCATCCCAAGCAGATCCAGTATGCCCAGTCAGAACTGGCAGTTACGTGGCTCAGGCACGAACGCTGTTAGAGGACGTGGATGTCCAATGCTCCTCTTCCTGGTTACAGGCTGCTCTGCCTTACCCTGCTTAGGTAGGCTTGGGCAAATGCCAGATCCTTCTGTTCCCGCAGTGGATCTCTCTCCAGAATGTCTTCATCATACAAGAGGAGCAGCTTCGACGTATCTTTGCTAGCACGAGCCCGTCCCCTCTTATTTCTCGTTCTGTGGGAGCTCCTGCTCTTCCCAGGGGCTTTCATGTTTTCTCCTGCGAGGAAGCACAAAGCAATCTGGGCAGGTGATCTCCCTGCGTTCCCTGGGCTGGCGGAGAACTGCTCTTCCAGGTCAATATTGCAACAGAAAAGTATGTTTTCGGAGTTAGTGATGAGTTACCTGTTTACGTTCTCCTGTAAGCGCATGAGCAACGCACTGTTCATCAGTCGGGCTGGCTAACGCATTTTAAATTGGCTGCTTATTTTTATAGCATCTGACAGGAGAAAAATCTCTGGATACAGCAACAAGCCCATCCTAGCTGTTACCCAGCTAGCAGTCCCCTAACATCTGCTAACAGACACATCTCCTGCATAGCAGGGGCAGAAAATCATAGTGGGTGAACAAAGATACACTGGGAGCATCAGCGCTGGCTGCTAACCCCTGCACACGGTTCTTCTAGCTTTTACTTCAGTGAAAAGAGTTAACATCCCAGATAAATATCTGGTGTCACTTAACAGCGAATGAAATCGCTTACTAAGAGTTGCTACTTTGCTATTTTTATGTCTTTTGATTAGGAACCTGTTGGTCTAATGGGCTGAGGTCCACCTCAAAGTTCGCTGCTCAAATTCATCTGCTGCTTGCTAGGTTCTCTTCAGGTATCGTTGTGTTCATTTACTTTTTTTCCCCAACATGAACTCGTAGCACAAAATTCAATTTAGCAAAGGTTTGACTATTGAATATTGTTCCTGTAGAGATATTGTGTGTTAGCTGACACAAACCACCAATCTTCTGTGTACAGACTTTTGAAACAAACACATTACTACAACTACAGACATTCATGCACACACACAAGGGCTTCTACGGTGAGAACTGTTTTTGCACAGCCGTGCCTGTTGCAAAATTTAGTTTCCACCTGGAAAGCATCACTGAGCTCCGGTACACTGAGTGAGATTCGATCCAGATACAGCTGCCCCACGGTGCTGCTCTTCACGCAGAGAGCAGCTCCGTTTCCCCACGCTCTGTGTCAAAAGAAACCCACAGAACTTACCTGCCGGCATCCTGTGGGCCGGCACCTGCGGAGCCGTCTTTGTCAGCGTGAAGGCAGATTTGGGTTCCTCTGATATATCGCCACACAGTTCATCATCCTTCTGTAAACTCTCTATTCCCTCCCCTTCCTCCTCCTCCTCTTCCTCAGGCTCAGAGTTCTCTTCCTGGGAATTGTCTTCTTCAGAATCTCCCTCTTGGCTTAAACGTCTCTCTGTTGCAAGCCAAGTTAGTTTTTCCATTGTCTCCTGAGAAAGCAACAACAAAAAAAGGTCACATATTGTTTTTTACTGTTTTAGTGTCATTCAGCAACTAGCTCTCTCCATCGTAATTCTAACAGGCAACTTAGCAGATCAACATCTGACCAACTGGAGGATTCTGCCGAGGGGACAGGATTCAAGAACACTCAGAACAGCCTATTCTCGTATCATGCACAAAATTAAATTTCAGTATCTGCCACTTAGAAAAGCTTTAAGTTCGACAGGATTCCTTAATGAACATCTTAGTTCTTAAAGGCTTGCTGGAACTGTGACCCGGAAAATAGTTTTCACTGAAAAGGAGATCTTATTCAAGAACAGCCCCAGCTGAGGAAGTCCTTACAACTCAGCAATATCTGCTCATTTGCAAGCTATTCCTTTAGCTAGAACTTAAAACCCTTTCAGAAAAAAGCAGCATCCAATTTCTCTGTAAAAGAGCACAATACCGTGCTGTTACATAGTCAACAGTCCAGCTTTCCCACTGGATTCCAACTCTGATCTGCCCTGACACCACCAGCATGTTTCAGGACACTGACATTTGTCATTAGCAAGTTTTTTAAAGCGTTGCTTGCTTTTACCTGAAGTTCTGGCACTGAAAGAATAGATTCTTCTGAGGCTGATGACATTTCTTCATCCTCATCTTGTGTAAAATCATCGAAGTCATCATCATCGTCGTCGTCTTGTCCTTCTCTCTCTCCTCCAGCTTCAGGGCCAGCTGGTGTCCCCACAGAATGGCCATCTACACTGGACGAGTCCTCTGGTCTTCCTAGTGGACTACTAAATTCTGCCTCAATATCTGCTGTATAAGGAAGATTCTTTGGGGACTCACTGCTTAGTTGTGGTCCAGCAACACCACCCGCATCCATCTGCTGTACACCATGGGGAGAGGACTGCAAAGCCCGTCGCTGCTCTTCTCCCTTCTCATCACACAAAGGATGCTCCTTTTTAGCTTCTTTCAGGTCGTGTGAGCATGAACATGCAGCCTCCATGTTCAGCTCCTGGCCAAGATCCAGCATGAATTCCTCCTTCACTTCCCCACATAAATGATCCCTCTTCTGTACTGCATTTACTTCCTTGGTAGCATCATTTGAATCTTCAGGCTCAATTTTCACTGTTTCATCTGGATCTTCTAAATGAGGCAGGAGCTCCACGGACAACGGCTCTGAAGCATTCTTGTCTCCCACCACTGTCCAGCTACAGCAGTCGCTCTTAGTTACCTTTTCCTGACCGCCGTTATTTGAAGAGGCAGGATTTGTACTACAGTCCTTCTTGGGGGAGACAGCGGAGCATGAAACGTACAGCTCAGGGGACTCGACCTTGGGCTCCGCCGTGGGATAGGTATTTTTGTTGTTTCCAGCAGGGCAGGAAGGAACTAGATTCAGCTGTTCTTCATTCTCACTAACAGATGATGCAGAAAGACCAACAGGGTTAGGAGAGACTATCAGTGAAGGGATTGAAGAAGTCACTAGAGGCTGATTTAATGGACATGGGAAAGTGGATGGATTTACCAGTAAGGTTGTAACCGGAATAGCCTGAGTGCCTCTGCCAACTGCTGTATTGATGGGCTGAATCATATTGCAGCCGTTGCCTATATTAACCACTTTCACTGTGGCAGCAGGCACAGTGAGGATGACAGGAGATGGCTGAATCAAAGGTGAAGCCTTTATCAGTGGGGCAGACTTTGCCCCTCTCCTCTTTTGGTAACCTTTACGAACACAAGGTTTGCGTATTTTTGCTCCGGCCAAAGCTGGCAACATCAGTTTTGGCTGTAAAGTTACTGGATTTGAGGACACTAGAGCTGGCGGTACGGCAGCAGAGAAAGCTTGTCTGGAGTCCGAGTGTGAGGTGGAGAGCACATTCGGAAATTCCAAGCCATCCCCACTCCCTACCACTGCTGGAACACTCAAGGGCTGCACTGCGGGCACAGTCTGCACAACTGTAGCTGGCTGGATTAGCCGAGGAATCTGAACCATAACTTTGCTGGGAGGAGCTTCTGGCTGGGACAACTTCACAGTTTTCTGGATGTTAACAGTGTTGGAACTGGGCTGCAGACAAGGACTCGGTCGAATGAGGACAGGCTTCAGAGCCGAAGACCTCTGCCTCCTCCATGCTCTCCTAGAGAATCGATTGGCCAGGGGCTTTAAGGTCAGTACCAGTCCCTTTGGCATGAGTAGAGGGTATTTTTCATCGTACTCTGCGTCTGAAGTTTCCTTTCCCGTCCCCAAGATGACAGATTTTGCATCAGGTGAGCCTGGCATCTCCCTGGCATCTTCTGCCAATTGCTTCAGCTCCCCCCGAATGGCGGACAAGCTTGCCTGAAGGGAACAAGAGTTCATTAGTCCAGTCCTAGGCTATTCCTCTCTACCAACCAACTTCAAACAGCACCTGTGAAGGCAAACAACAGCAACTGCTTCTAAAAGTAAAGCGTTTTTCATTAACTTTATACTACTGATCACCTACTACTTTATCTTCCTTTATCTTCAAGAGTTTTACTCCAAAGCCTTCAAAAGAATCTGAGAGCCTGAAAGAAACAGAACTAAGCTGCTTTACAAAGGTTCCTTTAGTAAACACACGATTCCGTGGGAAGGAAGCTTCACCGTAACAATGAAAAACAACGGGCCGTTAAGAGAACTGGGTTTTATGGCACCTAATTCTTTCCTCAGACACAGCCCTCTTTGACTGACCTGCAGGCGTGGCCACTATCCCTCATCTAAGAATCTCAGAGAGGGGATCCTTACAGAGCATGTGACATTTGGGTATAAAACCCCAACAACAACCCAGCTACAGCTGCAGGTGAAGGTCACCTTAAAAAAACCCCGAATTTCTTCTTTCCTCTTAGAAGGGGGGGTTTGAAGGGGGAAGAACACGCCCTCTCTCATGGCTGTTACACAGTGGGAAGATGGTAACACCGCTACCCATACAGCAAGGGTCAGGCTACGTTGATTAACAAATTAACAAAGCCAAATAACAAAATCAAACCAGAGACATGAGAAATACACCCACGTAGCAGAAGAACGTGACAGCACACTCCGGCTGTCCATGATGACCAAGCCACTTTCCATGATCTATCTACCAGCAGTCCTGGCTAACGGGGGAGGTACCAATCGACTGGAGGTCAGCCAACGGGACAACCATCTACAAAAAGGGCTGGAGGAGGGCCCAGGGAACTACAGGCCTGTCAGTCCGACCTCAGAGCCGGGGAAAGCCATGGAGCAGGTCATCCTGAGTGCCATCACACAGCATGTTCAAGACAACCAGGTGATCAGGCCCAGTCAGCATGGGTTTATGAAGGGCAGGTCCTGTTTGACCAACTTGATCTCCTTCTACGATAAGGTGACCCACTTAGTGGAGGAGGGACGAGCTGTGGCTGTTGCCTACTTGGCCTTCAGTAAGGCCTTTGACAGTTTGTTTCCCGCAGCATTCTCCTGCGGAAACTGGCTGCCTTTGGCTGCGATGAGTGGACTCTCCGCTGGATAAAGAACTGGCTGCGTGGCCGGGCCCAGAGAGAAGGACAACAAAGCTGGTGCAGGGTCTGGAGAGCAAGTCTGATGAGGAGTGGCTGAGGGGCCTGGGGTGTTTAGCCTGGAGAAAAGGAGGCTGAGGGGAGACCTCATTGCTCTCTACAACCACCTGACAGGAGGTTGTGGAGAGGCGGGGCTCGGTCCCTTCTCCCGTGTAACAGGTGACAGGACGAGAGGAAACGGCCCTAAGCCAACCTAGATCTCCCCTGGTGCAACTATCATGAAGAACTCCTTTACTGAGAGGGTTGTGAAGCATTGGGACAGGCTGCCCAGGGAGGCGGTGGAGTCCCCATCCCTGGAAGCGTTTAAAAGCTGTGTGGATTCGGTGCTGAGGGACATGGTTTAGGGACCCTGGCAGTGCTGGTGAACGGTTGGGCTTGATGATCTTAAAGGTCTCTTCCAACCAGATGGTTCTGTGATTCGATGCCTGCAGCTGGGCAGACAAGCACCAAGAGCAGCGTGTAATGCTTCGGTTGCTACGTGCTCCTGCTCTTGTGACAGTTACTAGCTAGACTCAGGACAACACAGGCTCCCACGCAAATACAGCCAGACTACATTTGACCTCAGAGCTGCAGGCTAACAATCAACTCACTCTGGACCTAGGCTGTAAAGAAAGAAAAAACCAAACAACCCCCCCACAAGAAATCAACCAGAAAACAACCACCACCACCCCCCTCTGTTGGGTGAAGAATAGCAGGACCTACCTTTAGCCAGAATGGGAGGCGATGTTCTTCTCTCTCCACAGGTGGCTTCCACTCATTGGGCTGGACTTCTTCACAGCACTTGAACAGAACGGGCAACTGCTTTGTCTTCTTATAGTACTGCGTGGAGACAGGAGGGAAGATAAGAAAGGAGAACCGTGGTCAGATCACCTGGCCAGTAACTGCTGGGACGCAGCATAAGGCTCGTGCTCTGTAAAAGCGTTCACGTGAATACAGCAATTCTCATCACTACTACTTTCACCAGGTACTACCCACAGAGACATTAAAAAAGAATAGTAAAGGCTGAACAAGAAAGAGCTCTCTGCCATCCTGGTTTCTCTCAAAAGAAAGCACAAAGTTCTAGCAGATGTGTGGGCGTACTTGCTTTAAGGGTTTCTGGTTCTTACAGGACAGGAACTTGGCCAGCTGGACCTCCAGCCTGACTGGAGAGAGCACGTCTGTTTAAGCTTCACTACTTCAAAGTTTATTTGTATGAATTTGTCAGCATTACCGAAGCTGCACTTGTGCTACGACTGTCGGCAAGTGCTGGGCTCTGAAGAGTCCAAACAGTAACAGAAGTACTTGGGAAGGACAGAGGGTAAGGTCTTCTTGAAGAAATCCTCACTGCTAACAAAAGGGTAACCTTTTCTTTTAAGAAAGTGTCAGCACATACACAGAAAGATCCTCGGAACAGACAGCAACCAGACACACAAATCTGAGAAGTACCAAACCACGATCCGCATCACTTACTCTGATGATGTTATCAGGGGCTCTGTTCATATTGAGATTCTTGATGCGTACTGTAAGCTGGTGGGCAGTTTTGGTTGGCAAGAGATACTTGCTGATCAAAGGCTTTGGATACTCTGTTCCTTCAAAATGTTTCAAACCTAAAGCTAGTAAACTGAAGGAAGGAGGAAACAAAAAAAAGAAAAAGAAGATAAACAGTCTTTCAGGTGGTAGAGCAGACTGCACAATACAGCGACACCCTCAAAGTCTGCGTCCTAGAAATTCCCCTGAACGAAGGAGTCTCATTTGTACGCGTTTTATTCAAAAACTCTAAGCACCTACTTGTCCTCTGCCTTGGTGAAGATAATCTTGTCCCTGGGAGGGTTTGCTTTCAAGGAGCATATTGGCAGTAGCTCGGGATACATGAAGACTCTTCTTGTTGCCAAAATCCATGCCACTTGCTTTGGCAAACATGGAAATTCATTGGCTGTGGAAAGAATTAACAGGTAAGGGTAGACATACTCAAGGACAAATAATGCTTTTCACAAGTGATCTTGACAACAGTATTCTACTCCCTTCACTTCAAAACGAGAGAGACTTTCACCCTGGTTTTCAGAATTCCCTATTTCTTAGGTTTTGTCCTTAAGTTTACATCAGGAAAGGAAAATTACTTTTCCCTTCCATCTTTTCTTTTGCTCTATAATGAAAAAACACTTGTAAAAAGCTCTGCTTATGAGTTCACTCTTTAGGTAGCAGAAATATCACAAACCAAACATTTGAAACCAACAGTTTGGAGCTTTTTTTTTTTTACTGAAATACTCCAGTGAAGGGAATACTTCCTTGATTTGTGTTAACCAGCACATCTGGAACAATTATTTCAAGTTTCATAGTTTCTCGATGGACTTCTGCAGCTCAAAGCATCAGCAGCAGGATGAATGGCAGGATTATGACAAACAAAAGTCAACAGCTCCTATAGCGAGCTTTACCGTGCTGCAAGTCTAAGCAGCCAAACGGCAGTCGGTAAGAGTGGACGGGTTTATCTAACACCTCCTGCCGGGGCGGGGGGAATCATCCCAAACAGCAGGCTCAGCCACCTCTCGTCTGGAGGATGCACAGCATGAAATAAATCCCCCTGTGAACGCTTCCCCACGTCTTCTCCCTTCAAACACGTACCGCTCTTCTTCACGGCTTTGCGAGGGCTCCAGTCGACCTGGACTTGGGCATGAAAATCTTCAATGAGCTGCAGCGCTCCCTTCAAGTTACATGGCTGGAACATGGTCTGAAACTTCGGGTTGAATGACTGACGGAGGAGCGTAGAGCTTCGAGCGAAGTTACCAAGCTCGCTCTGCAAAGGGAAGCACGGGAGAAGGTTTGTGGACACGCCTTCAAGTGGAAGGCGAAGAGCGGTAACACAAAAAGTAAAAGCTGGTGAAGTGACAGGCATAAAAATGTAGAGTGTTACAGGTCTTACTTTTGAGCATTACGACTCTAGAAACAGAGGAATTTTAAAATTCCCCCCCCCGCCCCCCCACCTTCCAGAACCTTTCAAGGTCATATAATGTTCACTAATTACAGAAGCTGTATTTTTTTTTAACTTTGTTTTCAGTATTTCCAGGAAAACAATAAAAAAATGCAAAGACTTGCCAATTCAGAACACTGCTATTAGTCATCGCACTGTGAATTATTTCTCTAAGTACTGAGCATGTTCACAGCAGGCTAACATCACCGTTCCCTTACTGAGTGGGAGCCTCTCTCAATTTAATGGGATCAATTACATAAATTAACCTCTCTAAATATCTCCAGCAATCATTAAAACTCGCGTATCTCTGATTTTAGATGATATGTCTTACCAAAAACATCCTGGTGGTACTGGCCTCCGAACTTAAAGCAGGGTTGGAACTTGCGAGAAGATGGATTTGAGTCAGAAGCTGAACATGCTTGAAGAATAAAATCAGAGATGGGGCTTTTTCAGTGTATCAGACACGCAAGGAACTAGAAAGCATAAGTATAGAGGCACAGGAAATATCTCCTGAGCACCTCAAAAATCTCATTCTGACTTCAAAAAACCTTTTAAACAAGAGAAATCCAAAGGAAAACTTTAATATCCACTTGCAGGAAGTTCGTCATGCATATTTTGAACACCGTCTGTTCAAGCCTTAGGGTAGTTTCCCAGCTTTTGTGCTACCAATGATCAATACAGAAAGGAGATTTCTTATTAAATACTTCAGTATTTTTTCAGAAACAATTACTTCAGCTATCAGAACTGCCCACGTGCTCACAAACACCACGCGTCTTGCTTTGCAGCTGAAGAATAACAAGGTTGTTGACAGGTCTAATGCAAGATCCACTTTTGTGCTTGTGGCTGAAGGGTCTGTGTCCTCTCCTGGCTGCCACAGACCAGAACATGACACCGGAGAAGGTGTGCAGAATAACGAACCACTGCTCAGCAAGACGTGTACCAAGTTCACACAAAACCAGTGCACTTTGTTCTCCTGAGACTGAGCTGGCTCTAAGTTTCAAGTTTTGAGAAGTTGTCTTCAACCTTGTACAGACCCGGAAAACAAATTCTCCAAGTACAGCTTCTCATCTGTGCTGCTTTTACGGTGTTCAAACTGAATTCCTACACAGTCTTGTGCAGCGGGAGGAGGAAAAGAGAGCACAAGCAACATCAAGAGTAAAAAGTAATAAAGAAGTTGGTGAAAACAGGATTTTGAGAGATTACAGTCAGAATTCAAACGTGGCCAGGGCAGCTGTCTCACCTGAGAACAAGACAGACCCCAGGAGGCAGGCCCTGCTTTGGACAATCAATTCAAATTGTCTTTCAGCGTGGAACCAGGCTTGTCAGTACCAGTGGGAGATACAGCTCCAACTGCAGCTTTTTCAATCCATTTCTTTAAGGAAGCACCCCAAAGTGCTTGCTGTACCCCCGGCCTTCCCCACCCCCACAGCGTACAGCAGATATTCATTAGGTCAGACCTGGTAACCTTTTATTACCTGCTGCATTTGCTGCTGGAGCCTTTTCCTTTGCACACTGTCCAAAACAAGGCTCTGGAGAGGCTTCTCGTTTTGAGGTTTTGATTTTTCTGTCTCTTGCGGTGGCTTGATTGAGGACTTTTTCATTCTCAACTGCTCGAGCTGTTCCTTCACTGTGCGATGTTGCTCGTTCAGTAAATTGGCCAGAGGCTCTTCAAATCTGTTTGAGATCAGACGGTTCAAATGTAATCGTCACGTAACGTAATAACCATTCACACATTTCACTCTGTATTTGGGAGGCACAGCTCAAGACCTATCATCCCTGTACTACTCCACACTCAAGCACTCAGATACTCTCAGCAGCAGTCAGGATCTAAAATAATATGCAGTACGCTAGAACCAATCCTGTTTGATTTGTATCATCAGGCAAGCTCTGAACCCAAAGGTATTACGGGTGGCATTTTACCACGGGGGTCTCCAGAAAGACAACTAGACGCTGATTCAAATGCTGCAAAAGAGACGGACATTATGACCTAGCTGTGTGCAGAGTACTCTGTCAGACATCTGCTGACACTACAGCGAGCGCCACTCCTGTAGCAGAAAAGAGGACGCATCTGTTCCTGTCCTTTCAACCATCCCCTGCTTTATGGCAGAGTTCTGTTCGGTTTAGCTACACCGGTTAGTATTCGCCTTTCCACCAGCTGTCAGCTTCACTTCTGTAACAGGCCTGAAGTCAGCTGTAAGTTGTTCCATGACGCTTCTAACGCAAGGTTCTAAAAACAACCATACACTTAGCAAACAGGTATTTTGACCCAAAATAACTTTCAGAATCCTGTAAACAGACAAAGCTGGGGAAAGAAGCGATTGTGAGAACTGCCCACCGAAGGAAAATTAATGCAACTAGCCATCATCAAAGAGAAATGCGTACAAGTAACGGGAGCATAAAGCCTCCCTGCTTTTCATCTGTAGCTGAAGAACCGCTGCACTCTCCTCTGGTACTGCTCATCCCAGAGAGAGTATCACAAACTCCAGCCTTCATTTTAGCTCCCTTCCCAAACAGATACAGCCTGATCTTGTGCTGATCTGCCCCATAAACAAGGAGACCCCATTCCTACTGCAGCCCACCTTTAGCCAGCGTCTGCAATTGATTCAACAGAGCACTATTATTATCCCAAAAGAATCGCCTTGGATCCTTTCCTCTTCAAGGCACCGTTTCAAGTATAAACCATACCCAAAAACCATCAAAAACCTATTTCCAACTGTTATAGTCATTTCAGACCTAGGCCTCAGCTAGCTCGTGCAGTCGTCCTCCTTAGAAATGCCATCATTGCATCCAAGCTATTTACTGAAAAGATACAGTGACACACTTGGTCAAACCAGCTCCTCAAGCGCTTCTTGTCATCACAAAAAAGTAAGGGCAGTAAGCGAACTTTACCCCTCCACTAAACAATAAAAAAATAAAATAAAGAGTTTTAAACAGACATGAAAATGATTATTTGGCTGACATTATTTCAGAACTCTACACTCACCACCACAGTGTAAACCACAAGAATCGAGAGAGGTAGAGCTGGTAGCACTCTGAGGTTGGGAGCTTCTTTGCACAGGCCCTACGTGGCTTTGATCCCACCTGCAGCAACGCCCCAGTATCCACTAGTTCTCTACCCATTCCTCTGGAGCGTCGTCGCCAGACACGCAACACCCTGCTCCACTAACTGTGGTTAGTTAACCGCTGAAATAACTGACTTAGCAGGTAGTGAAGCAATTTTTTAAGAGTTAGTCTAGTAAAGGGGGATATGTGGATGGACTTGAGAAATAAACGTGATTTACATAGGCAGAGACAGTGTATAGAGCATGGAGGTCAGAAAACAGGAACAGAATCCCCCACTAGAGATGCTGCCTGGTTGGACTAGATCCCCTTTCTGACAGGCCCCAGCTGTTTTCAGCTACGGCCACAGAACAGCACCAATCTTCTAGTGCAGGCGCTTTGCTGTGTCCTTCTGACCATCTGACCATCGTCGTCTTCAGATGCTCTGCAATCAGTACAGTCAAAGGTGGCAGACAGAAAAAACCACAGAGGGTCAAGTTAAGTGCTGAGGCTGGTCACTAAAAACAGCTCAGAGCTTTCGGAAGAGGGGTCCGCTCCCTCTTTGGTGGATGGCACAGCACAGCTGCAGGTAACCACAGGCTTTTCACCATACAGTCACTTTTTGGGGTTACGATGACCAAATGATCCTACCTG
This sequence comes from Buceros bicornis, assembly GCA_027563805.1. Taxonomy (NCBI): domain Eukaryota; kingdom Metazoa; phylum Chordata; class Aves; order Bucerotiformes; family Bucerotidae; genus Buceros; species Buceros bicornis. The sequence continues at coordinate 1,016,087 of JAODLK010000044.1, read as the reverse complement.
AGTGCCTGTGGTGTATTAAAATTAGGCCGTGACTCTGTAACGTTATCTTCATCTTCTGGACCTTCATCTTCCATGTTCGAGAAACCCATCTCATCCTGAAACTGAGAGCAAACGTGTAGCAGCCGTCAGGAATGGAGAGCTCAAGCAGTACGTTTCCCAACAACCCTCTTTAGCTCAGAAAGCTGGTGACGATCCTCTTAACATCGACATTCCTCTGCAGGGAGTGAAGGAGGCTCTGATAGATCTGCCTTCCCAAGGCTCAAAATTACACGGCTACGGTAGGGCCCTTTGCGGAGAGTTATAGCACTAAAGCATCTTACAGAGACCCCCCTTCACGTGACAGATCTGAGAAAGATGACTCTTCAGTGCTATTCCAAATTCACCACTTACTGTCTCAAACAGCTCCTCCATCAGTTCATTCACTTCCTTTTCTGCAAGTAAATGGAGAAAAAAATTACAAAGGTTCCTTTTCCAAGAAACTTAGCAATAATGTCATACTACCGAGTCATGCAAGGACTCTCTCTCACAAAGGGAAACCCTCCACTTGTCAAGAGGGGACCGAGAAGCAAAGGCCCCTGATATTCTACTCTTTTTAATGCTGGGCCTCAAAAAACTTCAGCTGAGACCATTTTGATTCAAAGACACCACCTGAAACCTGACTTTCAGAATTACATTCCAAGTTGCATTAACCTGCAATAAGACCTAAACCAAGTGAGCTTCACTGAGAAGATGAAAAGTGGTTCGTTTATAGAACTAACTTGAAGATTATCAGGACTTGGGGAAAATTTTATTCCACTCAAGTCGTAAGGCAAGCATCCAGTTCTGAACTGGCTGAAGCTTTATGAAAGCCCGTACCCTCACGTGAGTATGCCTCAGTCTCTGCTATGGAGTGACGGTGGATGTGGTGTCACAGCAGCTCTGGCTAGATCCTTTCATGTGTTGGCAGAGAACAGCTGTTCAGGTCAGCATGCAGATGGTTTTTGAATTAGCCTACACTGCAAAATGTGTGCAACAAAACGCTCACTTCTCAGACAGAGTCACTAATCCTAACAAGGAATGAGGTGGCGTCCTGGGTCCAACATGGTGGAACTGGATGCTCTTCTGTTGTCTGGCTTTCTTCTTCCCAGAGAGCTGTGGTTTTTC
>JAODLK010000044.1:979403-1003908 GCA_027563805.1 Buceros bicornis | reverse complement strand
GGGCAGCGGGGGCGTCAAGGCCGCCCTCCGGGCTGGGCCCCGGCGGAGTCGGGAGCCGGTCCCGGGGCTGTCGGGAAGCGCCGCGGCCGCGATGGAGAAACCCCAGACCCTGCCGAATCATCCGAGGCGAAGCGGCCCGGAGCCGGGTGCGTGGCCGCGGTCCAGCCCGGTGCGGCCGTGGCGCGGCTCCCCGGGGCGCCGGGGACATCTCCCGAGTTGGTCCTCGCCAATTTTTAAGGCGCTTTTTTTTCTGTAGCCCGGTGGGTGACGCGGGCTGGTTCTGCAGCGCCGGGGGCCCGCGTCCCTTCGGTTCCTCTAGTCGTGAGGAGTCAAACTGATGCCTCTCCCTGTCCTCCAGCGACTGAGTGACCTTCCCCCCGGGCCATGGAGCCCCCTGGTTAAAGCACAGTCACATTCCCTTTAAATTGTGAAGTACTTGGTAACAGTTCTCTGTACAATGTAATTTATCTAATGTACAATGTACCTCCTTACCTTTTATGTTCTGTGTTTTCTGGAATCCGAGAGCCACGTGCTGTCATAATTTAAGGGCTGGCCACACCATTAGCCTTGGGGGTATAATTGGCAAACGCCAGTTTTAAAGACAATTTTCATTTATTTTTCATTATTCAAAAAATAATTCCACATGCCAAAAAGTTGGTTTGTTCAGTTTGTTCAGTTCTCACATCAGAACAAAGACCTCTTCTCCAAAGTTTGAATAAAAAACGTACGGTCCTGCTCTTTTTGGGAGGGGAGACAGGCTGCAGTGCCGTTTAATACTGACATTGTGCAGAGTCGAGCGCTTTGGAAGCTGCAAAACTTGACTAAAATTGTTTTCAGGCAGCTTTACATCAGTGCAGTCTTCAGCTGTAAGGAATTACGGAGACAGGACTAATGAACGTGTGGAGTGATGACATAAGTAGGAGTCCTCAGCCAGGAAAGGAGGGGTGTCACAAGCAGCATCGAGTAGGGGCTGGTCGCTCCCCCTCTCTTCTACTGCAAGAACAAGCACCAAATGAAATGTGGTGGGGCGGGCTCAAAAGAAACGCTCTTGTTTTCTCATGCCAGATAATGAAGCTGAGGAACAATTTACCACAGAATATTAAGCGAGACAAATTTAAGAGTTAAAATAATTTGATGGAAGAAAGATCGCAAAGCCGCCTTCGGTGTTCTCTAGCGAGAAATTGTCCCATCAGGTCTGCAGGAAAAGAAGGTACAAGGGCTGATGCTGTGAAGACACCAAACACGGCCCAGAAGAGCTCAGAAGAAGAAAGGGGCTTCAACATTTGTCTTTTGCATCCACAGAAGCTCTTCCTGGCTGTAGGTGGCCGAGTTGTATTCAGAGGAGCTGCTGAGGACCACTTGCCTCATTTCAAAGAGGGAACCTTAAATAACGAAATAAAGTTGGGCTTTTGGGGGTGTTTTGTTAAGGTTACCCCTCTTCTCAGTTGATTCAGCCCGAGGCTGTACTTGCAGCGGGGCCTGAGACAGCTGATCTGTGAAGTCAGTCACCACTGCGACAGACCTCCAGCTCCCGTCCGGGAGCGCTTCTGTCCAACCAAACGTGATTTCGCTATTTTTGCAAAAAGGAGACATATTCTTCTGAAAAATCATAGTTTTCCCCAAGCTTGTCGGTGAGCCAGGTGACAGCCTGGCCATCTTGTCTTCTTGCTTGTAATGTGGAAAGAACAGAAAAAATACAAAATCAAGGTATATATCCCTATAGCTTCAGGTATGGGGTTGGAAGATTATTTTCTCCTGTTTATGGTGCAGAATGAAGATAAGGAAATCAGAGCAGCTTACCTTCTCTACCGGGCGTTCCACTTAGCGATTGCCATGATTGTCGTGACAATGATTTTTGGTTTTCCCTTTTCCTGTGGAAGCAGTTTGTACAATTTGTAAAGAAAGAGGCAGGGGTAGAGGCTTTTTTGTTTGCTTTTTGTGATTACACCAATACAACAATAAGGTGTAAGAATAGCCTGACTCTGCCTTCCCTGTAATCTCCCACCAAGAAACTGGAGGCAGCAAAAAGATCTCTCCCTTCTCCTTTCCTTTCGGTCTCTCCTTGTCTTCCATCTGCTCTTCATTCCCCAACCTCCATCTGCTCCAACTTTTTAATCATCTTGGTGGCCCTTGACTGGAATCGCTTGAGGATGCCGATGTGTTGCTCTGAGGAGTCAACACCTCTGGTTTCACTCCGTGTCTTGGTAATACTTCTCTAAAGCCTCCGTTATAAATAGAAAATAACTATCACGGCTGCTAAAAATGGACGCGGTGCTTTTTTGTTCTGGCTTGTCATTACTGAAGAACACAGTTGACATAAGCTCTAGAAAATATTAAATAATCCCTAAATCCTAATACAGGATTTACTGCCCGTTGTTGTTTTCGACATTGGATGTCCCCGTTAAATATTGTGTGTACCATTAGCCCCGTAAGGGGCTGGGACGAACCAATCAGCCATTTCAGACCAAAGTGATTTTTTTTTAATTGCTAATAGAGGAGAACTCCAGACCCAGTGCTGCGGCCATAGTTATTACTCCTTTCCTGTGGTTAGAATAGAATCATGCCACATTTCTGAGCAGGGCGTTAAAGAGAAAAAGCCAGGAGTGCTTTCTGCAAACCAAGCCCCGTGTTCCCGTGGAGGTGGTGGTACTGGGGGAGCCTGGTCTGGCACGATCAGGCCATCAGCCGTTTGAAGTTCTTAGCACATGCAACACAGGTCAGGCATGCCTGGGAGCGTGAAGTGCTCTCCGCCTGGGAAAAGGTAAGTTAAAGGAAACAATTTTTTTATTCTGGGCAGCTCTGATACCAAGATCATTGAATTAAACCAGACAATAGTACTGTGTAGATCTGCACCCCGATGTGCTTGGCCCCGCGGGGGCACGGCCGCTGCAAAGGTACAAGCTCGGTCCTGACTGCCTTGTCTCCTCCACAGATGTCTCTCCAGTGGTGGCAGGCCTCATCGGTGCTACCGTCCTTGTGGTTTCCGTCTCAGTAACAGTTTTTGTGTGGACATGCTGTCACCAGCAAGCAGAAAAGAAGCACAAAACCCCACCATATAAGTTCATTCACATGTTGAAAGGCATCAGTATCTATCCGGAGACCTTGAGTAACAAGAAGAAAATTAACCGAATGCGGAGAGACAAGAACGGCACTCCCAAGGAGCCGGGAAGGGGAAACCTCTTGGTGGATGCTGCTGAATCTGGTTTAATGGGCTCTGATAAGGCTCCAGATGGGCCAAATGCAGCCCCCCATGTTGACCAGCTCCCAATAAAAGTAGATTATGGAGATGAACTAAGTCCAGATCAAACCCTCACTCCAGGAGGAAGTAAAACCTCCTCCCCATCTTCTCCAGGGGATGACGTCATGCTGGGTGAACTGACTTTCTCAGTGGACTACAACTTCCCTAAAAAAGCGCTGGTGGTCACCATTCAGGAGGCTCACGGGCTGCCAGTGATGGATGAGCACACTCAGAGCTCTGACCCGTATATCAAGATGACAATTCTTCCAGATAAAAGGCATCGAGTGAAGACTCGTGTACTTCGCAAGACGCTGGACCCCGTGTTCGATGAAACCTTCACCTTCTACGGCATCCCGTACAGCCAGCTCCAGGACTTGGTGCTTCACTTCCTCGTGTTGAGCTTCGACCGCTTTTCTCGAGATGATGTTATTGGAGAGGTCATGGTGCCCCTTGCAGGGGTCGATCCAAGCACTGGAAAGGTTCAGCTGACCAGGGAGATCCTCAAAAGGAACATACAAGTAAGTGGCCTCGGGTAGTGTGACACGAGACTCCTGGTGTTGTAAGCTGGCAGCCTCTGTGGTCAAATGAGCAGCAGCACCGCAGCTCCTGAGGCGTGAAACCCATCTGTCTGCAGATGCAGAGTGCGGGTGTTACGTGGCTGTGCTCTCCTAGCCGGGCGGTTCTCTGCTGTGTGGTACTGGCGATTTGGTGAGGTAGGGTCACCATTTCGGCAGAGTCAGGATGAGCGTTAGAATTGATGATGCCAAGAAAAAGGCAAAGTCCCCAACTCCGGGTAAAACTGCTGATGCGGTAACGGGACGTTCACCTGCAGAGGCGAACCTCGCTCCAGGAGGAGGTTTGTCTGCCTGCCCGGTCTTGACACCGGCACAGAATTGCCCCGAGTCCGTGGGCAGACGCCCACAGAGCAGGAGCCTGAGTGATTCCTCTTGTCCCGGGGCAGGTGGCTAAGTCGGCTCAGATGAATCTCACCCTAGAGAACTCTCTTTTTTTCCTCGCTTGAGAACAAAGTGAGTCTAAGATGGTTTTGTCAAATGCAGACTTGTAAAACTGAGGTGAAATTAATCCCGCTCGTAGTGTCCGGTGCTGTAAACCAGAAAGATCCATGTAAGATATTACAGCTCACGCCAGGGAAGGGGCCTTCTGTGCTCAGCAAATACACTGTGCTCAGGTAGGAGGACGTGGTGGTACTTACGATATTTTATTTTCTTGGTTAGTTTATTTTTGCTACCCATCCAGGTTCAACAGAAGGCAGCATTTGGGCTCACTTACTGCCTTAATGTATTGAAATTGTTGCTGGGCAAAATAAAATACTTCACTACTCACTAGAATGGCAGTATTTTACTTGAAAGGGGTTTTTTCTACTATATGGGACATTTAAATTTTTTTTTTAAGTTATTTAAAGGAGACTCTATGTTGGTGACCTAAAACAAAACAACAGAATCCCAGCAAAACCAGAGTTTTGGTAATTACTTTGCTTTTCGTAGGTTCTTGGGATGCTTTACAGGATGATAAAAGAAGAGACTGCTTTAGGTTCCTGTAACAGAATTCTTTTCAGAGCAGTGACCGTGTGTCTCAGAAGTAACAGGTTAAAAAAGTAGAGGAAAAAGGTCACGTTAAATAAAAATAGATGTAATCAATGATGCAAATTATTTATTAGCAGTCAAACGTAGATTTACCTTGGTTTCAGGTTTGCATTCGTGAAAATCTGCACAGTTCCACCATGGCAAAGCAGCCATGAGTGACCCAAGTTCAAAACCTGGCAAACAGAATTGTGTTTGAAACCCAGTAAATTATTGCACCGTTCGAGCCAGCAAAGGTACATCCCCCCCAATGAACATTCCCCAAAATTTCTAATAGTCTAAGAATTAAAATTACTTTGACGTAACTGCATTAAATTACTTCAGGCCAAAAGCACCTCAAAACTCGACGAACATCCTCCCCCGCCCCCCGGCACTCGCGCTGGCTGTTGTGTTCTGCTGTTCCCAAGGGACCCACCCTCGGAACACTGCCCTGCCCGGGCCGGGAACTTGCTCGTGTATTTACTGCACTCCCCGCCGTTTGCAGAGGCAGCACTAGCCTTCGTTCCACGTGCTTGGAAAACTGGACTAATCACACAGCAAGTGCTCAAATTGATAACGAACGTTTCCACGTTTAACTTTACACGCACAATTTTTTCCCGCGGCGGTGGATAGAGCAGCTTCACCTCCTGGGTGCTCGCCAGGGTATTTGGCATGACACTTCAAAGTGAGAAAAACCTCTTCATCTGGGGACACCCCCCCTCTGCTCCGCCAGGTTCCCAGTACCAGGCAGCGATGGGGCAGGAGGAGGACAAGGTGTAAGAGCCCGACCCTTCAGCAGGCAGCTGTGGGAGCTGTGGCGATGGCTCTGCTATCGGTGCGTTTCTGACACCACTCTGCTTCACACCCACTGCTGATACCGCTTGCCTTGATGGCAAGTAAACTTACGCTCGGTTAGTGCCGCCTCAGTGAGAGCCAGTGAACGCTGTCTGGAAACTAAAACCCATTACCTTAATATTTGAAAGGACATACTGCAAGTTTAACCGAGTAGATCTGGTTTTACCTGCTTTTATCTTCCTCCGGTACCTTTGCAGACTGACCCAGTGATGAAACTGTCAGAGCAGACCTAAAGAGCCTGAGGTGCTGGCCCTCGAAGCTCCACCAAGAGTCCATGAAGCCTGAGCTCCTAAAGCCCCCCGGTGCCTCTGGCAGCAGAGCTCCGAGGGCAGCCACAGCCGCTTCGGAGGCGCCCACCAGGTCTGCCCTGGTGGAAACAGGATTCCAGGGGAGAGGCTGCAGCGATGCTTCCTGGGCTCAGGAGGCACAGGGTGAACAGCTGCGGGGGACTGACCTCATGCCACCCGCTCCTTCTCCCGCAGATTCCCTACGCTCGAGGCACTTAAAAGGGCCTGCTTCTAATTTTCCAACTTTTTAGGCATCTAGCACGGGGAAAAAAAAATTCTGGTGACCTCCAACATTTGCCCCTGTTTATATGACCGTCTTGTCCTAGTCAGTCCTTTCCGGTTCTTTTTCACAGAAATGCATCAGCAGAGGGGAGCTGCAGGTCTCCTTGTCCTACCAGCCTGTGGCGCAGAGGATGACCGTGGTGGTGCTGAAAGCCAGACACTTGCCAAAGATGGATATCACCGGCCTCTCAGGTAGAAGCTATTTTCTCCAGCTCTGAATGTGTAGAGGAAAAATCTCAAGTTCACTTTCAGATCTTTCCACCCATCTTCTCTGCGGCTTTTTCCGTTTGCACACTCTTCCTCAAACTCTTTCTCAGGCGATAGATCCCTAGGAGCGATCCGTGACTCACCAACAGATGGTTACACAAACAGGACCAAATCCTTCCTACTGTGAGAGCAGCAGTTGCATCGTTCTGGCCTCGCCTGCTCTGCTCACAGAGACGGCATTTGTCGGATTCAGGAGGCCCCCTTGTCGCTTCTGGGCAGCCCGTGCAGGCGCTGCTGCCACCCGCCACTGCCCTGAGCAGCGCGGTTTCTGCTTGCGTCTGCCTCGAGCCCTGCCCCCAGGAGAGGGTAAAGAGAGCAGACGCAGAAGAGGGGAGCGACAGGCTCAAAACAGGAGTGAATTCATCTGACATTAGGAGTGACTCTGGTGTTTTTATTTTTTGTCCGTTTGGGTTGGGTTTGTTGTTCTGCTGTTTGAAGGGAGTCGCTGAGCAGCTGTTCTGGCGACTCTGACTCCCAGAGCTCTGAATGCCCCCAGCAGAGCTTCCGTCAGGATTATGGGAAAATGGTTGGAATCAACTTGAGATTCGATAACAGCCTGTCTGGTAGCGCATTTAGTCATGGTTTTACCGCTTTTTCCTGTACACCTCAGAAATTATGCAGACTAGGGTTAGTTCTCTATTGTAGGCCTTAAATTTTACTTTTTTTAAAAAAAAAAAAAAGGCAAAATAAAGCTTTCCAAGCTTTCCATGTGTGGCCCCCAGCCGCAGGATGAATTTTCCAGTAATGTTCTTCTACCAGCTGAATCCGGCAAGGCTAACACCGTTTCTTTATATTATGCATAAGCTTATCTGTTCAGTTGGATTAAAGAAGGTGGAAATGAGCCGGTGTCAGCTGGGCCACGGCCTCCAGCTTCAGAGCGTGCGCTGACGGGGGAGGGGAGGCTCTCTGTGCCTGGCCTCTTAATTTTATTTCTAAATGACTGTCTGCATGAAGAGCAAGCTGACTGATACAACAACAGAGCGAGACTGACGGAAGAGTGAAGGGTTTTCTTAAACCTTCCTTTTTTTCAGTACTTCCCACTATAAATATTTTCTGTCCTCAAATTAATAAAACCATTTTGACGCTTTGTTGAGCCACTTCCTGAAATAGGGTAGAAATATTTCTTGTTACAGATGACAGTGAATAGTGCAAGTTTTGGCCAGTCGGGCACTGCCCACATCAAAAAGGCACCTGTTTGATGTGGGAATGGCCCATCCTAGCTGCACCTCGCCTGCCCCCAGCCCTCCCCACCGGGGATGCTGGCGGTCCCCAAGCACTGCCTGGCGTGAGGAAATACGCCAGCAGGGCCCACCTCGGGGAGAGAGCCGCCGGGACTCAGACCAGTCGCTCGAGCTGCCTCCAGCTCAGCAAGCTGCACCCCGTCCTTCGCCCCGCGGGAGGGTCACTGGGCTGCGTTATTAGTTCATTTCTCTCTTCTCTCCAGCAGATCCCTACGTGAAGGTGAATGTTTATTACGGAAGAAAGCGCATAGCCAAAAAGAAGACGCACGTGAAGAAGTGCACTCTGAATCCTGTCTTCAACGAATCCTTCATCTACGACATCCCCGTCGATCTCCTTCCTGACATCAGCATTGAATTTCTAGTTATCGATTTTGACCGTACCACGAAAAACGAAGTGGTGGGACGGCTCATTCTGGGCGCGCACAGCATCACCACGGGCGGCGTGGAGCACTGGCGAGAGGTGTGTGAGAATCCTAGAAAGCCAGTGGCCAAATGGCACAGCCTGAGCGAATACTAGCAGAGGTTGCGGCAGCGACAGCCGGCTCCTAGAACAGACTTAAACCTTGTTTTAGCTGTAGAACTAAACTTTCGTAAAAAGCAGCAGCTGATTGGTTCTCTAGTGATGTGATTTTGCAAGGCACTAAAATTCTAAAGAGCATTAAATAATAAAAAAAACCCACGACTATATATACAGTGTAATCACGCTACTGCATGCCTAATACAAACTGAAATTAGTGTAACTACCAGTATCCAGTTGCAGATTTTAATACAATTCTCTGTCACTATGGAAGTTGTGTTTGTGCTGAACTGTCTTTGCTGGTATTCACCGAGATTGGCCTGTCTTTATTAGGCTTCTCCCAAAGTTCCTGAATTCTGCTGTTTAACCTCTAGTTTCTTGTTCGTTTGCCTGCCCATTGGTTCTTGCGGTTCTGTTCTTTGCTGGTTTGGGAGGACCAACCACATTTCCATATCAGGGTGGTTTAGAATTCTGCACTAGCACAAAGGAAAATGGCACTTTCCTTCAGAGAAGAAATAATTCAGTTGCCAGGTACCGAAACGCGTGCCCTTGCGATATACTTGTTGTGGAGCTGTAAGGTCACAACATCAAAGATTTGCGTCTAAAACCGAAACAGCGATGACTGATCGCGTTGCTTTTGCCACATGGACGTTAGCAGAGGCGTGACCTTGCGGGCCGTCGGGACAGGGGAAGCTCCGCGCTGTTCCACTGGACCGAGCCCTGTCTGCGCGTGAAGGGCCGAGACACCCCCAGACCCGATGTGCCACTGACGGGTAAGGAGACGCCTGCTGATTCCGTTCGCAGCAGACGTGGAAGTCTGCACGGTCGGCAGGTTCTGGTACAGCGGCGTAACTAAACTGAGACAGGACGATACATTGGGGGAAGAGGCTTTAGGTGAAAAGCTGCCAAAGCTTCCCTTGCTCTCCCTGGAGTCAGTCCGCGTTCTGCCTGACCCTGTAGTGACCCGCGAGCCAGCTCTCAAACAGCGAGCGAACGTCGGGCAAAGTCGGTCGCTAGGAAGCGTGTCAGACTCTTCGCGAAGTTAATTTTCAGCCTTTCAAGGCAGCTTGTGTTAGTTCTTACGTTGAGAACGACTTCCGAGGCTTAGGCTCTGCTCAGCGTCAGCTCCGGAGCGTACAGGCCGTACCTGAGGAGCGTGAGCTGCAGCACTGCCGGCTGTTAGCGCTGAAGAGTCAGTCGTTCTGCAGAGAAGTTCAGAGAGCTCCACCCATACGCGTTCGGACGCGGCTGCGTTAGAGCCCGCGGTGAACCCGTGAGCCTCTGAACTGCTCTTGTACAAGACAGGAGCATCCTGGCCAGTAACTCGATTTGATTCTTACTGCGTTCAAGCCAGGAAAGACACAAGGACGGTAACTGGCAGCAAATAACTGACTGTGAACGCTGGTGGTAAACCGAGCCGAAATACTTGGAACAGGCTTAGAAACTCAGATGATTTCTGAACGCTGCAGTGGCAGTAAGAAGCTGAAGCGAGCGTGCAGAGAGGCAAGTAGAAGACCACAAATCTTCAGCAGACAGTTAGTTGCTTCCAGGCAGCCAGTCTGTTCTGTGCCCAGCAGAATGTAAATAATGTATTATAATTTCAAGAATTTAAGATCATTTAACTACTTACAGGACTTGACTGCTGACTTTTAGAGCCCTGTAGGAAAAGATGATCCTTTGTCCTAACAAGAGTGGAATAACTGAGCAAGTCTTAGCCAGCTGCTTGGCCAGCCGCCGGGAGGGCTCTTCGTGCGAGCAGTCAGGGCTTGGCTCGTTGGCAGCACGTGGGCATCTCTTCCTCGGAAACTGTGTTTGGAGAGCTGGATTTGCTCACTCGTAGCTGGTCACTCGTGGAAACTGCCTCCACTCCGGCAGTGGTTTGTTAGCCCTAGACGTCGCGTTGAAGCTGAAGCTCTCTGTCGCTCAGCCGATGGAAGCGTGGACTTTGTTCGTGCTTTATCGATCCCCGTGAGGAGGATTTCTGCCCGAGGTTAGAGTAGTTTCATCTTTGTCTTAAATGCTTTCTGGCTCGTGCTCTGTCGGTGGCTCACAGCCACAAACCAGAGAGCGAATTCTCTCTTGGAATTGGTGTAGATCCCTTTCAATCCTGCGTTTTGCACTAGGCCATTGCGCTGCTGAAGGTTCAGCAACGGTCACGGCTTCTCCTGGGAACATGCTTCCCAGCACCGCTCCCAGCACCCGGGCAGGAGGTGCTGGCCAGGACAGCAGCGTCCCCGCGTTCCCGTCGGTGTGAAAAGGTGCTTAGGCCTCGACAACCTCCTCAAGATCCCTTTAGCTGAAAAGGAAAGGTGGCCTTTGTCCAGGAACTGTGCTCAGGGTGAACAGGCGTAGGCTGTCGGGCAGGTGGGAGCAGCTCCAACACTTCTGGAACAATAGGAAACTGAAGATGTGCAGATATATATTTTTAAAAGGTAAAATAGACAGTAAGTGACAGCGGACTCACTGTAAAGTCTCCCAGGTGTGGTTATTCTTTACCTTGTGTCTTCTATTGTAAAATTAACTTGGACAGTTACAACTTTGTGTGAAAAAAGAAAACAAAAGGCAAAAAACCTAACTCAGATGTGTGAAACTGCATAATGCTGTAAGCTACTCTACATGATGTAATGCTATATCTTGTATGTTGAATTTGTTAAGGCACATTGAGCGTGCGAATAAAAGTTAAATCACTTTAGCTGCTGGCCGTGCCGTGTGACTGTAGCAGCACCAGAACACGCACTTCTGCTCTGACGGCTCACAGGAAGAGCACACACACAAAAAAAATCTCAAAGAAATAAAGGAACATCCTGGCAAATCAAGTGTAACGCTATTTCCTAAGCGTTCGCACACACGACAGCCCTCCGCCCTCTCCCCGGCATCCTCGTTCGGTGTCGCTGGGCACGACGGGTGCTCCTGGGCTAAGCTGACTCTAGGTCTAGAAAAAAGGGGACGTTGGGTGGGCAGAAGCAGCAGCGCTTTGGCTCAGCGCGTGCGGTTGAGCGGCGTTCCTGGATTCCCGGTCAAAGCCGAGGTCTCTCGGAACACTCGGGGCAGCAGCCTCCCCCGAAGCACCGTGATCTGCCTTCTGTGACTTGTTTTTCTGCAGCTCCCAGCGGCACGGCGCGGCGCGGCGCAGCAGCGCTGGGCACAAAGCCAGGCCTGTAGAAAATGCCAGACAGCACAGAGCAGCGAGCTGTTTCCCCAGCAACAACCTCAGCGAGCACTTCAGTGCCGCACCTCACGCTTTTGGACGGCTCCCCAGCTCTCCAGAGGGGTTCAGGTGTCTCCACACTTAAAACGAGCCTCAGGTCTCCTCTTCAAGGAGCCCGACAGTTTTACAGAAGGATTGCCTCATGTCCCAGAACGTGGCCAGTGCCGCACCGCAGGTGAGGCCACCACAAGCTCCCCAGCTTTCCCCACCGAGCGTGAAGGGCACCCTGCAGCCCTTCGCGTGCCTCCTCCCGTCCAAATGCGCCACAGTTGCCACCACAATCCAGCTCCCTCCTGCAGGACAAGGATGAAAACCATCCCACGGCAGCAGATGCCGTTCCCAGCGCCAGGCTCGCCAGGGGTGTTCTCAGCTGCTGCAGGACACTGAGGAGGGAGCGGCTGAAGCACCCCAGGAGTTCAGTTCGTTGACCTGATCCCGCTGTGGCGGTTCGGTGGCACCGTCGCTCCACAGCGGCAGCCAGACGGGTGCTGAACACAGACACCACCGGAGGCCTCTGCGGTGAGGCTGGCGGTGACCCACACGGGCCGTGCGCACACTCACGCTCAGTGACTCGGGACACGGTGGTTTATTTTACACCCTGTCCTCTGCACGGGGACCAACCGCAGCCTTTAACCACCCCCAGTTACTTCTCACGGCGATGGCCACAGTCCCCAGAGCCGTCGGCTAACGCTCAGCCAAGCGCACAGTCGCTGATTATTTTCTGCTTATTGTGCAAGAGGGGAAAGAAAACCTCTCTTCATCCTCCTCTGCCTGGCTCCTGCGTCGAACGCTGCGCCGCTCACAAAGGTCCATTTCAGGTTCTTACACCATTCAGCTGAAACAGAAACAAAAGAATTTGCATAAGAAAAAGAAAAAAAAAGCGAACTGACTGGGTTTGACACCCCCTGAAAAGAGAAGCGGTTTTGAGGAGAGCATGGAAGCTCAGCTCCCGCTCGCTTCCCACCTCCCTGGCTGCTGGTGCTGCCGCCACTCAGAACAGCAGGACTTTGCGCTGCTTTCGGCACAGTTGGGTCTCTCCTCCTCCGACAGCTTCTGCCTCACCTAATTCCCGTCGGAGCGAGGCGTGTTGCCACAGCAATGGGAGGCGCTTCTGATGGCAGATGCTGGGTCAGGCTCTTTCCGTGTTTCCTCTGAGCTGGCAGAGTCAGGAATAGCTCTGCCTCGTTTCCCAGCCCCGAATGCGCAGGACTGTGCGACGAGGGAAGCTGCCGCCTTCAGACGGGTCCCTGTGAGGGGCTTCACAGCGCCCGTATTTCACCCTCGTTAATCTGCAGCATCTGGATCTGCAGCATTTGACCAGCCACTCCACCAGCCACACGGATCGCAGGGCCCCGATGTTAACCCCGTCACCGTCAAAACTGGGGAAGGCTTCTCCAGAAACTGTTTGAAGCCAAGCTAGTCCCCCTGGGAGCCTACAGCACCCGAAGGTGCCCGGCCTGCACAGTGCAGGACTGCGACGCAGCACCCACCCGTGCCTGAACCCCTGCTCCCCGGGCGCTTCTGCGCCGCAGAACGCAGACGAGTCTTGGGGAGAGACTTTCTCCACTGGGCCACAGGGGCAACAGGACAGGGAAGGAAAAACGTACCAAGAAATAGGGAGAACATAAGAAGTGGCAGAAAAGGCAATGCCAAGAAAAAAACAACCAACCAAACAAATCCCAACCCCCCCAAAAACCCAAACAACCCTCCAGGGTACGGCAGTGTACCTCCAGGGCACCGCACAACAGCTCCACCCTTCCTCCCGACGGGGAAGGGGCCGAGGAGGCAATTCGGGGACGGCATCAACACGGACCTGTCGCATCACACGCACCCGCATGTTAATTCATCTGGTCCCGACATGAGCCATCGCAGAGGACTCAGCGGACCCCGAGGGACATCCCGCTGTCACTGAAAAGCAGCCAGCGGCTAGGAAACACCCAGCAGCGTCCACAGAGTGAGAGCGAGCCTGGGGAGGGTGTTCCCCCTGCCCACAGCCCCGGCGAAAGCCGTGGGGAGGCCACGGCGGGGCTGGGAGGCGGGCGGTGGGTTCCGAGCCAGTACTCGGGAGACGTTCATTTCAGCTGGGACAGGGGAGGGGCTGGAAAGGGCAGTTATTTCCATCTGCGCCCAGAAGAAAAGAACACACACAGGCAGAATTCTCTGCAGAACGTTCAGTTTACATCAGCTTGACTTTCAAAAAATTTAAGCAAGTAACGCAGCTTCTCGGGGGGAGCTCAACACCTTGATTTTGGGTTCTGAACAGAATGTTAATGTAACATAAAAATTCGGGTTACATCCAGAAAGCCAAAATGTGAAAGTGCGTCCGACTCCTTCCTGCTGATGAAGGTAACAAGACAAACAGGAGCTCAGCAGAGGGAAGTTCACAACCGCCCAGTGTCCCGCAGCAGCCGCCGCTAGAATGGACGAATCGCCGCAGCGAGATCTGGGCACGGGAACCTCCCCAGAGCTAACGGGCGTCTGCAGGTCGTGCGCAGGGTCTGCGTGTTTAGGTGTCTGCCAGGGGCAGCGGGCGCGTAGACAGCGTTGGCGCACGCTACAGCACAAAGCCTCCACTGAGGCTCTTGTTGATTTTTTCCTTACAGTAACGTAGCAGTAACTGGTGCGGAGAAGAAAAAAGTAGTAGTTTGGGAATGGTGGGGAAAAAAGAAAACAAGGATTGAATAGGGCAGACGCCCTTAGAGAAGAGCCGCACAGCCCCGCCAGAACGATCCCCCCGTCAGCCGGAACAGACTGAACCAGCGTCTCGGGCATCACCAAGCCGATAGGTCTCGGGTTTTGGACGGTTACTACCGATACGCTCTGCAGAGAACAGCTGTAGTTCACGTAACTCCCAGCCCCTCGGCACGCGGTGACTGGAGAGCCGTCGCGCCTGCTCTCACCCTGTCTTCTGAGCGCTGCGCTTCATTATTTGTAACGCAGCAAACAAAACCGCAAAAGCAGAGCGAACAAGGGAAGAGGATTGAAGCAAACGCATCCAGGCGCCCTGTGAGATGGGGCGGCAGTTTGGTTTTACGGCTTCGCGCGTGTTGGTGAGAGCATGTTTAGCACATGCTTATCGGCAAGCCGGGGAATGAGCTTTGTATTTTTTTTCTTTTCATCCTCATTCACCCTAAGGTGATGTTTCTCAAACCTGAGTGTTGGCAGCATTTTCAGGGGAGTTTTTTCGGTATTTCTAGGGTTTATTTCTTCGTGTAGTGTTCAAGTTCCATGCGGGATTTAAAGCTGATGATTAGGGAAGAAAGCGTTTGCCAGAATGACCCTGCCCACCCCGGCGAGCGATGGTTCGGTGCTCTGCCGCCGGCCATCTGGCGGTTCAGCTGTCAGAGAGCAAACTCCCCCCAGACGCTTTCTGGGCATCTCCCGTCAGCTGAATGCCCAGCCTGGAAGAAATGACCTCGGCCTGTGCCGAGGGAACCGTCCTGGTGCCGCTCGTGTGCTGCGGCAAAGCGCAGCCCGGCAGAGAGCTGCCGGCGCTGGGGAGCAGGGGGCGGCTCGGGGGCACTCAGCTGGTCCTGCGAGTTTACCGGCACCAGATTCCTACCAGTGTAGAGCAGCAGCCAGCAGGTGACCCCCACGCTGGACTTCACTGCCTGGTTTCTATGTCCTGTTTCCTTTCACCCCTCCCGTCCTGCGGAGGCTGTTGCCGCTTTAATTCAGCAGGAATTCTGGCAGTTTTGTGGGGGTTTTAAGTCCTCAGTTACATGTCATCAGCTTCCACACATCTCAAATTTTACCAGTTTTGCACTTTGGTGAACAACGACTCATGTCAGCAAAGCGCTGACCTCTGTTAGCAGCAAGGAGGCATTTCAGGTCTGCACTTCTGTAATAAAACCAGGCACAGCAGAGCTGCAGCAGCACCACGTACACGAGAGGTTTTCTTTGTGCGCTCAACGCGAACAGCAAAGTTTGCGCAGCGCCAGGCCCGCGCTGGCTGTGACAGCGCCAGACCCTTCTCTGCCAGGATTCCTGCGTTCGGCTGACGGAGAAGCTGCTTGTGAGCAGATCTTGGTAATCGCAGCCCCGAACCCTCCGAGCCTGGCCTCGGGGAGCTGATGTTCTCAACACCTTTGACACCTACGTGAGCTGAGCCCCAGAGCCCGCTGCCCGGACCCACGGGGCAGCCAGAGTTTCCCGGTAAAACCCCACTCCTGTCACTATTCAGACAACAGATGAATGGCACCAAATCGCGGTGCAGCAATAACGGTTCGGATGCCGCAGCAGGAATGTTTTCATTCGTCGATTTGTTCATGCCCTGTCACCGCTGGAACAGATGAATCAGCCTCTACATTTCTAGGGAGAAGCCTAAAAGCGAAGCTCTTAGTCCTCTTCTTCTAACAGCAGAATTGAGGTGTCCCCCTGATTTGTGTCTAGATCTTACCACGGTACCCACATACTTGTGAATTTTTACCGTGAATGTCGGCAAGGCAATTTGTTCTGGTCCACATTTGAAAGCCACGTAGCCGGAAAAGATGCAACAGGCTTCTGGTCTAAATTATGTTTCCTGTATTTAGGGAGAACGCAACAGAGACGTGGCAGAATTGCTGACAAACCGCCACCTCTCCCTGAATGCGCCTCACCACGCTGACCGGCCCGGCGCCCAGCGCGGAACACACCGCGGCACCCCCAGACAGCCCCGCGGCGGAGACGGGAGCTGTGTGCAGGCCGCCACTCGGAACCCATCGAAGGGCGAGGCACGGGTGAACCAGCTGCACTGGGGTATTTGGCACCTCGCCGTGACTCTTCAGCAAAGCTCTCCTGGAGTAAGACAGAACGCCGTCAACTCTGAAAAGGACCAACACCGACAGGAGCAGGAGCAGGTGACACTGCTCGCGGCACCTGGGCACCGGGGAGCCCGAAGGGAAGGCGCAGGAAGAGCCAGTGCTGTTCAGGAAGCAGCCGTGGAAGGCGGCAAGCCGCGCCGCGCCGTGCCGTGGCTTCCGAGGCATTAAAAGCCAGAGAGACCTGGAGGGTTTCAAGCAGGCTCAGAAAGGAGCTGTGCTGTTAAACGGCGGGATGAAAACCGCACGTACATCAGAACGCACACGGGGAGGAAGGAAGGAACGCTGCCAGGGCTGCCACTACTCAGAAAACATCCCAAAGTCACTTGACGCTGCTAAAAACATCTCGCAGGTCCACCAGGTTGTCACCACTTCCCAGTTTTTCAAAGCTTCTTGGATAACGGGCAGCTTCCAGCGCGTGTTTTAAACCCATTCCCCATCCTCGGCTGGGTGGTGACTGTCCTGGGTTAGCCAAGACTTCCCTTGTTCTGGGAGCTTTGCTGTAAAGTGACCAGTCGTATTCCCCTACCATGGACATGTAAACGCGACACCAACTGGTTCAAAGTTCTGGGGGGCTCCTTCCCGTTTCCGGGTGCTGGCCCTTTAGGAGGCAGCCGGTGGCCAGCCCCCACGCTCTTCCGCACCTGGCGGGCCGAGGGCAACATCTCTCAGGGACCTGCCTGCTTTTGGCTCGGCTCAGCTCTGCTCTCCTGCCTGCTCGCTCGCTCCCTGTCCCCGCTGTGTTTCGCTGTCGCCACGTCGGGGGACGGCCGCTCTCGCTGCGAGGAGCCGTGCCGCTGCTGCGAAGCCGGGAGGACCCCCCTCGCCGCCACTCACCGGAGCCCTTTCTGCCCGCCGAGCCGTGCGCGCCCTGCGGGACCAGGACCCCACACGCCCGAGGAGCCATTTCCCTGCTTGCTACGCTTTTGGCCGCCGGGTTTGCTTTGCTTCTGCCTCAATCCACGACAGACTGGTAACACTGTGCTGGTTTCGGGTCTCCCCACGTGGCGCCGCGGTGCTTTGTCCTTACCACGGTTCCCTTTCCCTGCGCCACGTGGCCGTCGCCATCCTTGCCCCGCCGCGGTGTTAACCCTCGCCTTCCCATTTCCTAAAAACCCCAATATCCTACTGGTTTGCCTTTGTATCACACATATACCGGTTTGTAGTGTTATTAAAGTTTGTTTCAGTTTTCCAAAAAGTATATTAGAAGTCTCACAAAGTCTTTTCTCCCCTCCGCTATCTCTGGTGGGATAGGGAAGGTACTATCGTTACCTGGACCTTGGCTCAGCCTCGGCCAAACCGGTGACAGTGACGGACGACGATAATCCTGTTCGGTGGAGGATGATACAGGAAGAGCCACAACTCTGCGCACCGCTCGCGATTCACAGCGATCAGCTGGACAACGCGCCGAACAAAACCGTGCAGGAGCTGACCCTGCACGCAGCCCAGAGCTGCAGTCCCGGAGGCTTTCTCAGGGAGGCAGAAGAGGGTAACCCCGATCAACCAGGGGACGGGTTATGTTACCTGCCGACTCCCCCGTTTAGACAGTAAACCCGGCTGGGGACCTCACTGCTGCCGCAACAGTCTAAGCGTCTCTCTCCAGACTGGAGCAACACACACCTGAGCAGCAGGACGATTCTTACCGGACATGGTTACAAGGGGCCGCAGCTGGGAAGTTGCCTCCAAAGTTGCACCGAAGACCCTTCTGCTGCTCGATCCCATGCCTCCGCCACGATGGTCACTCGCACGATCCTATGAGGAGAGAGTAGGAGTGACGAGAGCAGCTCTTCGTTAGCCATAAAGCCAGAATTATATTGCAAATCTGGCTACAGCGTAAACACCTCGAGGGAAGAAAAAACAACTGTACCAGAGCCCCAAAGGCGTCCAAAGGCGTCCAAAGGCAGCTGCTTTCTACTGGTGCGAAATGATGCAAGAGAAACCACTGCTGCGCGAGAACCGGAGGCGGTGGCAAACGCTGAGGGAACGAACATTTCGGCCAGTGCCCCAATCCTCCGGAATCTGGGCCAAGACGCAGACGCTCAGCCCTCACGCGGCGGCCGCTGCTGCCCCACTCACGACTGAACCTCGCAAAGCTGAGGTGCCTCACAGAGGTCAGCACGGCTCAAACCGCCCACGCCGCAGGGAAACGATTTAGCGCCGGCTCGAATCGCAGACCATTTCTGCTTTGCACCACTTAAACGTCACTGACCAGCTCCCTTTTTCCGAGCAAGATCAGCATTTCCCAGAAGACGCCTTCAGCTGCTGCCATCGCGCTAAGCACCACAGACGTGAACAGCAAATGCCAGCGTTTGTTCGAAAAAGCATATATTGTGTCAAATAAAACAGTACTTCTGGGTACAAATTCATACAGGACAAAAATAAAACTTCTTGAATAACACTGTAAAAAAAGTGCTCGCGGCTGCTCTGATGTAATAATTCTACAAGCAACAGGCTCACGTAAACACTTCAGTTGCATTGAAGGAATCACGTAAGGCACAGGCGTCAGTTACAGGCACAAACAGTCCCCCCGGCTCTTAGCACTGCTGACAGGTCACCTTCGCACACCCGGGAGCTCTGGAGGCAGGAAGCTGCCTGATGGTTCATGTGAACTTACTGTACCCATGAAAAGCACGGGGACAACATGTGACCACCACCAGGCCCCCGTCCGAAATAGTTTTGATGGTGACACAATCGGTGCCGGTGTTTGGAGCAGCTTCTTAGCTGCTGCCCCCTCCTTCTCCCCACATTTTCCGTTAGGATTGTTAATCCTGTCATTCCCAGGACTGTTATCCGAACAGAGACCGCTCAGGAGGGCCCCCAGTCCTGCACCAGTAACCACGGAAAGAAGCACAAGCCTGCTGGCGCAGCTCGTGTCAAAGAGTCTTCCAAACAATTCTGAACAATCCCCCGAATTATTCTCAGCCTTTTCCGAACAACCTGCGGGTGGTTATTGCCAGTGTGGCCTAACACTGGAGCACTGCAAGGAGGTGAGAAACAGAAACCAACTTAAACGTTTAGCTCAGACACAAACAAAATAAAAATGCAGCCCCCTCCCCCAGTTCCTTTTTGTAAAGTGGGTTTTTTAAATATTACACAAAGAAAACACTTTTAAACCCCGCAGGTACAGACTCTCCAGTGGTACCTTGAGCAATAAGGAGTAGAGCAAGAAACAAGCTTGTTTCGGAATTTGCTGCCCTTGCTCCTGGTGCCAACCCTTTCACACACGGCTTCTCCGTTTTGGCTGCGCTGTAACATGCAGCACAGCGAGACTGACACGACAGACCTGCTCTCTGATCAGTGAGATTAACAGTTACTGACCCAGTGATCGAGGAGCAGTAGAAGCTGCGCTAAGTCTACTAAGCTCTTTCACTCTTCAACAGCGAGATTCTAGGCACTTAATTCTCCGAGGAACTTCTTTTAACCATGTCCGAGTTACCTGTGACTTGTTTGATTGTTAAAAAACGAAATCTAGAGGAGCACCAGACATCCACCTCCCTGCGGGGCTCCCGTTCTAGATCCACCTCCCTGCTGGGCTCCCGTTCTAGATCCACCTCCCTGCTGGGCTCCCGTTCTAGATCCACCCCCCTGCTGGGCTCCCGTTCTAGGTCCATCCTTCTATAACGGCTGCGGAGGTCAGTCAGCTGGAAAGCAGAGCTGACTTGGTGTCTCTGTGGAAGTGTCTCAGAGGCACTTTAACCAAATCACTCTTTACTGAGCAGAAGAAAACCTCTCCCTGCCCTGCCCGGACTGCCTGCACACGTACGGCCAGGGACGCACCGGCCAGGCCTGCCGCGGTGCCCAGCCAACCACTCCCTCCAGCGGCACCGGCAAACCCACTTCTCAGACTGCACGGGAAGAACCCTACCAGTACTGGGGATATTAATTCTGGGCCCAAATAGCTCAGTGCCAGTCACTTTTTCTACAAAGCAGTTATCAGAGAGCAATTAGAAGTGACTATGTTAGAGACTCAAAAAAGACGCTGGTTCCTTTAAGACAAGAACATAAACCAGAAGGTAAATAAATAAGGCAGCACGTTCTTACAGCGGCGATTTTTGACAGGTCAGAGAACTCGAAGCTGTGGCTTCTGCAGCAGCCTGACACGACACACGCTACAGCAACATGGGAAATGCTCCTCACAGCAGGAAATGCTACACATTCACGCACCGAGGCCGAGTTACAGCTGCCACAGGAACCGTAACTTGCTGCTTCTGACTCGTTTAGAATCCCACCTACGACACTGCTGACCAGCCGATCACTGGATAAACCTGGCAAGTATCCCACATCACTTACAAGCCGCCTCTCGCAATGAGGGTTACTGTTCCGGAGAGCAGCCAGATTTTCTTGTGCAAACCACTAGGAAAACAGTTAATTAAATTAGGCTGGGTAGAACTTCAGCACTATTTTACACAATTCAGCTGCCAGTTTGCAGTGACCGAAGACAAAGGTTCAAAAGTGCAGGGACATAAACCTACCAGCATTGTAACCAATGACATACAAGCAACGTTTGCAGGATATCCAGTAGAAAAATGACAACAAATGAAAGTTCAACTGTTACTGTGTCTTGAGTTAAATATCCCAAATTAAGGGAACATCGTTCTAAGCAAAAAAAATCGGTAGAAGTTTGCATTCCCTCATGAAAGTCCCATCAGGTCTAACACACGCCGTCACTAAACCGCTTTGGTTACAAATGGCTGTTCACAGGTTTTATTTTGCAGAGGAATTCTCTCTGTTCAAGTGACTGAATCCTTCTTTCTTCTGAAGGGTGACTTCAGTCTTTTCCACACGCTGCTTTTAGGTTTTGATTTTCTTTCCATTGCCATTACTGCTTCTTTTTCTTTCCTACGGATCTCTCGCACGAGAGCATGGAACACATCATCAATATAGTAACGGTACGCAGCCGAAGTTTCAAAAAAAGGGCAGTTGAATTCTCGGGCTAAAGCAGAGCCTTCTTCTTTGGAGACCTGCAAAAAAAGGAAGTTCGTACTTCTCAAGAAAGCAGAAACTGGCAAGTACCATTTCTTGTCCTGCTTGCCCTGAACCCGTGCAGGTGCACCCCCACCTCCACAGCAGCTCATCCCCGCCTGTGTCTGCGCCTGCCTCTACAAACCGGGGTGCTCGCTCGCTCACCTCTGCTCCAGCAGCATGGTCACCTGCGAGAGACTCCAGACACTCATGAAACCACAAAGTCTTTTGAAAGAATATTCTGTTCTTGGAGCTGAATCTAGAAGATGCCCAACACAAGCAGTCCTCAGCCCTAACGCGAGCACCTGCTAGTTGGGTAAGATAAGAGTATTTCCTTCTCTTGATCAAAATCTGTTCTGTTTGCCAAACTACTTCCCAGAAACAAAACCTTTCAAAAAAAAAAAAAAAAGAACCAAGACCCCCCCAAAACGCCAGTCTGGCTGAGGCCACAGAGAAGCTACACCCACTCCTCATCCCACAGCTCACATCTCTCAGCACTGGAGCTTTTCCATAGCTGCCATCATCTTCTTGCTACAACACCCCTGGAAATTCATCTCATTCCAGGTATGCAAACAGCAGCTCGGGAACCTGTTGTCCAAAGCACGTTCCCTTCGTGTGAAGCTCCGCTCCAAACCACACGGGAGCCACAGTTTCCTTTAGCTGAACGTAGCTTTCCTTTCTGCCCGTTCTGCTCCAGGCTCTCCGTTAGGACGCGCCCGTTCTCAGCACGCTTGCGTCTGCGATTTGCACTAGGATCCGCAAGCGCTTTACACAACGCTACGTCTCTGTTACAGCGTCTCCTCTCAGGAATTAAAGAGAGGAGAGGAAAGCCCAACAGCAGCTGAAACCCAAAGCATCACCTTCCAAGACTTTACTTTTGTGACTGCTACACGCATTTGGTTATTCAGCACATGCCGGGTTAAACAAGTACTTCTCGACTGTTCAACTTACTATAGAGTAAACACGCAGCAAAATTAAGAAAGGGAGTATAACCACCTCATTACGGCATTTTACAACAGGAGCAGCTCGTAAGCGTGCGCCTCTCCTGTGCCACTTACCTGCCGCAGCTGTGTCAGGTCAGATTTGTTTCCCACCAGGACCACGGGGGTGTCATCAGTGCGTCGAACACGATAGATGAGCTGCTTGAACTCACGGACTTCATGGAAACTGCGCCGGTCCGTGATAGAGTAGCAGATGATAAACCCCTCTCCGGCCCTCATGTACTGGTCCCTCATGGCCGTGAACTCCGCCTGCAAACAGACACTTACATTTCAGTTGCCCATTCACTCCAACACGGCACAACGCACTGCACACACCACGACACCACCACACCTTTCTGCTTCGCTAACAGCGGGAGACACAATGCGCGTTCCAAACCCAGCCGCCCAGGAACTCCGAACACGCTGGTCACCTGCCGCCTCACCCGGCCACACAGAGGACAAGGTTATCACGTATGTCTGGGACGAACACCAAGTCTCCCTCGCTATAGAAATCCCACCACCGTCACTTTCCAGCCAGCCCGTACTGCATGTTGATCACCACCAGCAAGGTGCAATGGGGAAAGCAGCACGTGAACCCAGAGGACCCTCCCAGCTGCCCACAGACAGACAGACGTACAGGTGCTATACGCAGCATGATGCTTACCAGAAGTGAGAGACTCCAAAAATGATTTGGAAGAAAAGACAAGCAACTTCTACAGGATTTCTGTCTCTACACCTCACCACTCCAGACTTCTTAACGCCCTCCCAGTTCACGGAGTGGTATTTACATACCTGTCCTGCCGTGTCCAGGATATCCAAGTTGGCAGGTTCGTCATCGATGCGTATTCGGATTTTATAAGCATCCTCTGTGAATTCACAGCACATTGGAAAAAACGAGGGCGGAATACAATCGCAATACTCGTTAGTCTCCAATTCACAAAGAAGAACCTAATCTGGTAACACGACTACACTACATCGTCTGATCTTTGCTTAACAACAGATGAAATTTTGGATTGTTCTGGAACGATTGAGCACCCTCACGACTCTCTGCCAGAATCACGCTATTGCTCGTGCTATTTCTGAACAGACGTGACCGCATCCTATGAATCCATTTTGGACACCCTGGTGGAGAGCACCGAGTAAGAGCACTACGTTCTTCTCAAAGCTAGAAAACACCAGAGAACTGGTCACCACCAACTGCCATTTTATCAAAACCAAGACAACAAATATCCTGTCCCTCTAAGCCAGCACTCCCGCACTACCACAGAGTGCTTTCAGCTGGCTGGTTGCCCACTTTTCCTTTGATAGTGCAACAGTTGGTTAAGGTGTCCCTTAGAGATGCTGCAAAACTTATGCAGCAATATAGTAAATTTTAACAATCTTCATCCCCCCCAATTTCTAAAACACAGAGCACAACTTCGCCTGTCAAATTAATAGCAGAGCTCTGATCTACAGCATGAGCAGCAGGGTTTTTTTGAATAGACAACCATCAATCACTTATCAGCAGTTTCTCATCCTTGTCTGTCAACATACAAACGTAGATGGTGCGTGGCCTGAATACAAACAACAGAAAAACCATTAACGATCTAAACTCAGGATACACACCTCAGTCCTCGCAGCAGTCTTTCAACAACTAATACCTCTGAATGAGTCACCTAAGGGACCTGGCTCCTCAACCTACAGCCGCATTTATAGATTTCTTTAAATTGAGCACTTAAACCAGGGCGCTCCACAGCAGCTTAACTTTTGAAGAGAAGGAGTGAACAGCAAAGAGAAATTTTTCTTACCAATTGTGGGATCGTGATCCTCGGGAAACCTGTGACTGATGAACTGCATGGTCATGGCTAGAACAAAAAATCAGAGACACCAAAAATCAGAGACACGTTGCTCAAGACTCGGTAAAAATCTGTCGCTTCAGTGTAGTTACTTCATAGTGTTATTTCACTAACAACTAAAATGTAACTCCACGCTCGATGCAAGTCTTCAAAGAAATACCGTGGACGAGACAGGTTAAATAGCTCTAACCCGGAAAACTCGGCCTTCTGCCCCCAAGGCACCGCGCTCCGAGTTCCACGAACGCAGCCGGACGCCGCCGACACGCGGAAGACGATGACGCCGCGCCCGGCGGCGGCCCGGGGGGCGCGGGGGGACAGCGCCCCAGGCCGGGCGCTGTCGTTCGGGAACAGTCACCTCGCAGCTGCCCGGCGCTCCGGCCACCGGCGCTACCCGCGGAGTCCCCCGGGCCGCTCGGCGCAGCTGAGGGAAAGCGGCGGCCCCGCCCGGGGCGGG
>JAODLK010000044.1:941487-958030 GCA_027563805.1 Buceros bicornis | reverse complement strand
CTGCAATCCCCCTCCAGGACCCACCGGCCTGATCCCCTCCCCCAGGACTGAGCTAGAGGCTTGGCGACTCGGCGCCTTCTGAGCCCTGCCGCGAGGGTTGTGCAGAGCCACGGTGCCCCCAGCGTCCCCCCGTCACCAGGCAGGGCGCGACCAGAGCTGCCATCAAACTGGGAGGGCAATCCAGTTCTGACGGGCGAGCCTGTCGTTCTGTGTGAGCCGCTGGCTGAGGCTGTGATCTCACCAAAACCTTTCCTTTATACTCACAGAAATTACCTGGACGTAAGGCCTACACGCTGGCTTAAAAACGCTGTTGTGAGCAGCTGCTGTGAGTGACTGTTGTGTCCGCCGGGCCGCAGGGCGAAGCGCCCCGCCCCGCCCCGCGCCGCCGCACCCGCCGCTGCTCCGCACTCGCACCCGCCTTCCCGCCCAGCGCGGCCCCGCGTCTGAGGGGGTTGCGCACGGGCCGCAAGGGTTGGCGCGGACAGGGCGAGTCAGGGGCCTGCGTTTGCACACGGCCCGCTGCCGTGTGCCGGCGGCGGGAGCGGCTGAGGGGAGCCGCGGCGCTGGCCGCGGGAGGAGAGCGGCGGGAGCGGCTTGGCGCGGCCCGGCCCGTGCGGGCTTTGTCCGGTTCGTCTCCTCCTGCGGCTTGCCGCCGCCGCCTCCCCCCCGTCCTGTTCTTTTCTTGCCTTCGGCCTTAGTTCACGGGTGCGTTTTGTGCCTTGAGGAGGCAGGTTGTCTCTTCTAGGGTGGTTGTGCTGGGAAGGGGCTCTTGTATGCAGAGGCACTGAGGTCAGGGGGGTTTGTGGAGGCTCAGCTGAGGGGGAGCTCAGTTCCCTGCAAGGTCCAGGGCCAGCCTCTTCAACAGGAAAAGTGTTTTCGTTGTCCTTGGGCGTGGGTGCGTTTCGTTTTTCCAGAGGGTGGGGAAGGCTCGTATTGCGAGGAATCTCTTGACCCAGTACTCAAATGACGGAGGAAGACAACCCAAGCCTGCAAGTGTTTGCAGAGGGAGTGGCTGGACTTGAGCTGGAGGTGACTTAAATGGGGAGAGCTTCCTGGGGCCCTTTGGAAATGTGGGGGGGGGAGCCAGTGAGCGCTTCAGAGCATCGCTTCTGTGTTTCATACAGGCACAGGGTATTCCAGTCACCACATGCTGCAACCTCGGGCGATGTCTGTGCTGCTGTGAGAATCAAGAATCTAATTCTGGTGATTACCAGATGAACTGCCCTGCTCTGCTTCCTTAAAATTACGGGGTTGTTGGAGCTGTTAACAGATGAGTGGTGTGGGAGGTGTTTGTCGGTTCAGGTACTGGCTCGCTTAAACGCGGTCACTGCAGTCTCGGCTCGGTGGGTTTGTGAGTGGTGGTCGTACGTGTGCCAATGCGTGTGTTTTATTCACAGGCAGAAGGGTGCCTGCGACATGGCAACTGCTCAGAAACAACGGGCTTGTGTGGTACGGTTTTCCTGTGTATTTCAGCACAGTGTATTGTTTGAATTCAGGAAAACGTTTTAGCTTAAATAGTGCGCCCGGGTGCTCTGTAATATTTCTTACAGATGAATTCAGTCTTTTAACTCAGAATAAAGATGTTTGATCTTTAAAACAAAAGAGTTTGAGCCTGAACTTCATGGTCATGAATTTGGATAGGAATCAGCTATCTCCTAAAAAACATTTGTAACACCAAGTGTTAGGACTATGCTTAGCTTTAAAAGTCATACTTCTCAATTTGTTTAAACTGTTAAGCTGACCATGCTGTAGACTGTACAGGTTTGTTGTTGTACAGAAATTGATTCCCTTCTTTCTGTAACTTCCAGAGTGCAGTTGTATTTCCTAACAAGATATCTACTGAACAACAATCCCTGATGCTAGTGAAGAGGCTTCTGGCAGTGGCAGTATCCTGCATTACTTATCTGAGAGGAATCTTTCCTGAAAGTGCCTATGGAACAAGATACATGGATGGTAACGCGCTATTTGCACAATTCGCTGAAAAATCTCCTGTCATGGCATTGTTGAGAAGTTACTGAGTGGTTTGATGTTGTTTTAAGCCACTTGGTCTTATTAATTAAAAGTAATAGCCATTTTCAACGACTTATGAAAAGTTCACTCATACATTAATCTTTGAATTTTGTGAGATAAGAGTTGATCTGAGTTAGCACTCAGCAATGAAAATTATGCCTACCCCTGTCGGTGATGGTAATTTTAGTCTGCTCTTGATGTGTACTTTTAGGGAATGCACCCCGCTTTCTTAGCAATCTAGTTACATTTTGTTGTAAGCAGATTTGCATGGGGGTTTTTTTGTTTGTTTTTTTTTTTTTGAGATGTCTGTGTCAAAATTCTGAGGGAAGACAAGAACTGTCCTGGCTCTACTCAGCTGGTAAAATGGTATGTTACTTATGGTGCTTACATAACGCTTCCATAGCATGTCAGTTCTTTCAAGAAAAAAGGTGACTTCCCAGACAGTGCTCTCAGTGCGTGGTATTTACTGTGTTGACAATTTTTGTTTTTAAATGGAAAGTCAGAATGTGTGTGTTTCAGCAGAGATGCAATTCACCTTTACAGTTGTGTTTCCAGAAAGGCTTACAGCAGGTGCTTAGTAGGGCACAAATCTTTGTTGTGACGATACTTTACATTCAGTTTCTGTGGGTGTAGTATGTGAGTGCTCAAGGGTGCACAAATGTGCAAAAACCCAACCAGTGGCTCCTGCAGTTGAACGGGAGATGCAGCATTAATCATTCTGCACCTCTAATGATCTTGCTCTGAGACTGGTGTAAGAAAGTGCTGCTGTTGGCCTTTATGTCCATGCCGTGTACTCAGAGGCAGGACTGTGGCTGTGAACAGTCTGCCTGCTTGCACGTTCTCACAGGTAAGTGGGAGCCTGTCGCCTGGGACTAGAGGTATTTCTTCTGATGTTCTTTCCATTCACAGTAACTGAGGTTTGTTCGTGGCTGATCTCATTGCTGTTTAGAAAAGAGTACATATGTCTTACTCACATTCCTATTTTTTGTTACCTCTGTAAAGGCCACCTTGGTTATTTTAACACTTTCACAGTTGTAGTACAAGGTGAGGCATTAGAAATGATGAGGCCCTCAGCGAGGGGGTTTGCAGCCACCGTCAGCGTGGGGGTGTTCAGAGATGTACATCTGAGTTCTGGAGTTAAAGGTGGAATTAGTCACCGGCTCTTTGTCTGTCTGCTGTCACTGAGAGAGGCGGGGAGGAAAGGCTTCCTTTAGTGTAACCTGAATTTCCCAATTGATCTTCTGTGGTAGAGGAAACTGAAGTGGCAGCGAGTGCATTTTGCCTTACTCTCACACATCGAATGTTAGTGTAGGCAGTGGCATGGCAGCCTGTGCATGCTGGCAAGGAGCAGCTCCTTGGCTTTGGTGTGAAGGGTGTGTTCTGCCTGTTTGGAGTTAACAGGTGAGTAGTCTTTCTTAACTCAGCATCATTTACACACCAAAACCAATTTTTGCTTGTTGACTCTATTAAAAAGAAATGTTAGAAAAAGTTTAGGGTAAGTCTTGCTTCACTGTTTGACTGTTGTTCTCATGTTATGTAAAAAGCAAATTGCAACATCTCAGCAAAGGGCAGAACAGATCCTGGTGTTCCGCTGAAGTACTTACAAGCTGGTTAATGAATACATGCGTTAGAAGGTGTTTGAAAATGGTAGGCATGCAATTGCACTGTGTTTTTACTGAAACTCTTTACTTACAGATTATATTTATTCTGCAGAGAGATCAGGATGATTTGATGGTGCAAAGATAGCACATTGCTAGTATCACTACTAATAAGACAGAATCATGGAATAAGTGTATTTATTGTTTTAATATATTAATAAGGCTAAACACAAGAATTTCATTTTTGGGAACTTATTCAGTCAGAAGCAAAGCAAATGGAAATTAGTAGTAGATGGACAATATTATTTGATTTTTGCAGGATGTTAGGATGCTATGATGCCTTGCAGAAGAAATACGTAAGTCTTCCAGTATTATTTAGCTATTTTAAATGTACTGAAACATTCGTTTATGTAAGTCCGTTATCTGCCAGTGTAGTTTCAGGACTTTATAGTTAGGGAATAGCTGAGCTTTAGTATGTTGAAACTGTTAGCTACACTGTGGGGTGCACAGACTTTCCCAGATAATGTTCTTTGTAAACAGAAACACTTGAAGTCAAGGATACATAGGAATTTTTTTCTGCCAGTTGAGGAAGTCCTTTCTTAAACAGATGAAGAGTGAAGTGCTTGAAGAGGTTTCTCTTCACGCAGGCCCTAGTTGTCTCTCTTGGTTTCCAAAGCTAGAGAAACAAAACAACTTGGTAAGCAGAAATGGGCTTTAATGATATTTTTCTATCTCTAATTATGTTTCTGACAGCTAAGAATGATTGTCCTAGCAGTAAGTATCTTTGAAAAGTAAGGTACGCATTTTTTTAAGACAGATGGTTAGAGATATATACAGTTCTTACTGTTTCTTCTCTTCGCTTTAAAAATACAGGTCTATACCCATCCAGAAGATCCTCAGGTAAACCTGCTAGAATATTTGACTGGATGATGAATGATAGTATGGATAGAGAAATGTGTGTACAAGTGATAGTACTTAATATTCACATTAATGCACATTAAACTGCACTGTCCTAACTCTGCATAACAAATTTATGGAACTTCTTTGAAAAAAATGTTGTGTTCTAACTACCACTGGGTGCCACCACGTCTGTTTCCTCTGTGAAACATTTTCACAGTGGCTAAAATTTGAATGAATATTTAATTCGAAAAACTTAAGATGATGTTTCAACCTATTTTATGATGGTGATTCTTGGAAAGTAATGTAGATAATAATGTTTATTTGATGCCAATTATGTGCATTAATACTGTTAATTGTTACAGCATTAGAAAGCTCTATCTAGAGCATTTAAGTGGGTCAAATAGAAGTTGGGCTAGCATTTCTTTAAATGCAAGGTTAATAGATGACTAGACAGGAGCAGCAGCGGTAGTAGTTTACTTGACAGCTGATAGTTTAATAATTAGGGGATTTGTTTGCAGACAGTTACAGAATGTTACCACTTCAAAATCAAGTACACCAACAATGGGCCGCTCCTGGATTTCAGCAGGTACTGTCACTGTGACTTTATTCTGCTCTGGTTGTACAGTCTGTTTACATACATCGGCAAAACTTTGGATTTTGAGTTAGTGTTTCTTTTTTTTATTTCTGGGTCTTCGATTTCATCAACATGGACTGTTAGCTTAGACTTATTCTTAAAAAACAATGAATTGTTATGTCAGATTATGCTCATATTTTAAAATATCTACTCAAGATGATTCTTGGTGTCAGAGTCAAATACTTTGATGAGATTCTTTAAGATATTCCATACATGGAGTGTAAAATGTTTAAGATCAGATTTATTCGTATGAAGATACTTGATATTACTTGGGATTTCTCATTTAGAAAAGAAGGTACAAAATACACTGATAACTCAATACAAACGTAAGCTATGCTTAGCAAAGCCTAACTATTGCAGTGCCCAGTGCCGTCAGCACTCCAGTGTGACTCCTGTTACTGGTCTCTATACTGTGCTTGCTCTCATGATACTGGGCATCCACGGTCACAGGGAAGGAAGACGTGGGTTGAAGCCAGCTCCAGCCCATTGCTCTCTTTGGAATTATTTTGTTAGTTGTTGAGTTTTCTTACTCTTTGGGTTGAGCCATGTATGCTCTCCTGCCATACTGGTCTGGCTCACTCGAGACATTCACACAGTTTTAGTGAATTCAGGAGAAACATTTACACCACCGCTTGATCCACTCAGCTGTGGTGGTAGTCGATCCACTCAACTGATGAAGCTCTTTATTGAAATGAAAGCTGTGCTCTGGTCCCCCACGTCCTAAGATGACGTCAGCTTCTTTGCAGCAGCTGTTTTCGGTGATGCCCTGCGTTATTCCCTGAGCTTCGTAGCACAACCCTTGCCCATTTCCATGGAGCCTGCCTCCATTACAGCATTTATTGCTCAGTCACAGCTGCAAGGAAGTGGCTGATTTTAAGACAATTGAAATGCAGCAAGTTCGTACATCACAAACTTCTCCCAGCTTTCCTCCTGCATAAAATAATTTAAAAATTTTTTTAAAAAAAAGGCTGCAGTGCTGCAGAAAGGTCCCTTGGGCTGAATCTAGTTACTTACCTCTGAAAGAGGTTGTAAGTCAAGTAAAAAACACTCGTGGAAGGGAGTGTGATTCTCAGGCACACCAGGTTCTTGTGGCCTATTAGCATAAATTCACGACAGATTTTGAAAAGGAAGGTAGGAACCGGCTTATCTGATGCCCTGGAGGGAAGGAGATAACTGACTGCAGAGGGGTGAGACATCTGAAACCACCACAGTTAAGGGTGTGCTTCCAGAGGACGGGTCTACCCCAGGAAATAACTCCTGGTTACTTGCCTTGTGCTGGCTGCTCAGGTCCTCTGTGCCTAAGCTGTGTGGCCACAAGGAGCAGAGCGGTAGAGGGAGAGTGTTTTCAGTGGCAGTAAGGTAGGATTTGTTTCAGTTGCTGGCAAAACAGGAGCATGAAGATGTCGGAGGTGGATGCCAAGATTCACTTGGCATGCATTTTTCTTATCAGTAAGCATGTCAAAGTCAGTAGTGTTACTTATTTTGTTTAAGGGAAAGCAAGTAGGTAAGATGGCAGAATTGAGGCTTTCAAGAATAACGACTTTTCTTTCAGACTGGGTGTTGTGTAATGTAAAATACAGTAGCCGGTCACAGCTGCTGAACCATGGTGCTTTCATGATGCCCCAGGATTTGATCTTCAGAGGGTCACAGAATGTGCAGACGCTTCGTGTTGGCAGTTGCAGTGCTGGTAATCTCAGACCCTCAGCAATAAGTGTGATGTCTGCTTCTGTCAGAGTCTGTTGAGCAGTCGGGTATCTTAATACTAGAAACCATTTACTCTATATGAAATAACCCAAGAGAATACTTTGTCCGTTTTTAGTAAGAATAAAAGGATTGATTCCACCATCACCTGTGCAGACACCAAGAAAGCAAGTATCCTCCTTGTTCGCAAGATTTATGTATTGATGCAAAACCTGAGCCCGTTGCCGAATGACGTTTGCCTGACTATGAAGCTGTTCTACTATGATGAAGGTAGTACTTCCATATTACCTTTATTTATTGACTGTGTTTGGAGGTTGGAAAGAGTCTTGTAGTGACTTTTCAAAGAAATATTGTAATAGATAATTTTCATCGCTGGCACTTGTTAAATGATGTTGTTTTGCCTGTGTCCTTTTTTCAGATGTTTTCCAAAATCCAAGGGGAATGGGTTTGATCTCACTGCAGGAACACAGTCTTGTCACTGACTTCATTGGAGCAAGGATTTCAGTGTGTTTTAAAAACAAATGGCGTTTTCCTGTGCATGTTAAGACATAACACATTTGCCTAATTAGTTGTAGTTTGGATGACTATTTAAATATCTAGCTTTGCTTTCAGAATGTATTTATTGCTCAAATAGCTTTATTTGGGTTTTGCCTATGGTGTAGGGGAAGAAAGAACTTCTTTTAGTACAAGTTGAGGTTTGGTTATTCCCTTCCTCGTGCACAACTTTTTCAGAGTAGCTCTATGTCTTTAAAGGGGAAAAGCATCTTTTCACCACACAAGTGAAAATTAATTTTATAAGAATATGTTTCGTTCTAATGATTTCTTTTTTAATGATTTCTTTTCTGCAGTTACACCACTTGATTACCAACCTCCTGGTTTTAAGGAGGGCGAATGTGAGGGGATGATATTTGAGGGGGAGCCCATGCATCTGAATGTGGGTGAAGTGCCAACTCCTTTTCATATGCTGAAACTTAAAGTTACAACCGAAAGACAATGCGTGGAAAGTGTTGATAAAAGCATCCTGAAGCATGGAGAGACTAATGTGCCTCTCCAGGTGCTCAAAGTGGACAGAGATGATCCTGAAGAAGAGAATCAGGACATGAATGTAAGAGTGCAAATATTTTGTGCAGCTGTTGAAATTTTTTGTGGTTTATAGTCTAGAAAAGGGCCATTAATTGCTTTACTGCATGTCTTACTATAACGTTGATAAAAAACCCCACCTCTGTTTCCAGATAAATTGAAACAAGACTCCACGTCTTCAATACATTTTTGCCTTAATTTTGCTGCTCCAGTTAGCAGTCTGCCCTTGTTAAGGCGTTGTTGAGCAAGGGCACCAGTGTGATGCCTGCCAGCGGCGACAGCAGCAGCGGTGTTGGTGGTCCTCGTGTCTCTCTGAGACTGGAGAGGAGCAGCAGGGTGGGAAGCAGAGGGGCAGCTTTGTGCTGTGGGTGCAGGTGCCATTTGTGCCCTTCTAAACCTGCGTGTGCCCCTGAATTGCTGTTTCACAGGCAGTAGGAAGGTGGTAATTGATGCACTGATAGTATGGTTTCAATATCTGTTGTTACAATTTTTAGTATTTTTTACAAATGTTTTTTGTGGTAGCTGAATAACTGTGTGCTTGCATTAGTAACTAAGTACCACGGAGCTAGTCTGTATGTTCCATGTCAGGTACAATTATTTCAATAGGGTTCATTCCACTGAGAATCCGTCTAATAAGCTCTAGCCCTAAGCATCTGCGTACAATCCCTCTTCCTTATTTGTCTGCAATAAGTGATAGACCTTTTCCTCAATCTAGGAAAATGCTATTGTGGATAATAAAGTAGAAGAGAGAAATAATGTAAATATTTCAGAAGCTCAAGGTAACATTTATGTATATTTTTTAAAGTCTTTTCAGTTTGTGCCCTTTTTTCCTGATATTACTAGAAAGAAAACTCAATTTTCTGACATAGGCCACCTTTCTTCGCATACATCACTATGCCTTTATTTTCTGTTGTAGCTTTGTTCTGCGAAGCACTTGGTTAGCAAATGCACTTTTTCATGTTTCTTTTCTAAAATTCTGATTTTCTGTTCCGAAGAACATTTACTGTAGAAATTTACTGGGTTGGGTGTTTAGAAGTATATTTTGTTGGGTTTTTGTATTATTTTTTTACTAATGTATTTCCACAAAGCTTGCACAGGTACACTGCTCTTGAGTTCATTACTGGAGACTTGGGAAGCAGGATTCTCTGAAAAAAAAAAAAAAAAAAAAAAAAAGGCCCAGGGCTATTTTGGTTTAAGTCACAGCTGTTTGGACAGTATCCTGACAGCTTCAGCCACTAAACAAGTTTAGCAGAAATACCACTTTTAGCCATCTTTTTCCTTAAGCTCTGACTGCAGTAGGGCCGCAGCCTGATGCTATAATCCGTATGTGCTTCAGTCTGTGTGGGTGTGGAGGAATGGAGACCTCTGGGGCTGCTGTACACCGAGTGTTTACGCTGTGGTGGTCTGGGTGTTGCCCATCGGTGTGATCGGTATGAAAATCCCCGTCGGTATGATGCGTGCTCTCCTGTGCAGGGGAAGTTGTTCATTACTGTGGTTTGCTGTTCCTGATACAGTAACTTCCTCTCAGTATGTGGTGGTTTATGGATCATTGTATGATGTGCTGATGGCTTAGTGCCTTTTCTGGCCACTTGCTTTCCCAGCTTACTCTGGACTGGTGTGCCCTTTTCTCTTACCGTGTACATGGAGCATTTTGATAATTGCAAGTGAACTTTTTTAACTTTAGTTTTAATAGGTACAAGTTCTAGCAAAGCTTTCTAGTATGAGTCTCAGCAAACTGAATTTCTTCAAGTAGCATCCTAACACCGTAAAGTCTGTCGATGTAGAACTAGGCATACAATGTGAGTAGGAATGAAAAGCAAATTCCAGCCTACAAGGCAGCACCTCTCAAGAAGGTAACAAAACCATTTATGTCTGTTTTATTAAAAAAGTTTCATATTACAACTTCAGTAAGCAATTGAACTGAGAGTTCTGCAGAGTGTAAATGAAATCCTCTGTTTTGGAAGCACTATGAGGGCCCTTAACACTGCAAGGCAAAGCTGCCTTCTCCCTTGTTATCAAATAACCCATTATGCCCTTCCCACAGTGCAGGGCATTAGAAAGTACCTGCTCATCCTTCTGATGAAAAAACTGCAGCATCTGCCTGGTTGGGTTTTTCTTAGTTTTTATAAATAGACAGTTTCTGCACTGTTTGCTTACAGTCATGTAAATGTCCTCAGCTGTAAGCTCTGAACGCAGAACTGTCAGTAAAACAACTGTCTTGGCTACACCAGCCTGACGGCAGCTGCTACCAGAAACACGCCCTGGAAGCTCTCCGCTGCTTTTTTACATCAGTGCTCCAGGATATGGACATCAGCAGGCTGTTTCTGGGTCAAGACAGGAGACAGCAAACTCTGTCCTCAGGAATCTCTGTGAGCAGAAGCTTCCTTTCCAGATTATAGAGAAGCTAGGAGGGAAAGTAGAAGATGATTTATCTTCAGATTCCCCAAGGTAGCCCAGGGGCTTAAAGATTGAGTTTTGGTACTGAATGTAGTGGAGAAGGAATTGCTGATTTATTAACCAGCTCATCTTGAAGAGGCTGTGTAGGAAGCATCCAGACAATACCAGTACCCATTTGCTGTGCATAAAGCATTTCAAACATAGCAAAGAAGGATTAAGAGAGGAAATTAGTAACTTTTTTGGAAGAAGATAAAGTAGAGATGATGGAGATGGGTATGCTCAGAAATGCTGATATGCTGCTGTAAAATAGGATAGCTAAAGGAACACAGTTCTCAAGACTGCACAGTAAAAAACCCCCCAAAACAAACAAGTTTCATGACCAAAATCTGGGGTGGGAGGGAAGTACCTCTACTTGGATGAGAAGCCTTTGTAAAATGCTCTTTTCCTGTAGCAGAGGTAGAGGCTTCTGTGGAGGTGATGCATACACGGCACTCCCAGAAGAAATGTCTGTTAGTGCTGCTGCCAGCTCCGGTCACTCTTAATGCATTTCCCTAAAGCTGCATCTGCTTTGAAATACAACCCTGGCTCTACAGACCTCAGATACAATAATTTTCCATAAAAACTGCCAGACACATTGCTTTCCACATAACTATAGAAGCAGCAACTGTGTCAGTGCTGGTCCTTCCAGCCCAGACAGCATGAGCAGCCTGTTGGGCTGCCATGGTGTCTCAGTGCTTGCGGAGGCAGTTGGACAGAAAGCTGAGCCTGGATTTGTGGTTTTTTTTTTTTTAATGGGTTGCAATGTCCTGTTATTCAGCCCAACACTGAACAGACTGCACTATGTATTTAAATAGTGGCATTAATATTCTGGGGCGGCTTTTTTTTTTTTTCCAGAAATAAAATGTCCAACTTTGCAAAACCAGCCAATGTTTCCATGCTGTTCCAAAATAATCATGGAAATGTGTAGGAAACAGCAGGTGTAGATCAGCAGTTTTATCTTGGCGATGCAGAACTGGAATAATCACATAAAGCTGTATCTGGTGCTTTGAGAAATCCACAGAACTCCCAAAACCATGCAAAAATGGAATGAATTGCTTGTCTTACGGAGTGCGATTTAGAGGAACTTAGACACAGGAAAATGCATTTGTCATCCTTAAATTCTTCAGTCATTTACACAGCTGAACCACAATCGTCTTCAAACGATTCATGCTTATATCTGTATCCTAGAAAAAAAACCCAGCATGGATTAGAAGCAACAACAGAAAAATCTCCAGAACTGAGGGCTGCTTCTTCCTGGCCAGTTTGTGCAGCTGCAGGCAGACAAGGGGAACTGGAGCTAACGAACCGCAGCCAAAGCTGCTGGGTTGTGTGCGGTTGGGTTACAAAACGGGAGCTGTCTGTTGGCAGTGGATTCAGAATATGCAGGAGCTGTGCCAGAGTGGCCCTGAAGTGCAAAACGGGCTCATGAGACTTCTAACTTAGGAGCAAATCCTAGCAGAGACAAGCCTTTTGCAGGACCACATACAAACGAGCTTGGGATCCCACTCTTCCAAACATCCTGTGTGTAGATCTGTACTACCTAGCATAAGCATCTCTTGTGTGCCTGCGATAGGAAATTGCTGAATTAAAGGTGTAAGAATGTTAATACTTGGTGGAGGTAACGAGTTGCAGGTGGAGAGTTGGAGCCTTTTTGAAGCGCAGGTTCCCTGTGTTTATAAAGCAAATGTATTCCCTGTGGCGAGGCTGCTAGTGTGTTGTCAACAGCGTGCTTTTATTAACTCTTACAGAACCACATTTAACTTGTGAAGAAGATGAAGTTACAAAGGCTGAAGGGAACCAGAATCTGTATGTTTCTTATCCTCAGGTATGAAAACTGCACTCCGTTGTCTTAGACTTCTACTGGAGCTTTTGGGAAGCTTCCTTCCTACTTTGAGTCATTAGCAGATTACCTCTGAAAGGTTTATTTACCACAGTCACTGTTTTCAGCAATAAAATACCTTCACTTTTTACTTGCCTGTTTTACAAAAACAGTTAATATTTTAAAGCAATCAAAACCAATAACAAAAGGCTGTTGCTCTGCGATAGTTTTCAAACAGATAGTCGACTGTTATTAAGAGATATAATGTAATTTCCCTGTTTATAAACTGCCATAGTAAATGCTCTGCCTAATAGAAGTTCCTCTGCTAAAAATTTCTGTCAGAACAGACCCAAACTTGTTTAAAGGTTGATTAAAACTTAAAATGCAGTTTTATTACTCAGACTTAAAACTTGGGAGATATTCCCTTCATATAGTAAAATAGTATAATTTAAATATGGAAGACTACTTCAGACACAGGTCCTTAAGATTTCTTAAAACAGAATAGCCCTAGGTAACTGTGAGAGATGTGCTGTAGACAAATGACGGATGCTTTGATCTGTCAGGGCTCTGATAGCTCCAACTGTAGATAGTGCTGTGTACTGCAGAGGGAATGCTCCTGTATTTAAATTTCAGCTCAAGTGCTGTGGTGAGCAGAGCCAGAGCTCTTTGCACACTACAACACCAAACTCCGCTGTAGCCTCTCGTGTGTGTGTGTGTGTTTGTTTTTTACTGCTGTCACAAGGCAACACCTATTTTCTGATTTTAGGTTGATCATTTGGCAAGTAAGACATCTGAACTTAATGTGTCAGAGAGCAGGACAAGAAGTGGAAAGATATTTCAAACCAGCGCTGTTAGTACCACTTTTTCTCTAGTTCTGTTCTTTGTCTGTTCTTCAAGCCTTAGCAAATAAAACGCTAAGCTTTAATACATTTCATGCGACAGCGATTCTGGATCGCAACAGCCCCCTGCAATGCTTGAGGCTTGGAAGCATGGCTGGCACCTGCCCAGCAGAAAAGGACCTGGGAGCGTTGGTCAACTCCAGGCTGAATATGAGCCAGCAGCATGCCAAGGCGGCCAACAGCATCCTGGCTTGTATCAGAACTAGTGGGGCCAGTGGGATCAGGGCAGGGATTACACCTCAGTACTCAGCACTGGTGAGGCCACACCTTGAGTACCGGGTTCAATTTTGGGCCTCTCACTACAAGAAGAGCTGAGTGTTTATGCAGGTTGAGAAAGATTTATTAGGATTGATTTTTATCATCTCGATAATGCATTTAGCCAAATTCCCCACTGGTTTAATCATCGCTGGTAGGAGCGTGTGCCAGCAGAGATTCCCAGCCCAGTGTGCCATATGCTTGCTAGTGATTTTATTTGGCAAAAATTCTAACCTCAGCTCTCTGACTCATCTGTACCAAGATAAATCTGTTACTTCTTTGTTTAATCACGTTGCAGCAGATAAGCCTTCTAGTTAGTGCTGTTTGTGGGGAGCCAAATTTTTCCAGCCTTGTATGTACAGGTGGTGTAGAAGTTGTCTTCAGGGTGGGATTTGGCCTTGGAGGATGGCACGGCGGGGGGGGCCTGTCTGTCTGTCTCTTGCTGCTGCCTTTACCAACTGAGCTTTATAGCCCTTTGTCATGAGGCTCTGGGGGGCCTTCACGAGACCTCAACATCTATCTCTTTTGTGAATGTTCAGGGTTACTAGTAGGTTCTTCTCAGAAGAAGCTGTGGGGTGAGTACTACCATTCTGGTGAATAAGTGCCCTTCAAGTAGTCAGGAGGGAGGTTACGTGTCAGGGCCAAGGAAAACCGTACCCGTCCTGTCCCTGCTCAGGAAAGCTCCTCAGGAATTCTTGGTGCAGTAGTTTGTAAGGATCCATAACGTGCAGCTCAGTCATTGCCAGTCGTCTTCTCCTAAACTAATAGTTGACTTGTATCTCTAAAGGCTAATGGATATCAAGCTTGGGAGCTTGCGAGATTAATTCCTCAGAATTAATTTAGAATGCTCTAAAGAAATCCAGAAGAGCAATTGATCTGTCTTGAACATACTTACATCTGAAAGCTGCATGCAAGAAAGAGCTCTCAGTTTGCAACAAAATCGTGAAGCAGAGATGTTAAATTCTGAATCCAGAACTAGTAGATTCAGTCTTTTTGTAAGGTACTGCTTACCGCAGAGTAGAACTTTTTTACTTCCAGACCCAGGGTCATATGCAATATTTTTTGTTATTCACTGATGTGGGGGGGAAAAAAATCCCATCATCATTATGTGTGCTCACTATCATCATATCCCTTTTGAAGAAAGGTTTTGTTAATGAACTTAATATGGGAATTTAAATAAGGCACAGTTGCTTTAAACAATCAAAGGCACAGCAGAGCTAGAGGCTGAGTTGTCGTCTTTTCACGTGTGCAGGTCATAAACAATGGGATTAAACTCTGCAGGATGAGCCCGAGTGCTGCGGACCCCCCTCCCGTGTTGGGGTGGGGCCCTCCTGGTGCCACCCGGCTCTGCACTTGCTGGGGCCTCTCTCTTGGCTCCAGCGGCTCGTGGAACCGGACTTCGGGTGCGCTGTTTCAGCGGGGGGGAACAGCCCTCCTCAGTTCTCTTGGTGCTGTGACGCACAGGAGGTCCTGCCCTCACAGCATCCATACATCCCAGCCCTCCTTCAGTCATTTGGAGGGAGGGTCAATTCTGCCAGAAAATAATACCCAGAAGTTACTCCAGACTGAGCGCCCCTGGGCAGGGACCAGGTGATGGCAGGGCTGAGGCACCTGCTCGACATGCAGCGCTCTGAGTCACCTGGCTGTGGTTCTGGGTGGGTTTTTCCCATGTGAAGTGGCTCATGCTGTGGCGCAGGCCATGGTGTGTGCCACGTGGCAACCCGTGACACCATGTTTGTTTTCCCTTGGCAGGTTCATGAGTTCGAACTCGCATCTAGTCAGGATGTGCTGCCAAAAAGGAGAAAGATCAGCGAGCCGAAGGAGCAGTTCTAGATGCCCATCTCCCCGCTGCTGGTTTACTGAGTGCGCCACACCGTGCCACGTTGTTTAATGTGAATGTTCATATTTAAGTATCTTTTAGGGATCTTTTCTGTTCTGTTGTAGTAAAAGTGGAAAGTATTTTAAGGAAAGAAAACCTGTCAGGCTGAGGAGATCTGGAGTTGTTTGTTATAGGAGGCTGTACCCCATCGGGAAAGAGCCGAGGTACCTGACTACTGAGGAGGTGAGACAATTTCTGTACGAAGGTGATTCGAGGGATTTAACTCTCTGCTTAGAACGTGTTTAAATCCTGATGGTGATAGTGTAATGTCGCTACCTACAACACCAAGGTTTCACCAGTGACTTTGGGCTGTATTTCAGAGCTGAGGAACTCCTTGACCAGAACCTGCCTTGCGGGGCCTGGGACCCCTTGACTCTTGGGTTGATTTCCAGAGCTTTATAGAGCAGGGTTGGGAGGGCTCTGCCATCGGTTACAGCAGTGTTACCGTTTTGGGGTTTAATAGTGGGACAGTTAGGGGGGCTCCATTCTTTGCATTTCTTCCAGAATGAAGACACCAGACTCAAATAAAAAATGAGTGTTCTTCATAATTCCAATTACATGTTTTGTGCCTGAATGGTGGAATTTCATTACAGCTGTAATAAGACTTCATTTGTCATTACAAATGAAGTATTAATCTGTGGCAGGCATCTGTTAAAACAGTGTGAAGTTACTTGAAGAAACCTGTATGCACTTAAAATGGTTAATTGCCCTTTCTTCTTCTGACAAAAAAATGTTGATTTTTCCCGTATGGTGAATGGAGTGAGGCTGTGCTTGCGTGGCCAAGAGCTGCCACCCTCTGTGGGTGGGGATGGCTGAACATTTCTCCACAGGTTCGACTTTTGAACTAAGAATGTCTCTTCACCGTTCCTCAGTTAAAGCGATGTTAACGTTCAGTGTTGTGTGTCTGTACCGCGTGGGTTGGCGACCGTTCGTGGCACCGTGTGACACTGGGCAGCTCCCGCCCCACGGGCTGCCTCTGCTCGCTCTCGTTGCGGGTGTCCAGGTGCGGGGGGTGCGGGCAGCGGGCAAACCCCTCATCACGTGGAGCGGGGTTCGCGGGTGGGAGCAGCTGTGCGGGGCCGGCGCCTGCCGCGGGGTGCGCGGTCCTCTGCGCTCCAGGCCCCCATCCCCGGCGTTTAACGGGCGGACGACGGCGCCGGCGCCTGGGCCGGGGCAGCTGCGCGGCAGTTCGGGAGCGTGTCTGGTGACTTCCGCGACCGGCTCCGCGCGTGCCGCCTTCCTCCCGAGGAGGAGGAGGAGGAGGAGGAGGAGGAGCGGGCCCCGCCCCCGCCAGCCGCGCTCATTGGCGGGCCCCGGCTGCGCGGGCTCCCA
>JAODLK010000044.1:926569-936957 GCA_027563805.1 Buceros bicornis | reverse complement strand
GCTCCCCTGCCGCCCTCACCTGGGCGGGGGGGGGCGGGTTAGTGGGGGCTGCCAGGCACCTTTCATCTAGTGGGGAAAGCCCTTTTCTCCCTGGGAGGCAGAGCTGCTAATGGGAGTTGGGAGAGCTCCCCTTTCCATCTCTCTTTGCCCCTTTCTCTCTTCCAGGGCTACACCTCCTTCTGGAATGACTGCATCTCCTCAGGCCTGCGGGGTGGCATCCTCATCGAGCTGGCTCTGCGTGGCCGCATCCGCCTGGAGCCACTCTCCATCAGGAAGAAGAGGCTGCTGGAGAGGAAGGTGAAGGTGCCATGGGAGCTGGGTGGGGGCCCAACAGGCTGCAGGGCTCTGTCCACCCCAGCCAAGCTGGCTGGCAGCGAGCTTTGCCGAAGCAGCACTGCACACCAGGGCTGGCACCATTCCTTCAGGCTCTGTGTCCAGCCTTACGACATATTTCCAATTTCTCCTTTCAGGTGCTCTTGAAGTCGGACGTGCCAACTGGTGACGTCTTGCTGGATGAGACTCTCCGACACATCAAGGCCACAGAGTCTGCAGAAACAGTGCAGACCTGGATAGAGTTGCTCACTGGTAGGGCCAGTTAGAGACACCATCCCCCCAGCTCCCTCGGGGCCTGTCCCTGCCACCTGTCCCCTCTCCACAGCTCAGCCGTCCCCTTGCTTCACTGGAGATGGGCAGAACACTGACAGCAGAACAGGGAAGGGCTGAATATGGGGACAGAGAACAGTTTTCCAGGTCTTTTTTTATTGGGAGCTCAGTGTAAGTCTTGGACCTTGTGCCCCATCGCCCCTTTTGTCATGCTGAGTCTTCACCAGGTCTGGGGTCCAAGGTCCTGGGTAGAAGGGGCTTGCCAAAGGGAACTGCCCCAGGATGCTGCTCCTTATGGCCACTGGAAGCTTTATCAGCTTGGAGCGATGGGAGAAGCTGGTCAGAGTCAGGCCAAGGGGAAGAAGAGGGTTCCTGCAGCGGGGACTGATGTCCGTGCAAGCCCACATGGTCCTGGATAGGAAGCAGCCTGGGCGCTGGGGTTGGGTGGCAAAGCCATTGCTGCACAGGCACTGAGCCAGGGTCTCCTCTCCTGCAGGGGAGACCTGGAACCCCTTCAAGCTGCAGTACCAGCTGAGGAACGTGCGTGAGCGCATTGCCAAGGCACTGGTGGAGAAGGGTATCCTCACCACGGAGAAACAGAACTTCCTGCTCTTTGATATGACCACCCACCCTGTCAGCAATGCCACTGAGAAGCAGCGC
The DNA here is from genome assembly GCA_027563805.1 of Buceros bicornis. Lineage (NCBI taxonomy): Eukaryota > Metazoa > Chordata > Aves > Bucerotiformes > Bucerotidae > Buceros > Buceros bicornis. The sequence goes on along the minus strand of JAODLK010000044.1, from coordinate 935,694 downwards.
TTGGTGAAGAAGCTCCAGGAGAGCATGCTGGAGCGGTGGGTGAATGACCCCCACCGCATGGACCGCAGGACGCTGGCTCTCCTGGTGCTGGCCCACTCCTCAGACGTGCTGGAGAACGTTTTCACCAGCCTAGCAGATGACAAGTATGATGTGGCAATGAATAGGACCAAGGACCTCCTTGATATGGACCCCGAGGTAGAAGCTGCCAAAGCCAGAGGTGCAGAGATGATCTGGGCTGTCCTGGCAGCCTTCAATAAGTCCTAGAAAGCCCCTGAATCCCCCAAACCAAGTGGGTGGAGCCTCAGTGTGGAGCCAAGGGTATTTGGGCATGGAGTTTCTGCAGCAGCGGATAAGCTTAGCTTGGGGGGACCTGGGGTGTTCTGGTTCCCAGCGTGGCAGGGTTTGGAAGGGTGAGAGCCTGCCTGTGTGGACAGGTCGCACACCCCTCCAAAGGCTGGTGCTTCTGGGGACAGGTGGCAGCAGCTTTTCACTCTCCTTCTAGTGCTCCTTGCCCCTGGGCTTTGTTCTTGGACCAGTGCAGAGGTAGGAGGTAGCAGAGCCCACCCTTGCCTCTGTGCAGGGGAGCTGAGCCGAACGGGCCAAACCGTGGCAGAAACGGGGCTGCAAAGCAGCCTAAGCTTCTGGTGCGCTCCTGGTATGCTGCTGAGTCCAGCTGCCTCCATGCTCCCTCTTCCATGCACAGCTCTTGCCTTTGAGCAGCCCAAGCAGCGTGGATGCCCCTGTGGAGCTTGCTGACGTCCTGCCGGGGCAGGGGACGGGCAGGGCAGGAGGCTGGTTTGCGGGTGTCCAGCGGCTGGGACCACCCCACGTGCTGGCTGGCATAGGGCAGCCCACAGTCCTCAGCACGCCCTGCCCTCCAGAAGTTCTGCGAAGGCTGCAGAGCCTTGCCCCAAGCTGTGCCCCTGTCACACACACTGTTCTTTCTGCTAAGAGAAGTTAACCGCCAGTTCGTTGTTCGTTCTGTCCCCTCCAGCCCTGCAGTCTCTGCAGGTCACTTAAAGGTAGTTCCCTGCAGCCCGGGGGGAGTCCCGTGTGTGTTCATCTCGCGTAGCTGCAGCGGGCCCAGCTCTCCGTTCCGGTGGGAGGGTTGTGTTGGAAGGGGTGCTGGCAGCACTCTGCTCTGCTGGGGGTAGTCCCTTGGGTCACCGGAGGCGCTGGTGGCACTTGTGTCCTGGTGGCACTTGCTGGGTGGTCTCGGCGGCTGCTCCCTCCTGCACCCAGTGACGTGTCGGCGGACAGCAGGGCGAGCACTGCTTCCTGTCCCCGCCCTGCACGGCCCAGGCCCGGGGGTTCCTTGGGCCGCAGGTAGCCCCGCCAGGTGGCATCCCCCCGGCATCCATTTCCCTCCCCACGGGCCTGTCCCCGGTCCTCCGGGTTCCCGGGGGTTGTCCGGTCCGTCTGCTCGTGGGTGCAGCCAGGCGGTTCCTACCGCCCCCTTCCCGGCCCCGCGCTGGTGGTTTCGCGCTGCCGTGGGGACCGGGAGCCCGACTCCGACCCCGACCCGCCCACCGGCGAGTCCGGCCCCGGGAAGGAGCGGCCGGCGGGGCGGGGCGGGGCGGGGCCGCGCTCCCGGGAAGGCGTCGCGGTGGGCGGGGCCAGCGTCCTGGCAGCCCCGCCCTCTGCCTCGCCGACGTTCTTCTGTCCTGCTTCCCATTGGCCAGTGGTCGCCGGAGCGGGGCTGGTCCAGCCCCATCACACTCCGCCCCCCGGGGGTGCTGGTTGGTCAGGTATGAGGTAACTGCAGCCTCCTCCCTATGCCCATTGGGCAGCGCGCCTGCCTGTCAGGCAGCTGAGGCCGTAGGGGGCGGTGGCGGCCATTTTGGAGCGGCGCGCGGGGCAGAACGGAGAGGAAGGAGCGCGGGGCGCGGAGGGAGCGCAGAGGCCCCCGTCCGCCCCGCCATGGCTGCCTCGGTCGGTACCGGCGCCCGCGCAGAGGAAACTGGGCAGAAACAGGTGAGAAACTCTGGGGCGGCCCGGCCGGCTCCCATTCGCCGGGCCGCACGTCGCTCTTCACGGCCCTGTGCGCCTATTGGCTGCTTCTGTTGTCCGTCTGTTGAGTGCTGGTCTTTTACTGGCGGTGAGGCGGAGGGGGGTTGGACTTCCGTCAGGACTGGCGGGCAGCTCGGTGCCGATGGCGGCGTGGGGGGCCCGTGGGGCTCTGGTGGAGGCGGCTGTGGGTGACGGGGGGTGACTCCCCGGGGAGGGCGCTGCGGGTCCCGGTGAGCGCTGGGGCGGGTGGAGGCTGCGTCCCGTTGCTAAGAGGAAGGGCCTGGCTGGGGGCGCGGCGGGACGAGCGGCCGGGTGAGACCCTGTCGGGGCAGGCCTTGGCCTCAGCCCCGCGCCGGCCCCTCCCCAGGTTCCACCCCCGGACCCCCGCGAGGCTTGAGTGGGCGAGGGACGAGCCGTGGCTCGCTGGCTGCTCCGGTGGGGCACCGGGGGAGCTGGGACCGGGCAATGGTTCCTGGCGTCTCCAGCGGCTGCCCCTCCCCGGGCACTCGGACCCGCTCCAGGGCACAGGCAGAGCTGCTGCCGGCCGCCTTCAGCCATCCCCCTCTGGCTTCGCTCGAGCGTCGTGGCAGAAGCAGCTTTTTCCCCTTCCCTGGTGTTAGCGTCGCTCTGGGGGTGGTGTAAGGAGGAGGCGGATGTGCTGCCGTTTGGGCACCAAGAGAAGGTGGTGGGCACTTGCTTTCCTGTGGTGCAGGGACACGGTGGGGGACACCACCGTGGGTGGCCCCGGGATCTGCTGTCAGGCTCAGGATGCTGGCGTGGCGTTGGCTCTGCTGGCTGCCGCTGTAGAGGTGGTACCCGTGAGATGTATGAGCAGCAGCGTGCAGCGGAGCACCCCAGACAATGCAGGAGAGACTGTGGGACAGGAGCCAGTGGCGTTTACAGCTGGGCAGGAGAAAGGAGACTTGGAGATGAAGAACCAAGGAGAGCAGGATGAGATGATGTAAGGCCTCAGGGCACAAAGCTTCAGCTCCTGCTGCCAAAATGCCCCTCGACCCAGCTGCTGTTGGGGCTTGTGGGGTGCCTGTCTCTGTGGCAGAGTGAGTGATGTGTGCTGGCCACGGCTCTTGTGCCTGGAGCTGTCATGGAGACCGGTAAGAAGAGCCAGGCTCCTTCAGGCTGTGTGTGGGCGAAGCCCTGCAGCACGCAGGAGCTGAAGATCGTGATGAGACTTTCGGTATTTCCCCCGCCTTCACTCCTTGCTTCAGTCCCCTGGGGACCCCCATGGATGGGGGTGTGAGGAGGAGCCTGCGCAGTTGGGCTCTGAGTGGGATGTGCCGAGCCTGCACATCACGCTGCTGCTCCCAGCTCCAGCTGTCCCAGTTCTGACTGCTGGAAGGTGCCATTAACTTGGGTTTGCTTTGTCTTTTTGAGCCATGGCCAAGGAGCCGTTTCATGGCAGCCTTTGCACACGCAGGGAGCTGGCCCCCAGGGCTGCAGCCGCGCTGCGAAGAGCCGCTCCCCCAAGTCGGCGGCAGTGGAAGGTCGCATTGGAAACCTCCTGCAGTGCCTGCAGGGCTTTCCAGCCTGGGGCCTTGCAGTCTCCAGCTGCATTCTTGGCCACTTGGGAAGGGAAGTCCCGGCAGTGGAACACACAGGAGCGTGTGCCTTGTCCTTGGGCAGCCCGGGACTCCCATCCCCCCTGCCTTTGCCCTGCGTGATTGCCAGCTGCATCCTGCCGGCTAGCCGGTCCCACCTGATGCTGAGGGCTTTCCTGTTTCAGAGGTGGGGTGGAGGCTTGTGGTGGCAGCGTTCTGCCATGTTTGTTGCGTGGAGCTTGCCATCTCTGGGGGGCTGAGAACCGTGTTTATAATATTCCTGAAGTGCATCTTGGTTTTCCAGGGGACCACACCTTGCTCAGCAAGCTAGGTGCCAAGGTTTGGACGCGCTTTGGAGTATTGTGTTAAGCATCACAGGGGTGGCGTGGTCTTTTGTTTTGCTTTTGTTTTCTGTGGGGCCGAAGGTCTTTCCACCTCCCTCTTTTTATTTCAGGACCCACAAGAGAAGGAAACTGTCAACCCTGAGAGAGCAGAAGAGGCGAAACTCAAGGCCAAATATCCCAACCTAGGCCAAAAGCCTGGAGGCTCTGACTTCCTCATGAAGAGACTGCAGAAAGGGGTATTTATTTCTCAGCCACATGCTCTCCTCCCACGGTGGCACAGGCAGCCAAACTCCAGCCAGGCCGGAGGAATCACCAAAATTCCCCAGGCCAGAAAGTCTGTTGAACCCATGGGCAAGGCTCTTTGCAGAGCCTGAGCTGGATGGGGCACCCAGTGGCCACAAGCCCGAAGCAGTGAGGGCTGCTGTGGTCAAGCGAAAAGGGCTTGTGCCTGTTCAGAACCACAAAGCTGGTGCCTCTCAGGTGGTTTTGCTCGGCGTATCTCCCCCAGCAGTGGATCCCACCCTGTCCTCCACACTGGCCCAAAACCTAGGGTCTAGAGGCTAAACAGGAGTATAAATCCCTCCTGGCCTGCTGCTGTGCTCCCTGGGGCCCAGTGAACTACCGTTACTGGGGACCGGAGTTTTTTTCCTCTGGTCTGCGCTTTGCCTGGGTTCTGGCCGGGTGGACAGGGCACTGAGAGCACAGCGAGTCAGCTGGCTGCATCTCCACTGCTGGCACTAGAGTGAAAAGCCACCCTCTGACTGTGCTCTCTGGAGAGGTAATTAAATCCCTCTTGGAGATCTGTCTGTAGCCCTCTTGGGTTGTCACTGCTGGCTCTCCTCCTCGCTGAGGCAGTGCCTGAAGCAAATCCCTCCTAGGTTGCCAGCAGCCAGTGGCTGTGTGCCACTGCTCTGGACTTGCAGTGTCTCTGTGTCACGCTGCCCAAACGGTTCTGTCTTGCCCATCCCTTTCTGCTTGTGTTGACAGACGTTCCCTGTTGACAGCAGCTGCTGCCTGTGCTCACTCCCACTGTTGATGTCATCACTGGGGCTGTCATTTTAGATACCAGCTCCTAAAGCAAGTGCAGAAAGGTGGTTTGTCTAATGGCACTGAAGAGGGAAGGGCTTTTTGTTGGGACGGGGCTCATTTGGGCCTGAGGGCACAGTGGGGCAGAACTGGGCTCTTCAGAGCTCCTCGTGCCCAGCAGAGCCCTGTCTGTAGCACCGGCGCAAGCTCTGCTTTGGGGTTCAGCCTTTCCTATACCACTGTGAGGGGTGAAGCAGCACCATGAAGGAGCACAGAATCCCACGGCAATGGGTGTGGTAGGGGACCAAAACACCCTTTGAACCCTGGGTTGTTGGGACTGTGCAGTAGGAAGGTCTTGGCAGGCATTTGCCTGCATTGTTTCAGCTGTTGAGAGCCTGGACAGAGCGGTGAAGGCCTTGTCACCATCCAGGCTGTGCTCCCTGCGGAGAGAATCCTGCCTCTGTCCCACTGGCCCATCTGTTCACCAAACCAGAGTGAACTATCAGCAAACGTCCCCCGGCTTCGCCACTGTAGCTGGGCAGCGTCTGCTGAAGCAGCTGTGCCTGCCTTGGGCTCGGGGGTCTCTGGACCAGCACTGAGGCCCTGTCACGCTGAGTGCGGCGTGAGGGCAGCCAGGACAAACCTGGGCTTTACCCAGCAAGTGCCACACCAAGCAGCGAAAGTTTGCAGGCTGTAAACACCCAAAGGTGCGTCAGAGGGTGTAAAAGCACCCTGGTGTCTGGAGTCAGGCAGCTGCCGTGAGGCAGAGGGGCAGGTCTGAGTGTGCTAAAGGCCTTTTAAACTGGGCCAGGTGCTCTTGCTTTGATTTTCCCCTTGCATGATGTACTTGTGACCTGGTTTTGAGCAATCCCAGCAGCTCCTTAAAACACCGTATTTGTGGCCAGGTGTCTGTATCTCTGTCCCCACACCCTGGCTGCAGATCGGTAACCCCAACTCCTTTCCCTCTTCCAGCAAAAATACTTCGATTCTGGTGACTACAACATGGCCAAGGCAAAGATGAAAAACAAGCAGTTGCCAAGTGCGGGGCCAGACAAGAACCTGGTGACAGGAGACCACATCCCCACGCCACAGGACCTCCCGCAGAGAAAATCCTCGCTTGTAACCAGCAAGCTGGCAGGGTAGCCTGTGCTCCCAGGCTGGGTTTTTTCCCATTTCCTTTTCTTCTTTTAGCTAAGTGGATTGAACTTCACTGTACCATAGGGATGGGAGCACCAGAATCCACATAGTTATTTAAGTATTTAGAGCAAACACACCCCAGAACCGAGACGGCAAATGGGGAGGTGTCAGTAGCCCAGGACACACAGGCGGGTTTGATCGGGTTGTTTCTTTTAGTGAGTCAGTTTGCTGCCTTAATTTTCATGCTCTTGGAAACCTTCCTTGCTTGCAGAGCCACTGAAGCGCTGCCTCCTCGCTGGGAGAGTGGAGTGGCCCTGGGAGAGGCAGGAAGGTGCTCAGGAGTCGTGTGCTGTTTGCTTGACACTGGGTAGGAGCTCAGAGCTGGGGTGTGTGAATGCCTTTCAGGCATCGGATGTCTGCAGAGGAAGAACTGGCTGGGTGTGATACGTGATGTGTGTGATATGTGATCTGGAGTTAGGTGTGTACGTTAGAGCTTCAAAGTGAAGAAATCAGCTGATATGCAAAAAATTTCGTGGCTGTGTGTGAGCTGAGCTGCCTGGTATCCATCCCCTGCTTGCAGAAAGCAGCCTGAGCTCACAGGATGGGACAACATCTCCCTGCGGCAGAGGACTGGGCAGTGTTTGAAATGCTCCCTGAGGCTTGGAGCTGCGGTAAGGCATTTGCTGGATTGGGGGTAGAGCCCCCCCACAGCTGCATACTGGGAGCTGTGAGGGGGGGCTGTAGTGTGAGGCTTGCAGCTGCCCCGGAGGGCTTGAAGCAGTTTGTTTCTCCCTGGTTCGTTCTGGCCAGCGAGGCTGTGCCTGGGTACTGCTGAGAGGCGGCTCAGCTGCCAGGAGGCATCAGGTGACGGTTGCTGGGACTTGGGAGAGCGTGGCTGGGCAGGCAGTGCCCTGTCTGGCTGCAGGCAGCCCCTGCCTGATGCCCAGGTTTTGGAGCTTGCACAGCGGGGACCGGCAGCAGCTGGTGACACAGATGTGAGCTGTCAGAGCTGATCTCTGGAGGGAGAGAGACAGAACTGGGAATAACCACCCTAGGAGGGAGAAAAGCAGAGAGCGTGGAGATAAGGAAGAGAGGAGCATAGGGGCAAACCTGTGCTGACAGTGTCAAGCACCCCAAACTTAGATTTTTTTTTTTCCTTTTTTTTCTTCTTGCCTTTTCTTTGTTCCAGAAAAAGAAAAATCACCACCACCAAAATAACAACAACAAAACCAAACCAAAAGGTTGGTGTGATGGCTGCAGCCTGCAGAATGATGTGCTGCTCGCTGCTCGCACCGTACAGTCCTCCCGCAGCAGAGACAAAGCTGCCTCCCATCCTACAGCAGGTCCCAGTGGGCCTGTGCCAGGGCGGTGCTGAACCTGCCCAGCATAGGCCTGGCTTGTTTTCTCTTTTTTTGTGGGAGAGATTCCCATCAGGTCAGGAGAAACCAAGGCAGGGAGGCGCTGGGCGACGATCTGCGCATCACGGCTTTCCTTACGTGTGTTCTTGCCCGCCTGACTCAGGCTTTCCGAAGAGCCCCTGTCACTCACCACGCGTTCCGGCTGCTGGCCGGGGCGAGGAGCGTGGCGTGGCTTCCTGCGGGGGTGTTTGCCGAGGGCGTGCTCGCAGGTCTGTGTCTGCCACAGCTCCGCTCTCCGGGGCACTCTGAGCAGGAGGCTCTGTTCCCGGTCTGTGGCTGCACATTCCTTCTGGTGGAGCAGGCAAGGAGCCTAGTGGGGTTGGGGGGCTGCCCAGTAGTAAACAGGGGTCCATGCTCCAGTCTCCATCGTCTTTCCAGATGCTGCGTGACCCGGTGGGGCAGTGCTGGCAGTGGCTGTGCAACCTCCTTGGATGTTCTGCTGTCTGTCCCAGACATGTTGTAAATAGATACGAATCACATATATAAAAATATATCTAATTTTTTACATGTTCATCTCTCCTAGAGAGCTTTTTATTTTTTAAAAAAAGAGGAAATACAGTGAAGAATGCAAAGGGGCCTTGCAGCTTGGGGGCTGCCCCTGTGCTGCAGGAGGGCAGAGGGAGGGGGCTGCTCTCAAACCGCATCTCCCCTCGCTTTCCGGAAATGCCAGGCATGCCTGCACAGCAGGCGGAAGCGATTGTGACGACAGCAGATCCGAACCAGCAAGAGCAATTCCGTACAAGGGCAGCAGCCGTGGAGTGGCGTTTTTTCCCTTCCACACCCAGAGCCTCGCAGGCAGCAAGGGGCCAAGGGTGCTCTCTGCCCCACGGCTCACCGCTCACAGGAAGGGGTGCAGTTGGAACCACTCTGGGGTGGATCTTGGAGGCATTCGCATCCTCTTCTCAAAAAATATTGCCACAAGGATGAGGCTGGTGGTGATGGGAGACTTGATGCTCCCAGGGCTGTCAGGGTGAGCAAGCAGGATGAAAGACTCCTTTAGCACCAACTGTCGGGGAGTCTGAGGGGCTTGTGCAGCTTGAGCAAGGCCATCAAAGTGCAGCCCCAGAGACGGGGCATGGAGGGAGGGCTGGGGCTCTCCAAGCCCATGGGGAGGGTTTTGCTGAGGGAGGGAGGGCAGGTGTGGCCATGCTCCTGCACCCCTGGGATGGGCACCAGGGGGAGGGGCATGTAGAGAGACCCTGACAGGCCTCAGCAAAATCAAAGTCCCTGCCCACCCCTCTTCCTGCTTCAGAGCTTGTTCCAGCTACTGCTGTGCAACCCACCCCCGCCCTGATACTGCAGGGGCCGTGGCACATGCCTGGGGGGCTGTGGCATGCGTGGGGCTGTCGCCCAGCACTGGAGCCCCGGGTGTACGTGGGGTCCATCCCCTGCTGTAGGCGGCAGGGATAGCTGATCCCCAGAAATGGGGCTGTGGGCTGTGCAGAGGGGCAGCCTCTGGCTGTGGGGTGTTTGTAGGGCTGTCCCCTGGTGATGGGGCCTGTGGGGTGTGTGTGGGGCTGAATCCCAGCCCTGGGGTGTGTGTGCTGGGCCTCGTGTTCCTGTGGGGCCACCCGCCAGCAGTGGGGCCATTGGGTGTACCTAGGGCTCTGGGGGGTGGATGGGGCAGGCGGGGG
>JAODLK010000044.1:909773-922606 GCA_027563805.1 Buceros bicornis | reverse complement strand
GGCCCCCGCGGCGGCGCGGCCGGCGGCGCGGTGGAGCCCCGAGGAGGAGCTGGACGGCTGCGAGCCCGAGGCCGACCGCGGCCCCGCCGGGGACTCGCTGCCCGGAACGCCGCCCGGGCCCCTGGGGCCGCCCGACGGGCTGCGGCAGGATTCGCTGGAGCTCATCAGCCGCTACTTGCGGGAGGTGGCGGGCGAGGCCGAGCCCAGCGCCAAGAAGCTTTTCCCGGGGCTGCTGGGCGGGCCCGGCCGGCCGAGCGGATCGGGCGATGCCGTGATGGAGAAGGCGCTGGAGACGCTGCGGAGAGTCGGCGACGGCGTCATGCAGAAACACGAGCTCGCCTTCCAGGGTGAGAAGGGGCGGGGGTGCCTCGGCCCAGCCGGTGCGGGAGGGCGCCGGACCGCGGCGGTACCTGGGACCCGCTTCCCCGCCTTTGGAGACGTGCTGTGGGCCTGTGTGGCGTCCTGGGGGCGTTGAGGACTTGCCCCTCGAAGAGGGGGCACAGAGATATGAATCCCCGAGAGATCCTGCTCCCTCTGCCGCGTGTGTGGGCCCCCCGGCTGGGTGGGCTGTAGGCTGCGGCGTGGTGGGAGCTCGGAGAGGCCTCGGGCGGAGCTGGCCCTGGGGGCTGGAGCAAGGCCTCTGTGCCATCCCCTTCGTCTCAGCAAGGAGAGGCCGGGCGGCGCCTGAGCTCTTGGATGGGTCGTTTACTGGATGGGATGTGGCCCTGGTTTCAGGGGAGAAAACAGGTGAGAAGTGATTAAAAACGAAACTGAACTTTGTTCGATTGGGAGGTGGAAAAACCGCTGGTAACGTGTGCAGAGGAGATAATCTAGTTACAGATTAGCCCCGGCTCCTCCTGGCGTCAGCCTTCCTCAGCATGACTATGTGCAAATAATCCCAAGCGTCCACAGACTGGTTCGGTCAGGCGTTTAAACTCATAATGCCCCTGACTTGAGTGGAACAGAGTTTCCAGGAGAGAAATTCACCCTGGCAACGTGCCTGGGCTAGGGCTGCTTTTATGGACTTTGTCTACTTCTGATGAGCGCTAGAATAGGCATTAGAAACTTGAACCCTAGTGCCTGGGCAGGCAGATGTCCTCGCTGCAGAGTGTCCTGGGAACAGAGAGGAAGCGAGAACTGGCTATTTTGACCTGGTTTTGTGTAACTTGAGAAATCAGCAGTTTGGGGCTAGCCTGAGCCTCTGGAGTGGTGAGGCTGAGCACTTGGCTTGTGCTGGGACTGCTTTTGGCCACTGCATCTGATCCTGGGTCAGAATGGTGCCTGACACCAGTGTCTGCGTTTCCTCTTGAGGTGGCTGATGGTGAAATGCCTTCCTCCTTGCAAGAGGAGGTTCCATTTTTTTCTTTGGTGTTTTTTTAATGCATTGCGCTTCAGTTTCTTCCTTGTGTCCTTAGCTGTGCTGATGCACAGCCTGTGGGTTCACACCGGTGAAATTCGTGGATGTGCTCCTTGAAGGAGTCATGATGGGGAGGCGTGTTCAGAACCACGTGAGTGCTGTTGGTATCCAGTGCTTCTGTAGGCCAGTTACCTTTGTGTGCAGAAAAGGAACTGGCTTCAGGGAGGCTTCCTACCAGTTTGAACAACAACAAGCAATGCCTTTCAGTTTCGGAAAGGCTTGTCGTGTTTGCTTATTCATGAGGGGGCACTGTAGGTCAGACTGGGGAATTGTGTTGTTCCAGTCGCTAAAACCACACAAATATAATGGCAGTGCATCTGCCTTAGCTGTAGGGGCAGTTTTGGCTTGAGGGGCAGAGCTTGTGCCAGGCTGCAAATCGAGTTCTCTGCTGCGGTTCTGATGTGGTCGTGCTTTAAAGCCCTTGAGATAGGGGAGTGTGATGTGCACAGAGATGGCAGCTGTGCCTGAAGTGGGGAGGAAGGAACTAGAAATGGGTTATGGGCTGGTTTTTGTCTGGCCCAAGCAAGTGTGAGCAGCAGAGCCCTCTGCAGAAGCAGGCAGGTACTTGCTCTCCATCACTGATACTTGGCAGTGACTCTTACAGCTGTTGGACCTGGAGCTTGGGGGCTGCATCTTCTCACTGGTGGCCTTGCGGGGCTTTTGGTGTTGTGCATGCCTGACTCTAAACCCAAATCTCTTGCAGGAATGCTTCGAAAGCTGGAAATCCAGACAGAGGAAGATCTACAGTCAGTGCGTGAAGTGGCTGCTCACATGTTCAGCGATGGAGTAACAAACTGGGGTCGAGTGGTGACGCTCATCTCATTTGGTGCCTTTGTTGCAAAACACCTGAAAAACATCAACCAGGAGAAGTGTATCAGTTCGCTGGCAGGAATCATCACTGACGCGCTCGTCTCATCGAAACACGAGTGGCTGATGAGCCAGGGAGGCTGGGTGAGTCATTGTCTGTCCTGAACACTGGGAGCTTTTCAGAGCAATCCAGTATTTTCCTGTTTCTGTGATCTGCTCACTGACAACCACGTGTGTCAGCGGAGCGCAGCAATGACTCACTGCTCTGGTTAAAACTATGGTCTGAAACACCTAGCTGAAATTCTGGTGTTTCAGGAGCTCCTTGTAATGAGCTGCCTGACGCACTCTTGACCTAAAGCTGTGCCCCCACCCAGCATGGAGCAGGCAGCATTCCCAGTGCCGAGTGAACCCTGGGTGCACTGGGCTTGCTTGAAGCTGGTCCACGGCTGCCTTGGTGCTGTGCCCTGGTGCTGCCACTGGGGCAGGCTGTGACCATCAGGAGTGTGGGGGAGCACACTCAGATGTGCTGGGCAGACTGTACCCCAGCTCCCTCTGCCAGGCTTCCTATGCCTTCCTGCCAAAGAGGGCTGGCTGACACGGAAATGACTTTCCCTTCTTTCTCCTAGGAGGGCTTTGTCGACTTCTTTCGAGTTGAGGACCTAGAAGGCAGTGTCAGAAATTTACTGATGGCGTTTGCAGGTGTGGCTGGACTGGGTGCAAGCTTGGCCTACATGATCCGGTGAGCCTGAGCGTGGTGCAGAGGGACAGAACTCTGGGTGGACCAGCTCTCTTTGGGGCTGGCGAGCTGATCACTTCCTCCTGTGTGTACTTAGAAGCTGGACTTGAGTGACCTAAGGAGACTATCTAGGCATACCCTGAGCAATCCTTTCTAAGAAGGAAGGTGTGATACGGACAGATTGTGGGTACTGATGAGGATTTATTGCTTTGGGAAGAAAAAGTGGAAGAACTGATGTTCTGCTTCTTTCAAGACAATGATGACAGACAGCTCCAGCGGACTGCTTCAGTTTTATCCTGGAGGGAACCTGTCTGCTCAGCAGGAAGCCAGTGGGTGCCAGCAGCTCTCGACTGGAGTGAAGGCTCCCGGGCTTGGCACAGCAGCCATGTGTGGAGCAGGTTTTTCAGGGTTGTGGTTGTGGATTTCTGGAAATAGCATCTTCTGCTGCTGGTGTCCTGCCTAAACTTGTGGCTTTTCCGTTGGAGCAGAAGCTTTGAACACTGGGTGCTGCACAGGCCTGTGCCCCAGGTTGCCGGCAGGCCGCCTTTGGCTGCTGCTGGCTCTGCACCCATCCGCCCTCTGGAAGCGGTAGAGCTGTGCCACCAGACAAGATGTGCGACCCGCTGCCAGAACATGGGGCCCTGATTGGCTGCCTCCCCCCCAGCAGGGCTTCAGCCAGGGCACTGAGCAGGAGAGGAACTTCTGGGCCGTGACCACAGCCAGCTGAGGCGTGGCCGTGTTGGCCTGTCTGATCTCAGCCACACTGATGCGACTCACCACACAGGCAGTTTAAAAATAGGGAGTGCATTTGTAAGTATGTAAAACCCCACATGGGGTGGGGAGGCTGTAGAGAACCTGTAAATATCTGTAAATCTGTAGAATATGTACATTTTTACAGAGCTAATGATACAAAAAGGAGGAATTTTGAATGTGGTGGAACTGCTTACGGGTGCATTGTACTTCATTCCTCATGTGAAGTAGCATTTTTGTGGCAAAGCCTTCTCCTGCCTTGACTCCACGGGAGCCTTTCTCTGATGTACTTGAGCAACGTTGCCAGGTAGTGTAACAAAGATCAGTGGCCTGCTGGACTCTTGTGCCCACGGCTTGCTGTCAACAGTTGATATTATTGTTTATTTTAATCTTTTTGGTTATTCTAGCTCTTCTAGCGGGTGGGGAGCTGTGGAAGTTGGTATCAGTCGCTTGTCTTCCTTTCATTTTGATCCTCTAAGCCATGAGTCGAACGAAGCTGATGTTTGAATGTAAATGTTCTGGAGCAGAATAAAACTCGTCAGCTTGCATCTGCGACTTGTGCAAGTCCGTTGGTGCTGGCCCTGGGCTCGGTCCCTGTCCCCTGGTTGGTGGCATTGCCTTTTGGTGGGCTTGCAGTGCTTGTCCATCGTGTGCCCTCTGGCTGTGGATCGGTGAGTTCTTGAGCTCTGCTCTGGGACCATGTTCTGCACAGTGAGGAACATTCTTGTCCACAGTGCTTGACCTGCAGCTCAAGCTGTGCCCGGTGGAAACCCAACCCGAACGATGGTGCTATTGTCAGGCCTGCTTGTTGCTGAACAAGCACTTAGTTTTGTCAATAAATGTCTTTTGTTCTAAATCCTCTAGTATAAAACTTGCTGTTTCCTGTACCAAGATGCTGATGTGTTAAATGCTCCTGCTTTGCTTGTGTTGGCCTGATCACACTGATGCTGCCTCTGGGACACCCTGCAGCCTCTTGCTTTATTACAAAGCCTCCGTGGGCTGTGGAAACTGCTCTGGGTGTCTTGTGGCACCCGCTGGGGCTCCCTAGAACTGTTCCATGCTGAGATGCTCTTCTCGGTTCCTGGCGTACGTGGGCAGGGAAAGTCTGTGAGGTGCCTGTGCCCAGTGCCCACATGACCAGAACCCGCTTTTGTGGTGTGCTGAAGCGTGCTGGGGCTCTCCAGGTGCAGCTGGGGCTCATCACTCTCTGCACCAGCGAGGCGGGGGCCTGCAGCCCCCCAAGGAGAGGGGTCTCTTCCTGGAGCCTGGGGCTGAGCCATGCTTCTCACCCCTTCCAAGGGGGGTAGGTGCACCCTGGGTGGCTTTGGTTGCCCAGCATGTCTTGGCCCTCCTCTGCCTGGGCAAAGGAAGCTGATGCTGGTGAGACCTCTTTCTTAGGGGGATGCTGCTCCCCCAGACCCCTCCCTGCCCTGAGGCTCCTGGATTTCGATTGCTGGAGGCTGGGGATAGAGGAAGCACGTGGCCCACCCAGGCTGGAGGGTGCAGTGGGTTGATGAACAGCTTCTTTCCTGTTAGACCATCTCTGCTCTGGGAACCTTGCCTGGAAAATCCCCCTCCTGAGGGGCAGAGGACTTCCCTGCCCCCAGAACTGTGCTGGTGGCTCTAGCCCTGTGCACTGTCAAGCCTTACCACCAAGGGGACGGCATCCTGCGGTGTCGGTGTGGCCCTTGCAACCGAAAATACGCCTAGCTCTGCTGATACTGCAAAATGTGGGGGGTTTTTGTTGGGGTTTTTTTTTTGCTGTGGGTTTTGTTGGGCTTTTTTTTTTCTGTGTCTTTGCTGGTTATTTTGGGCTGGTTTGGTCCCCTGGGGTGTGGCAGGGCCCCCATGCAAAGCTGGTCTTTGCCATGGAAATATGCAAAGGTGCTGCTGGGGGTTGCTGCTTCTTCCTGGAAGTGGCAGCGCTTGGTAACGATAACACCCGGCCCCCTAACGCCTGGCTCAGTACCGATAAACCCAGGGCTTCCTCTTCCGTCCCAGATGGGGCTTTTCGCAGAACCCGTCTTCAGTTTCTCTGAAGCTTTTGTGTAAATAAGAGGGGGGGTGGGGAGTTAAAGCAGCTGTTGTCTGATGAGGTGTGTAAGTCAGGGGTGGTGGCAGCACCTGGCCGGGCAACTGGGGGGTCTCGCTTCCGCTGGGACAGAGGGTGTGTTGGTGTTCCTCACCATTGGCTGGATTTCTGATGCTGCCCCGTGGTGGGGGGGAGCTGTTGGAAAGGCAGCACCCTCCCCTCTCTGCTTCCTCTGCCCTGAGCAGGGCTGACCCAGGATCCAGCCCCACATCTCCTGCTGGGGACAGTGCTTGACAGCTCGGGGGGGGGCGGGGAGGGGAGACATGCAAATACAGAAAATCCCCCAGCTGGGCAAAACACCCCAATTCCTGCCCATTTTCTGCCTCAGTGGCCCCAGTTGTGTGCTGGAGCCTCGGAGAGTAAGTTATTTCTTGCAATTCTTGCCCCAAATGTGGCCCTTTTCTCTCTGGGTGGTTCTACAAGGTCAGGGGGCTGCTCCCTGACTGCCCCTTATCTTGCTGGCATGGTGCTTCCCCTTGCAGCCTGCCCTGGGGAGGCTGCCCCACCCTGTCTGTGGGGCAGGGCGGGCGGGCGAGCCCCCCCCTCCAGAGCTGCCTCTTGCAGCCCAGGCGGGGGCAAGGTGGAGCTGGGTCCATGTGGAGCTCCTGGGAGTTGAGGTGGGGGGACTGGGCAGGGATAGAATGCCCCTCACTGGGGACAGGTCCTAGAGGCAGAGAGAAAGTGGCCCTGTGGTAATCGGGGTGGTCACAGTGGGTGCCGGGGACAAGCCCCTCTTCCTACCCCTCCAAGCTCCCTGGGCTTGTCCCTGTGGGGGAAGGTCGAGGGGCGTGGGGGCAGGTGACGCGTTTGTATCTAAGTGAAGAGGATTTGGTTGCTGGTTTCAGCGGGTGGGTGGGGAGTTGTGTCACTGCACTCCTGTAATGAGCCTGTCAGGCCTCGGCTTTGCCCCCATCCCTCCCTGGCTGCTGGTGGGAAGGCGCGTGGCTGGCCTGGCCGGGTGTCCTGGGGTCCCGGGGGAGGACGCTGGCCTCTGTGGAGCGCTGGGCGCCTCTCGGGGCGCCAGGGCTGGGTGTGGAGGTGCACCCTTGTGTTCTGGCCCGCCTGGTAGAGCTCTGCCCAGCAACAAGGGCTCTTAATAGCAAACGGGGAAGTCACGTGGGCCTCTTCCAGGAACCCAGGCGTCCGGTGTCCCATCCCCCTCTCGGGCCCTGGGGTGACGCCGGGGTGGTGGCAGACGTGGCCCCCCCGGCTCGCAATCCTGGCCCTAGGCAGGAGGCTGCCCCGACGAAGGCCTCCCTTCTCCTCCTCCTTGCCTGGCTGCCTCTGGTCTGCGCGGCACAGGGGTTAGGAGGGGTCTCGGCTGGGGGACGTGGGGTGTTTGTGGGGCTACAGGGCGGATGAGGGGGGGTGTAGGGCGGGGGTGTGCAGGCTGTGGGTTCGTGGAGTTAGCGGGTTCACGAGTGGGTTAGTTATTGGGTTCATGGGGTGGGTTCATGGGTGGCCTAGGGCTGAGTCGGGGTGCGGGTGCTTGCATACGTGTTGGTGTGCTGGTGGGGTGGCAGAGTTTGAGTGCGTGTGTGGGGCTGGCCCCGCTGCAGGGCGTGGGGTGGAGTGTGGCTGCTGCGGCCCTTTACTGACGCCAGCGTGGGGCTGCTGTGGGGCTGTGGCCGCAGACTTGCCCAGGCAGGAGCTGGCAGTGACTCAGGCAGGAATGTGCTGGCAGGACACCGTGTCCCGGCAGGACACGACGTTCTGATGTTCTGGCAGCGCCCAGTCCCCAGCCCCGCGCCTGGTGCGCTGCTCACAGCCCCTGAAGAGCCCCGTTGCACTTGGCCTAGCCCCAGTCCCATGGCCCGCTGGGGCTGGGGGTACACCATCCACCCCAGCACTGATGCCTGCATCTCAGGGAGTGCCCAGGAGCTGCAGAGAACAGGCAAGACACTGAGGTGTCCCCGAGCAGGACAGTGCTTGTGGGAATGTATGTAATGTGTGGCCTGTCCCCCTGCCATGTCAGTATGGGTGGAAGCAGGTGGGACGCTGAAATTATTTGCCACATGTGGCTGCTGTCCCCACCAGAGGTGTCCTGTGGGCCTGGGGTGGCCATGGGGTCCCAGGAGGGGCAATGGGCCAGGGGTGGCACAGTGGGTTCTGGACACAGGCAGCGTAGCAGACGCAGAGCCAGGCCTGGACCTCCAGCACGCGGTTGGGGTATGTGTCCCTGCAGCTCTTGTCTGCTGGCAGGGGAAACCTGAGGGATGGGGCTCCGGCCCCCTTCCTGCCCCACCCCAGCCCCTTGCCGAGCTCCCTCCCATCCCGCCCCAGCCCCTTATCGAGCTCCAGGGCGCAGGGGTAGGTGTGGCCAGCTTAGTGCTGGTTTTGTTGTAGGGCAGCATAGAGGTGCTGAGGGTCTTCTTGGGCTCAGGTACTCTTTGTCCCATGCCTGGGTGCCCTCCAGCACTGGGAACACTGTCGAGATTTGGGGACTGCGCTGAAGATGGGGTGGGGTGAGCTGGCTTGGGGCACCCCATGGCCAGGGACCTGGGGGGCTAGGGGCATGGAGGGGACCTGATGGTTTGGGATGTATGGCCATGGGTGACATGGGGCACCCCATGGCCAGAGTTCCATGGTGAGGGGTTATAAGAGGCACCCCGTGGCCAGGCATCTATGAGACAGGGGCCTCAGGGAACTTCACAGCCAGGTGTGGGGACCTGGGGACTGCAGGTGGCAATGAACTAGCAGGAGAGGTGGAGGGGTGCCTCAGGGCTGCAGAACTGGGGACCTGCATTCGTCAGCTCTGGTGTCCCCACCAGTGTCCCCTTGACACCTTCAGCCAGGCATACCAGTGCCTTGTGGCACCTCTGGCCTGCGCTTGGCCGAGTGTGGCAGGGCACCGCCACGGCTTAGCTCCTGTGCCCACCTGCAGTCCCCACAGCCACCCTACGCTCACCTGGCACTGCCCCTGTCACCCACCCAATGCCCCTTCTGCTTCCTCTTGTGCCTGCCCACATCCAGCACGTACTTAGCCGAGTACCAGCTCACACACAGCCCCAAAGCCGGCTGCCCGTCCCCGGCAGCCGGCCCAGCACCAAGCCTGCTGCCCTGCACCCAGCCACCCCCCACCCCCAGCCTGGGTGCTGACAATGCCCAACAAAAGCCCTGGAGCACTTGAGAAGACAGTAAGGCCCTTTGAGGGTCACGACAAAGGCCAACAAAAGCCCCGAGGACCTCTTGAAGGCAGCGGGGGCCTTTGCAGACCTCGGCAAAGACCAGAGAAAGCCGAGGGCGCTCTGGGAGGCAGTATGACCCCTTGTGGGCTTCAGCAAAGCTTGGCCAAAGCCATCACGTGCTCTGGGATGAAGCAGAGCCCTGCCTGGACATGGGCAAAGCATGGCAAAACAGGGACAAAACACAGGACACAGGGAGGCAGCGGGGACCTCGAACGGACTTTGGCAAAGCTCGGCAGAAGCCATAGGGGGCATCTTCCATGATGCCTCCTGAGACCTTCCTTGGGCACCACTTTCCTCTCTGCAGGGCACTCCGGGCTGCCTCTCGCTCCCTCAGAACTGTTCCTGATGCCTCCTCCGAGGCCCAGAACACACAGTTTGTCCTCTGTGCTATCAAGGATTCCTCTGTTCAGTCCTCTTCTGCCGTCACGGTGTCTCCAGTGGCCCCTGAGGGGTCTGTGCTTTGCTGAAATCCCCTTCAGAGAGCCTTATTGTCTCGGAGGCTTTGTTGGTCTCTCTGCTTCTCTCAAGACCCCTGTGCTCCCTTTGCTGAGCTCTCCTGAGGCTGAAATTCACTTTCTGTGTGGGCCAGGGTGTGGCTCAGAGCCTGGGGGACATCGGGGAGCGCCGGTCCCTGTGGGAGCGAGGGCAGGGCTTGGAAGAGCAGCTGGTGAGGAGCAGCCGACACAGGGGCTCAAGGGGGTAAACGCAGGGAGCTCTTGGTAGAGTGGGGTTTCTTTCTCGACAGATCAGGAGAAGAGAAGGTGTCCCTAAAGTTTTGGCTCCAAGGGATGGTTGGGAAAGGGAGGCAGGTCCATCGGTTGTGCTCAGGTGGGTTTTGCAGCAGGTTCAGCTGTCGATGAGGTCTGTTCTGTCTGAGTCACTCTGCAGCCAACACAAGGTGTGACAAGGTTAGGCGAAATGCGGTGTCAGCTGTGCGTGGGACTGGCTGCCAGATGGGTTTCATCCCCACAGGAGGCTGCGAGGGACAGGCTCTGACGATGGTGGAGCCAAGGTGGCTGATGGGCTGTCTGAAGTTCAGTGGTAGTGGAGGGGGTGCGGTGCTGTAATGCTGTAGTTTTCTTCAGGGACATGTCATAGTTTAGGTGTGAGCACAGGAAAGTTTGTCAGAACTGTGGCTCAGAGACACCGCGGGCAGAGAGGCAGGAGGATTGGCCGTGCATTTGGTATGAAAATACACGGCCCAGAACTCTGCTTCCTTGTGCTTTCAGTCACTACAGTGCCTGACTTAATTTTCACGTCCATCCCTTCACCCTCCATTCGGATGTCGGAGCGCTGCTACTTAGAGGTGTTGATGAGTTGCTTATGTCCATTGCAGATTTCTGGCACAATCTCCCCTGGGATTTCTCAGAGAAGAGTGTGTACATGATCCCTGCTCACAGCGCTCTCTGTCCAGGGATCTGTTCTTCATTGCAATCCCTGGGCACACGAGCCGCATCTATTATCCTAGTTTTGCTGGTTTTCCTTAAGTGTCCAATGAGGCTTCCTTGATTATCGGTCGTGGCAGTCACACTCTCTTGTCCTTGTTTATTGTGGTTTTTAGCACCAGTTTTTGTAGCCCAGAGGTGTCCATTTTAGATCTTTGAGTCTCCACGCCATCATGGTTTTCTCCCCATCAGCCAACCTCATCTGTAACTGTGTAAGGGGCTTTGTAGGTAACTGGGCGTGAGTCTGGAGTCGCTTTCATGGCAGGGCTCTTGTCCTTGGGGCTTTGGTCTGCTGGGGGGTCTTGGTTGCCAGATTCAAAGCTCTTGCAACAAAAGGTAAGAATTGAACTTCAGGCTGAAAGCAGAGTAAGAATGCAAAAGGCAGAAGGAAACTCAGTGTCCCAAGAATCAGAAATTCAGAAAAGGGTAGTGAAAATGGTGATGAAACGTAGCCTCAGTGCAGTTCCTGAATGTGTACAGGATCTTTTCCTTCCTTCCAAATCCCTCATAGAAGTCAGTGTGAGTCAAAAATTAGAGTAAGATTTTCCCCCCCGCCCCACCCCGTAATGGCACGGTGTGTCCTGCAAGACTCTTGAAGGTGTGGAGAAGCTCCCTGAAGCACACACTGGTTCTTGGAAAGCTGATAAATTCAAGGACTTGTCTTCTTTAGTGAAGATGAGCTTCAGGTTCAGTTACAAGGGTGCTTTTGTTTGTGTTTCAAGTCTGTCTGTCCAAAAACCAATGGGACATGCTCAAATGATAAATCGGATGCAGGCAAAAACCTTGGTGCAGGCTTGGTCTGTGCTTCACTCTTACACACTTCAGGGCAGCTCTGATGAAATGTGGTTTCTGCAAGAAGCCACGTGGTGCACACAGTCCCATAACAAGTCCTGTGCTTGTCACGACCCATCCGACCTGTTCCGTGTCGGGGCAAGCAGCAGAACCAAACCTGCTTGGTTCTCATTGGTGCCTGATCTCCAGCAGAGGGAATGTTTGTCTGCGAGGGCAGGGAGAAAGCTCCAAAGAGTCACAGGTGGGATCCCAGAAGAGCCTGAGACTCCTGCTGCTTGAAGGCTGGGCAGGTGCTGACTCATGGAGGGACTCCAAGATGCTGTGGAAAGAGAGAAACAACAAAAAAAGCAAGTCTTAGGAGAGGAGGATGTGTCAAAACCCCTGTTCTTTGGGTGGAAAAAAACCCCAAGCAAATGCTGACAGCCACCCAGGAGGAGCAGAGCCTCCCAAGGGAGTGGAGGAGGAATCTCAGGGGGGCTGCATGAAGCAGAGGCTTTAAGGGGCTTTGATTTCCAGGGACAGAGTGAGCCCTGAGTTCTCTATGAAGTGAGGAAAAAAAAAAGGGGGGGTGAGTATTCAAGCACAGTCACTACAGCAACACAAAGGCTTCTGGTTAGCCGGGCTTGTTTCTTTGCATCATTGTCATCATCACAACAACAATAACAAAGGCATTTCCTTCCTCTTTTTCTTTCTGTGCAACAGACGTCACCTTTGCTCTCTGCAGGGACATCCCCAAGTGCTGGACCCCTTGCCTGGGGTGACAGAGATCAGAGCTGTGCTCCTTCTGGGTGAGTGAAGCAAGGGGGGCTGGTGCCTGCTCTCCTCCCAGGGGATGAACAGCCCGTGTGGCTGCCATGAGGTAACATGTACCCAAAGAGCTCTGGTAAACTTTGGGGGCTGCAGAACAGAGGCTCCGTGTCCAGCACTGGCTCTGCTGGGCACTTGCCCCTTTTTCCTCTCTGGGACGTGGCTGGACGGGGTCTTGCTCTGCCCAGAGAAGGGGAGATTTTTGTTTTTCCTGCCAGGCTGAGGAGACTTGGATGGAGCCATCGTCATCCCTGTCACAGCGTAGGCTCAGGGCTTCCTCCTTGGGGTGGTCTTATTTGTCAGGGAGGAAGGAAACTGTGGTCCAGCCAGGCTGGTGGGTGTGAGTGTGGTGAAGATGGGGATGCCATGCTCTGGGGTGGTGAGGCCTTGCTGGTGGTTGTCTCGGGGATCTGGCTGGCCTTGCCAAACCCTTCACGCTCACAGGATGGTTCATGTCTGAGGCCACATCACTCCTCTCTGTGCCGGGGACTCTGCAGGAGACCTGGCAGGCACATCCCAGGGATGCTTGTCCCTTCTCCCTTTCCTCCTCTCGGCTCTAGCCCTTGTCCTTCCTGGCGAGTCTCTGCTCCCAGATTTATGCTGCAGCTCTGGATGCTTCTCGCTGAACGAGGCGACAAGCCCTGGTGCGGCCTCAAGTGGCAGCAGGGCACGGCGTGACCCTGCTGTCCCTCCATGTGCCCCCTGGCCCAAACGCCGCCAGGCAGCGCTGGGCACCGGGCACCAGCCCTGCCACTCCTCTGAAAGATTGAGACAGTCCCCAAACCCCAGCAGCGCCTCA
>JAODLK010000044.1:886459-902160 GCA_027563805.1 Buceros bicornis | reverse complement strand
GCCGACTTTCGGCTGATTTTCACAGCAGGGAAACTCCCTTCACGAAATGGCTGGGAGAGCGAATATTTCACCCGATTTAGATGAGGACTCACGGCAGTAATGCCCTCAGAGTTTGTAGATTTCAGGCGATCCCAAGGTGTAGTCCTCAGGCCTCGGCTTGGTCTCAGGCTGCTCTCGGGCTAGCCGGTCAGCAGGTCGGCTCGTGGGAGTAGTCCCTGCGTGCCGCTGCCTGGGAGTTCGACGAGCGATCCGGGGGATGCAGGCAGACCTTCAGGCTTTCGGCTTGACTCGGCAGCCGGCAGCCTGGACGTGGCCTGCTCGGGCCTAGCAGGCCTGGCTTCGGCAGTCAGCAATCCGGAGGAGCTGCTCCCTGCTGCAGGGGCAGAAGTCCGAGAGAGGGCGGTTCCTCCCTGCGTGCCGCTTTATAACCTTAACACGTAACAGTGCACCTGATCCTTTTAACCAATTAAATGCGGGATCATCACACTTGCATATAATAATTATATTGGACCAGAATTCAAAACAAGGAAGTTTCAGCTCAAACGAGGAAGTTTAGCTCAAACCGGGACAAATACACATTCGATTGAGTATGAAAAGGGAATCCCATCAAAGAGACAGAAGGAGGTTTTTTCTGTTTCTTCTCGGAGCATGGGCCAGGCAGGAAGAATCTCCCTCGAGCTCTGGGATGCCAGAACTGAGGTACTGAGATACTTTTATTCCCTTTGGCCAGGGACGCCGGCTAAGTATTTGTAAGAGATTGCGTTTCTGTGTTGTTAAGCGAGAGATTCTTCTATTAGACAGTGGAGATGGTGTTACTGTGAATACATCCCTCCTGAGCTTGGAGTAAGTAGTTCCCAATTTGCGTTGGTAAGAGAAGGTATTTGGATTTCTATTTGAAGCTGGTTTGCTTGCGAAATCTACCTTCCCTCGGTGTAAGTTCTCAGTTTGTGTAAGTGACCGTTTGTGTAAAAAGTCCTAAACTGACGTCCCTTGAACCTGTTAAAGGAAACCAATAAAACCCGTTTTGTTTTAATTTATAATTGCTTGCGGGTATTTTCGTAACAGTATACAATAGCAATACCAAACCCAACCCCCTGATGGCAGCACGTCACCATCGCCACTGCTGCTGTGGGGCACTGGGGAAGGCCCAGGCTGGGCTCAGCAGCAGATGGGAACCAGCGGCCGGAGCTGGATGCTGGAACTGGATTCGAAATGCACGGACTGGGATTGAAGACGGAATGGACAGAGGCCTTCTCAGACACCGGCCATTGAAGAAGAGGCAAGAGAGAGGGAGACCCTCGTAATTCCTCAGCTTTATGCCAGATGTGATGTATGTGGGATGGAACACCTTGCTGGTCTGTTTAGGGTCACCTGTCCTGTCTGCTTCTCCCCACAGGTGCCACCTGTAAATTCCCGTGTCCCCAATATGGGACATAGGATGTAGCAGTCACCTTGGTCTGCACAGCAGAAAATATATGCAAGAGCCTTCCTGCACCCTAGTCCCTGGCAGCAACTGTGAACATACAGCACTGTCATTTCTAGAAGCAGACCCTGTCTGCAAAAATACGCCGTTAACTTCAGAAAGTGCCGTCACTGAGCAGAGACTGAGCTGAGAAGTAAAATCACTGAACAGAATCAGTTCTGTTCTAACTCAAACGGGGACACAGCGTTAGGAAGGACTTGACACGCAGGAGCTGTGGGAGAGAGGGCGGGGAGACCATTAACCCTGGGACCTCCCCTGCTTTGAAGAGGAGACCCCAGCCTCACCATTCCCCCCCCGCTACTCAACTCATCGTCTCAAGGGGGAGACACAGGATGGTGGCCACATCATCTCCCCTCCTCACCACCCCTCAGGCTGCTGAGGGGTTGCTTAGGCTGTGGAAAGGGGTTGTGGGTGAGGTGGTGGCAGGGAGCCTCACAGCAAGCATCACCCCCCCACACCCATCCTTGTCTGCCCCAGTGCCATCCCAGCTGCCTCACATCCTTGTCACTGTCAGTTGGATGCAGGTGGCAGCGATGGTGGTGACAAGCCTGGCGGCCCATGGCTGCGGTCTGGTGGCACTGGCACAGGATCCTGAGCCTGTGCGAGGCAGTGACTCCCATGGAGACTGGTGGTTCCAGAACGCGGGGCTGGGAGGGGCAGGGAGGGAGGAGGAGAGAGAGAGCGGAAATTCAGCCCCTGGCTCTCTGAAATGAAGTGGAAGGACAGGTACTGAGGCAGGGGGTTGTGGGCTGGGCAGAAAGGGACAAGATTGGGCATTGCAGGGAAGGGTTTTCAATTTAGGAAAGGTGGGAGAGAGCTGTCCAGGAATAGCCCCTTTGGGTGGGCAGAAGGAGAACATGACTTCTCAGCAGAAGACTAGTGTGTGCCGGGCAAGGCAGTTCCAGTCTGAGTGTGTCGTGTCATCTGTGTAGTCTGTCACCTGTATCCTCACGGCCCTTTGTGCTCAAGGGGCATCACTGTAGGAAACAAGCAAAAACTCTCGCAAAGGAGACTCAGGCCAGACTCCACAATGAAGCACCCAACTTTATTACGTTCCTGCCAGAGCGGTGGCTAGGTTAGTAGGCACGATTTGCCAGTTCAACACATGAATTTTTATACCCTGTTCCCAGCCGCAAAGTCCCTCCCTCCTTTCCCCATTGGCTGGGTACTCCAAGGTTTACAGACTAACCCGGCACGCCTATTACATGTTACACTACATGTTACATTACATGAGTTCACACATTCCATGTCTCATTATCACCAAGTTAAGCCTCCCCTAGCAGGAGAACGTCATATTCAACAGCTTATTAGCAAGCGCAGTGCTGCTTCCCCATTCCTCTTGAACGACCTCATTTCACAAGTTTAAGGTGTTATTGTCTCTGCCTGGCCCCCATTCATCCTTTGCATTGTCCTCATCTTGCAAGACAAGCCCCAGACAACCTTTAGTTTGAAAATTCACTCTGGTGTCTTCCTTATCGGGTTTTTACCAAACAAGAACAACACTATATTTTTTCTTTCTTACCCCACTGTCCCTAGGGTCTCAAATGCCTGTTCCCATCAGCACAGCGCCAGCTGGGAGCTTCTGTTGGGTGTGTAATGAGCTTGAAGCAAGTCTTGCATCTTGAAAGATTTGGAATGGTTCTTTTTGTGACATTTTCCAGGCTGCATCAGCAGCTCTGCTCTCTAGTTGTCCCTTTTCATGGACTGGGACTTTTTTCCTGCTTTCTGCATCCTTACCTTCTTAGGTCTTGAAGGCAGGCTTCTTGCACATCCATCACCTCAGGTTTTGAGAGTAATTTCTTCTAATGGGCCATTGTTTTCAACTATTTTCTGGAGCTGCCGTGGAGGTTCCTCACCTTGCTGTTCTGGCTCCGTAGGTCTTTTTGCACAACTGTGTCTCCAGTTCTGGAGTAATTTTTCTTGTTGAGAGTTTTCTTTTGTCTTTGTAGTGTTGGTCTCTGCGTGTGTGTTTGGTTAATATGTTGATATCAATGCTGATATGATACCAGTACTGATATGTTGATATGTCTAGACTGTTTAAGCAACGGCTAAAATGATCTTTTTAGATGGAGTAGCCATCGGCAGGCTCTGTGAAAAACTGTTTCGATAATATTTTGTGGAGGTGATGAGAGCCATCCACAAGGGGCTTTTCAGTGGTACTGAAGCAGATTGACTCTCAAAGGTGTTATGGCTTGGCTACAGGCAGCTTGAAGTTTGGCCAGAGCACTTCTAGCCTGTATCTGTGATGTGTGTAGTTTTTTTAATCTCCCTTCTGTGTCTCTTACAGTACCTTCCTCAGGTCTTGATTGCTCCAGAGCTCTTTGTGATCAGCAGGCACCTCGGTAGCCCTCCTGAGAGCCTTGAATGCATCACCTCATTGGCATAGTGCCCGTCAAGTCCTTCTCGTCTCTGATGAGCTTGAAGTGTGGATCTGTCTGGTGTGTGTTGCATTGTAGAAGTTTCTGAGCAGTTATCTCTTGTGGTGGTGAGCCAGGTGGTGCCTGCAGCTCTGCTGCTGAGAGCTGTGTTTGCACAGAGTCTCCTGGGGTTTCATCCACATGTCCACAACAGTCTTAGGTCTTAAAGTTCTGCTTTTCATGCAGCTGTCATTCTGATTTTGAAGGTAGCTTCCTCTTGTGGGCTGTGGCAATTGTCTCTCTCTCCCAGGGCCACTATAAAGCATCTGTGCCATTGGGGCACCCTAGGGCTGCTCTGCCATCAACGTCTTCCCCATGGGTGGTGGTGTCATTCCCGGTCTCCTTGCATCTCATGGTCATGTTGCTCATGGTGTCTGCGTGTAGTGTCAGTGTGCATGTCAGGGTTGGAACTGCCCTGACACCCCTGCTCGGGGTGTTACAATACTAAAGCTGGGGTTAGCATAGCTTTATGGTGGTCTTACTATGGTGATTTGCCCAGATTCTTTTGGCAAAGACTGTACAGCCTGTCTCTGGGCAAATAGCTGTAGACAGCTGCCACAGTGACTGTCATTGTGTTTTGTGAGTACCAGAGATGGGACTCTGGCCTTCTGGGAGCAGCAGTTTGTGTGGTAGTTGAGCGGGTTGAATCTTGACTGTGCCTTAGCTCGTACATCTGGGGCTCAACAGCTAGGTGTTTTTCATTTTAGCTGTAGTTAGGAGGCATTTGCAAAAGGAAGACAGACCCCGAGTCTCGTCAATCCCTTGGTCAGAATCCAGGAGTCCTGCTTTACATGGTTTGTTTGGGTTTTTCAGGTGTGGAGCGAGAAGCCACATGCCAAAGGGCAATAAAGGAGGAGAGCAGAGCACTGTAAGAAGGTGGATCGGCGTGTGATGTTGGAGGGAAGACGCAACTGTTGGCTGTATGACTACCTTATAGGTTTTAGGATTTTTTTGTTTGGAAGGTGTGAAGCCATCAGTAAAGCACCATTTCGGCACTGGAGGTGACTCAGGCAAGGTGAGTGATGACTAGTGGGGTGAAGTAGCAGTTATTTTTCAGGTGTTGGTGGAATTATAAACATCCCTTGTTGTACGTGCTTTACAAGTGGTACCTGAGCTTCAGTGGGGCAGCCTGTAAACAGCATAGGCAGGGTGGATGAGCGGCCGAGGTAAAGTAGTGGAAGGTGGGAATGGTTGCAGGCAGACTGTGGTTTCAGGTGGTATCTCAGCATGTGCCTTTGGCTTTGCTTTTTTGCAGGTGTTGTGAGCATGCTCAGCAGAGTGACACTGCATGCTGATGAGGAGTCCCAGAAGGTGAGGCTGTTGTGAGCCAGGCTGGCGTCTAAGAGCAGACACTCACATATCAGCTCAATGAAGTGTTTCTCTTTGGTTTTCTTCAGGTGCTGTACAGCCACCTTTGGAATTAGATGAGCATTTGAAGTGAACTGGGTAGTAGTGAGCATTATTCTGGAGAAACTTGATGTTCATGGCTGGGATGAGTGTACTCTTTGCTGGGTAAAAAAACTGGCTGTATGGCCGGGCCCAGAGAATGGTGGTGAATGGAGTTAAATCCAGTTGGATCACCAGTGATGTCCCCCAGGGCTCAGTGTTGGGGCCTGTTCTCTTTAACATCTTTTTCAATGATCTGGATGTGGGGATCAAGGGCACCTTCAGTAAATTCACAGATGACACCAGGCTGGGTGGGTGTGTCAATCTGCTTGAAGGTCGGGAGGCTCCACAGAGGGATCTGGACAGGCTGGATCCATGGGCTGAGGCCAATTGTATGCGGTTCAATAAGTCCAGACACTGGGTCCTGCTCTTGGCTCACAACCTCCGCCCCTGCAATTCTTCAGGCTTGGGGAATAGTGGCTGGAAAGCTGCCCGGTGGAAAGGGACCTGAGGGTGCTGGTCGACAGCCTATTGAATATGAGCCAGCAGCGTGCCCAGGTGGCCAGGAAGGCCGATGGAGTCCTAGTACTGGTGTGGCCAGCAGGAGGAGGGTAGTGACTGTCCCCCTGTCCTGGGGCCACTGGTGAGGCCACACCTTGAGCACTGTGTCCAGCTTTGGGCCCCTGCCCCGGTTTGAGCTAAACTTCCTGGTTTGAGCTGAAACTTCCTTGTTTTGGGTAATAGACGAATAAGAATTATTCCATGCAAATACAATAATTCTGCATTTAATTGGTTAAGAGACTCAGGTGCAACGTTACGTTGGGAGCCTTTAAAAAAGCAGCAGGCCGAAGGGAGTGGCTCTCTTGGCTTCCCGACTCACTGCACGAGGGCGGCCTGCTGCGGATCTGCTGGCAGACGTCCAGGCCCGACCAGGCCGAGAGCAGCCAGACTGTGAGCTGTTCCTGCTGTGAGTCTCGTATGAACAGCGGGTGAAATACTCGAACTCCCTCCTGTTGCTTCGTGAAAGAAGTTCTCTGGCTGATCGGCTGCTCGTGCAGGGGGGCTCCTTCCCCCGCCGCCCCTTCCCTCCTTCGCTGCGGACAGAACTTCACTTTTTTTTCTGCCCGGGACCGCAGCTGCCCAAAGCCCAAGGCCAGGCATCATCCTTATCTTCACTGTTGGCTGCCTGCCTAGAGATTGACCTTGAACAAGACTGCCACAGGATTTTGGTTATCTAAATTCTCTTTTTCATCTTTTTTTCCTCTTCTCTGGGGTTCTGCATATGTATAATAGTGAATAGTTATGTGTGGATTTATTGTATATTAAAAGTTTGTTTCAGTTTTTTCTGAACGCAGACCGAGGTGTGAATTTCTTCCTTCCCCTATTAAAACCCTTTCTGTCTCTATCATAGGACAGAAGGATTTGTTAAGGTAATTCGAGGAGTTATTGAAATTATTATTACCTCAGTCCCTTGAGCCTTAACAGCCCCTCACTGCAAGAAGGACATTGAGGGGCTGGAGCGTGTCCAGAGAAGGGCACCATTGCTGGTGAAGGGTCTGGAGAGCAAGTCTGGTGAGGAGCATCTGAGGAAACTGGGGTTGTTTAGCCTGGAGAAAAGGAGACTTGGGGGCAGCCTCATCACTCTCTACAGCTGTCTCAAAGGAGGTTGTAGTGATGTGAGAGTTGATCTATTCTCCCATGTAACAAGCGATAGGACGAGAGGAAATGGCCTCAAGTTGTACCAGGGGTGATTTAGATTGGATATTAGGAAAAATTACAGAGAGAGTTGGCAAGCATTGGAACCGGGTGCCCAGGGAGGTGGTAGAGTACTCATCCCTAGAAGTGTTTAAAAGGTGTGTAGATGTGGTTCTGAGGGACATGGTTGAGGGGCCCTGACTGTGCAGGCTGAACAGTTGGACTCAATGACCTTAAAGGTCTCTTCCAGCCAACAGGATTCTGAATTCCGTGAGGAGGAGCATGGGGCTGGTAATTTCTTATGAGCACAAAGGTAGTTTTCTGTCTCTTGGTATCTTAGGTGCCACAAGTGATGGATGGCTGCAGCATCCAAAACCAGAATCTGTGTGGAGCAGGTGAGCAGAAGGCCATGGTGCTTTTGACCAGGAGGATGTTCTGGAAAATGTGGCAGCCCAACCCCCCTGACCCCGTGCACTGAGCTTGCACAAAAGACAGGCCCTGCAGCAGCACCTGATAAGCACCTGGAGCTACTCCCCACAGGGGATATCGGTGCCTGGGAGTCTGGGTTCCCTTAGCTGTTCCTGCCTGGGTTTCCTGAAAGTGACCCCAGCGAACACTCCACCAGGGGATAAATGGGGCCCTGCCGGAGAATCGCTTTTGAGTTGGTTCTCCTTGAGCAGCAGGCTGTGCAGTTGGAGACTCTCCCCTCGAGTTGGGACGCTGGCTGAGGATACTCCCCGGGACTGCCCCTCAAGTCGGGACGCTGTCTGAGTGTACGTGCCTGGGATTGAGTGATCCTGAGCCTGGCGTTGGTAAGCAACCCCCTTGGTATCATTAGGTGAGAGATTCTCTCTTTATAGCAGTGAGCTGGACACGTTTTGGGTCTCTCCTTCCTTAGAATAGATTCCTTAGTGTTCATAAATGTGTTGTGCAGTGATAATTCCCAACTGACATCCGAACCAGTACAGTCGCAGTGCCAGGCACATTTGTTGGCAATAAATCCACGTTTTTCGGACAGCTGCTGCTGTCTGGTTTGTGGGTGCCTCAGTGACAGAAAGGAAAGGTCTGTGTGTGTCAGCTGACACAATGCTTACTTAACATGGGCTTTTTTTTTGCAGGTGGTGAACAGCAACTTGGCAACTGCAGGAATATCCTGGTTAGCTGATGGGTTTTTTGTTGAAGATGAATTCAGACCACCCACCCTTTGTAAGCTGAGGGACCATGCCCCTACAGTGTGTAATTTTGACTTCAGTTCAAAAGAGATTTTCTAGAACGGAAACTTTTCTTATTCAAAGTTGCATTTCAGAAAATTCCCATATGATTTGATCATCAGAGACAATGTACTTGGTAGCAGAAGTCATCAGCAACAAGACTTTTCGCTCTCTGTAAAAAAAAGAAAAAAGTAACGTCCCTTCAAAAGAACCAATCACAGCTTATCTTCCGAAAGTTGATGGTATCACTGCTCTTTGAGTTCTAATATAGAATATTGAGAAATCATAAAAACGGCTCCGCATGCCACAGTCATTACCAAATCCGCCAATCCTTTTTGGTAGCCTTATGTATTGCAGCACTGGGGATTTCTGTGTCTCCTGAATCCTGACCCTGTTCCTTGTCTGTCGTGTCTCTGCAGGTCTCCTCATCTCATTGTTCTTTTCCCTGTACCTGTCTCTGCTCCTCAGTCCTTCTTCCTCATCTTAATTTTCTCTTTCTGTTCCTCTGTGCTACCCAGGTCTGCGTTTTCCGTTCTCTGTATCTGCTGCTCCAGTAATCTGCTGTATCTCCAGTATCTGCTGCAGAGTTGTCCCAGGGGAAAGGTGGGGGATGTGCAGTTACTGGGCTCAGAGCAGACTCACTCCTGGGACTCATACGTGTTAACCAATCAATGATGTGTTTGCAGCCTTTTGCACATGGGCAGTGGCTGAGTGTCCTGGGGAGCAGGTTACACAGCAGCTGTGGCTGCAGCTGTGGGCTGGAGGAGCTCAAGGGGGGGGGCAGTGTGGATGATGACGATAGCCCCTCTGTGTCACAGGGCTGCATCCCCAGAGGATGGTCCTGTTGGGGCATGCCTGCCCAAGAGTGCTGATGAGCTGCAAGAATGTGTCCCATGGATGGGCTGACGGTCAGTTGGAGTCCCTTTATTGGGTGCCTGGAGACCTTTCCACCCCTTGGAGAAGGCACTGGGTGCCTCCCCATCTCAACAAGAGTCCTCTAGTCCCACTCACCCCGTTCAGCTACCGCCAGCTCCAGCACATCCCCTGAAGCCTGTCCCATAGCCACAGGCTGCCCCCGAACTCTGTCCTCACAGCAGCAAGCTGGCCCTTGAATATGCTTTATTCTCCATAAGGGTGGGTGCCATTAGCAACTGAGGAAAGATCCGTGTCTCCAGCAGCTCCTGCAGAAGGAGGGGTTCCTGCCTGAGGAGAGCTACAGTCATCCCCGTGGATAACAGCTGCACGTTCTTTCCATCTCCCAAAGGCAGTACTGAGGACTCAGCTGCCGGTTCCACTCCAGGAATGTTGTTGACTGCATCTGGCTCTGGTTTGTGTGTGCTGCCTTTGGCCTTGTTCTCCTGGTGCCATGGGCAAAAAGAGATACCTGCAGCATCTACTGGCTGTGGACAGGAGCTGCTGTGGCTGAAGAGGGAGAGGGCAGAAAAAGTTAAAGCAGGTGAAGAATAAAATAAAGGGGGTCAAGATGAGTCTGTTTTGCCTGTGACAGTGATTGGTGTGATCTTTTTGAACTTACCTCAACCCAGAAGATTTTTGTTGTAATTTCTCCCCGTCTTGTTGAGGAGGGCAAGAGATAGAGTGGCTTGACCCAGCAGACAGCCAACCACTGTTTCTTTCTATCAGGCTTCCTGTTCTATCTTCTAACTCTTACCTATGTTTCTTGTAAACTGTCGCTTTTGAAACTTTCTTTATACCTCTCCATCCCTTTTCATTTTTTTAAATTCTTGCATATGTTTCTGGTACCCTACTGCTTTTCAAATTTTCTTCATATGCCTCCCTCTGTGCAACTTCATGTATTTATTCTGTAATTTTTGTCTAAGATTCTTGTATCCTGTTGGCTAAAAATTTTTGTTTTTATGTCTCTATCCATCTCTGTGTTGCTTTTAATTCTTATCCTTCTGTCCTGTACCCCATCACGTTTTACATATTCTTTCTACATCTACCTCTTACTATCTCCCTGTTCCTCTTTAGGAGTTCTTGCTTATTTTTCTTTTCCCCTATCACTTCAAAATTTTTCCCCTGACCCTTGTCCTGTCTCTAGCTTGTTGTCCTGGTGGTCCCTTCCACTGCTCTCCCCTGTCTCATTCCTCTATCTCTCTGTTTCTGTGGTTTTTTACCCTCCATTTCTCTGGTCTCTTCTCTCATCACTGTTGTCCTGCTCCTTGTCCCTCTCTAGTTCACAGCATCCCATTTTCTGGCATACTGTCGCCCAACTCTCCTCTCTTCCCTCTATCCTTCTTCCTGCTTTTCTCTTCCTTTCTATCCCTCTGTCCTGCTGTGTTTGTGTACTGACACTTGTAGCTTCCTCCCTGCTGGGATTTCTTCTGGGCGTTAATGAATAAACTTTTCCTGGGTCCTCTGTGCCCCTGGATGTGTTTGCACCCCCTGGGTGGCTGTGGACAGGGGCAGGTGAGGGGGCTGATGTGCTGTGGGGCTTTGGCCATGGTCCCTGTTGCCAATGGTCTCCAGCAGGGGCTGCAGCTGGGGCCAGCCCCAGATGTGGCCAGTGAGGCTGAGGTGGGGGCTGGTCCTGCTGTGGGCAGGGCTCCAGCTCTAAAGGGCGCTGCCTGGGCATGCCTCCTGGAGGCAGCTGACCAAGGGCCACTGGCTGAGGAGGACAGAATCCAAGGGGGTGCCACATCATGTTGCTAAATGATGGGGGGTCAACAGCAAGGATACAGACACCCGGTTAAAAACAAAAGTAAACTTGTTTTTCTTTAGTTTAAAGCAAGAAAAAAAGTAAGCAGGGCAGAAAAAGCAAGCAAAGCAAAGCACCTCACCATTAGCGCAGAGAGTCAGCTGCAGTGATTCAGGAAGATCCATCACCAATTGCCTTTTGTACGTTCCCATCATCCAAACCCTGCCCATCAGTGTGGAGCCCCAGTCACAGCAGAGGGTTCGGAGAACCCTCCCAGCAACTGGGAGTTCCTACGCAGTGTGGCCACTCGTAGGTGAGGGCTGCAGCTTCGCTGTGACGGGGCCCTGCTTTACTGTTCTTTATCAAACAGGACTAGTGAGCACCTGCATGTGCCTCAGATCAGGCCAGCATCTGAGACAGCTCTGAGAAGTTACTGTTTTCCTGGCTTTAGATATGCAAGACATCTGGCTTTAGACGTGTAAGGTACCCGGCTTTCAGGCATGTGAGGCATTTGGCTTCAGATCTGCAAGTTGCGGGTGTTCACTCAGTAAGTTAATTCTGACTCAAGGCCTCTGGTTTAGGCCTTTTTATACCACACGTACAGCTGCCTCCATCAAGGAATGGCCAATTCCTGCAGCAGGAAGGACCTCTCTGAGCTGCTGTGTGCGGGAGTCTCCCCCTATCCCAGAAGCCTTGCAGGTGAGGAGTGTGGCGTCTTCTGCTGCATGTGGCTGAGTGGGCAAGGGTTGGGCTGGTGGTGCTGTGGAGAAGGAAGAGGCAGAGAGAGAAGCTTCGGGGCAGTGAAGGTCTCCTGCTGTCACCAGGACCTGTGGTCAGTGCCAGGTTCTCTGGCCTCTTGGCAGTTTCCTCCTGGCTTGCTCTCTCAATTCAGTCGGTCGCTGTCTTTGCTCTGCCAGCGTGAGGAAAGACCTTCAGGAGTGGTCAAAGTTCAGCTGCATATGGAGTAGAAGGTCTGCTTGGATACAGCTCTTTTTCCCCTTTTTCTTCCCACTCAGCAATTCTGTAGTGAGTGTTCGGGTGTGGCAAGATGGTTTAATAGCGTGCAGTCTTTTTCTTTTCTTCTCAGGGCATTGCCTTCATCTGGCATTCCTGACTTCCTTGAAGATGGAACCATGTTTTCTACTCTCGTTGTGCTGTTTACTGTGTGACTGGCCTCATCTTTCTTAATAGGATAGATGGCGAGGTGATGTAGCAGGGCTTAGCTTGTGTGCATCTCTCTGATGCCAGATCTGGCGATTTCTCATAAGCACGACAGTAGTTTTCTGCCTTTTGGTCTCTTAGAGGCCATGAGCGATGGCTGCCGCAGCATGGGATGCTGGAATGGGAGCAGGTGAGCAGAACACCGTATTCCCTTGGGGTAGGAGGGTCTTGTGGCAGAGATTTGTGGTGGGCAAAATGTTGCTTACTGCTGATGCTGTTTTGGCCAGGTGGCCAGGTGGCGAAGAGAAAGCTGGTGACTGCAGGAAGTGTTTTCTGTAGTGGATGAATTGGAACCTCTGGCCCTCTGAAACTGAAGTTAAAAGAGCAGGACCCAAGTCCCTACAGTGTGTAATTTTGACTTGAGAGGACAAGAGACTTTCCCAAATGGAAATCTGTCTCCTTCAGAGAAGTTGCACTTCCAGCATTTGCTCTTCGAGCAGCTCTTCAGAGATGATGGCCTTGGCAGTAGAAGTCCTCAGCAACAAGACATTTGGAACAGAAAGAAAAAAGTCACTTGGCTTCCAAAGACCCCGGCAGAGCATGTCTTCCTAAAGTTGGTGGCATTGCTGGTCTTTAGGTTCTCAGAAGTAACAGCTGAAACATCATAAACCCCCTCATTCCTCTGCATGCTTCCGCACAGCCGAGAGCAGTGGAGGTCTGCCATTCCTTTCTGGTAGCCTTATGTATTGCAGCACTGGGGACTGGATGATTTTTTCCCCTCTTTCGTAAGCAAAAGCGTAAGGGGTTTGACCACCTCCTGACCTCTACTTTTTTTCTAGCCTCATAATCTGCTTTCTGGCTTCCACTTTTCCCAGCCTATACTTTCGCCTCGGCCTCCCACCTGCCCTCCTTTTTGGCAGCCACTTTTTCCAGCTTCCCATCCTCTTTTGGGCTCTCTGCATCTGTCTGTCCTGCTCTTATTTTCATAATTTTCTCTTTTTTTACCCTCTCTCCCTAACCCTGTGGTTCTTCTATCATGTTTCTGCTGCACTCCTCTCCCTACTGTGAGAACGGCTCCACCACCACCCTCCTCCAAGGGTGGTGTTGGGAGCTCCATACCTCTAGTCTTCAGCAGGTGTAACCTTGGGTAACCTTGTTGTGGAGGATAGTCAAGGTGCCTTCTGTCTTGCCAGGAATTAAATTCTTGGAGCAGTGATGTTCTCTTGTCTGTTTAAAGGGCTGCAGTGAGTCCTGCTTGCTTTTGTCTGTGTTCTGGTTCATCTCTTCCACCCTGCCCCATATCGCTACCTGCTAGTCCCCGCATTGTTGTCCTCCTCTGCTGACCCGCCTATCCTTCTGTTTCCCCAAACTTGTTACTCTTCTTTCAACTCTGCCCTGTACCGCTTCTCCTATTAATTTTTTTCTATGTTACTGTGTGGCTCCCTCTCCCTATTTTAACAATTCTTTTCTTTGATTCTTGCACCTTGTTGCTTTTTAATTTCTCTTTCTATGTTTCCTTCTCCCTCGCATCCTGTCTCTATTTTTCAATTCTTTCCTATATCCTGCACCCTGTTGTTTTAAAATTTTCTTTCTAAGCTTCCTTCTACCCATCTCCCTGTCTCTATTTTTTAATTATTTCCTGTGCTGCAGCCAGTTACCTCTAAGGGCATTGTGGCCCAAGGGTAAGTCCAGGCTAGAGAAGGTAAACACCCTCCAAACATCTGTGGCTCTGGGAAAGTCCATGCTGCAGCAGGTAAACCTTGAAGCATCAGTGGCAGTGTCTGAGGTCGTGCTGGAGCACCTCAAAGCATGTAGCAGTGGATAAGCCATGGAGGGGATTGAGCAAGCAGCTCTGTAGAGCTTAGCTGCTGGCTGGGGTTATACCACAACATTCATTTATTTAGTTTGGCCCTACTTTCTCAGTTTTTCCTCCTTTTCTATATCTTCACTTTTTAAGTTTTATTCTATGGCTACTTTGATCTAGTTTTCTGTTTGTATTTTTAAAATGTTCTCCTCCTCTGCCTTCTACCCTTTAGCTATTTAAGTTTTCTTCCTAGGTCTACTCTTATCAAGCTGTCTATCCCTATTTTTAAACTGTTTTTCATTTGTCATGTACGCTGTCACTTTTTAAATTTTCTTTGTGTCTTTTTTTTCCTTTTCTCTTGGTTCATTTTAAGGCTTTAGAGGATCTTTGCAACACACTTTTATCTCTGGAGTGTAATTTGTACCCCTCTCAACTTGTCAGAACATCTCCTCTGGTCATCGCTCTTCCTCAAAGCCTCTGGTCAAGCTCTTCCTCTTCTCCTTCATCTTGCTCATCTTCAACAGGTTGTCGTATTGATCACAACATCTGTATTCTGTTCAAATCACATATACCACCCCCCCCAACCTCACCCCGAGTTCCTTTGCATCCTCATTCTCAAGGTCCATTTGCAGCGAAGCTCCGTGGCGTCAGCGGTTCAGGTGTGCGGGCAGAGGTCTCACTGGACTGTAGTGCCTCCCACCAGATCCCAGCAACGGGAACTAAAGGACGTGATGGATAAGAAATAAAATGAGGAGACACGGACTCAATGGAATGGGATAGGCTGGAGCTCTGCCTTGGGGTTGGTGCTGAGCCTGTGGAGAGCTGGTGGCTCAGGATGAGCCAGGCAGACCAGAATGGGTGACCTGTTAGTGGGGGGCTCTTGCTGACTGCTTCATCAGGAAGGAGGAGATGAAACCTTCTTCAGGCCACTGGGAGAAGCCCCATGTTTTCCCAACCGGCTCCTCCTGCTCTTGCAATGGAACCACCTTGGCAGCTGCCTGAGGGGCTACAGAGCAGGGCACAACCCACCCAGAAGGCTTCTGGAGGACACCAGTGAGAACTTCCCCAGCGTGCAGAGATGGGCTTAGGAAAGGCAAAGCCCAGCTCCAGCTGAACCTTTTGACTGACCTGAGGGACAATGAAAGCAGCTTCCACACCTCCATGAAGAGCAAAAGGAAATGCAGGGCATGTCCATGGTGTGTGGTATGGAGAAACCTGTGGTATTCCATGTCTTCCTCAGCTATATCTTTCCTGCTGGGAGCAGCCTTCAGGCACCCCAGGGCCTGAGAGCAGAGGGGACCGTGGGGCCAGGAAGAGTCCCCCTGAGTGCAGGAGTCTCTGGGGAGGGAGCAGTGACTGAAAGCGGACAGAGCCGTCTGTGGGCACTGAGGGGCTGCACCACGAGTGCTGAGGGAGCTGGCAATGTCACTGCGAGGCCACACTTGATTGTCTTTCAGAGGTTGTAGTTACAGGGAGAGGTTTCCTTTGGCTGCGATGGCCCCGTCACGACGCTTCACCTGCTGGCAGAGATGCAGCTGAGACAGCAGAGGTGCTAGGGCAGGACCCCTGCCCCGTGTCCTCATTCCCTCCTCCCCAGACACCCCCATCTCCAAGAGGCCAAAGATGCTCTGCTGAGATGTGCATCCAAAATCCCTGGGATGGGGCTGAAATAGAGCCCAAGGGGGGAGTCCTGAGACCATTCCCCACCCTTAGTCCCCCAGAACCTCCTGAGACCCCCCTGAGACTTCCTGAGATCCTTCCAAGAAACCCCCGAGACCCTCTGAGACTCCTCTTGAGGCACATCAAGACCCTCTGACAGCCCCCCCACCCCAAGAACCGCCAAAACACCCCCCCCAAGCCCTGCCTGACCTGGACACACAGCTCTGGC
>JAODLK010000044.1:833453-861588 GCA_027563805.1 Buceros bicornis | reverse complement strand
AGCCGCCGGGCCGGGCCGGGCCGGGCCGGGCCGGGCAGCAACGCGCCTTCCCGGGCGCCCCGCGGTTCGCTCGCCGGGGCCGTTCGGGGAGTTTGGTGGTTTGTTTTTTTTTTCCCTTTCACTGGAAGGGGAGAATTAACCGGGGCCAAACAAGCGGGATTTAACGGGGGACGGGGCGGGGGGGCAGGAGCCCCTCACCGACAGCGTCCCGCAGAGCTAGCGGCCGCCCCGGGGCCCCGGTTCGGGCAGTGGATGCTCGAGGGGCCGCTGGAACGAGGGGCGAAACGCAGGAGCGACCCCGTCCGCGCTGGCCGCGAGCGGGGCTCGGGCTGTAACCGCAGCATCCGTGTTACCGCCGGGTAACCGAGGGTTTTACCCTCTGGAGGAATAAAAGGATAAAAAGCGGGAGGTACCGGACACAAAGGGAAGGTGAAAGGGGGTCTCTGGGGTTTAATCAGCCCCAAGTGCTTCTGCAGGTTCGGTGTCACCGGGCAGCGAGTGAAGAAAGAACCGAGGGGCCACGTCTCCTCCTCCTCCTCCTCCGAGAACAGCTCCTTTACTAGAGCCTACACAGAAATTCAATATATTCACACCTCCCCCCTGGTCGAACAAGATAGTTACACCAAAGGCTTCTATTTCCAACAAAGTTTTCAATTAATTCCTGATTCTCAATGAGTTCCTAATTTTCAATTAATTCCTACTTTTCAATTCCA
Organism: Buceros bicornis; assembly: GCA_027563805.1. Lineage (NCBI taxonomy): Eukaryota > Metazoa > Chordata > Aves > Bucerotiformes > Bucerotidae > Buceros > Buceros bicornis. Next base: position 860,875 of record JAODLK010000044.1, on the reverse strand, counting down.
AAGGTGCTGATAGGGGAGAGGAGCCTGAATTACACCCTGCAGGACTGTGACGAGGGAGGCGGTTAAGCTGGAAAGGCACAACATTTCTCTCAAGACACTTGAAATTGGGTAAAAATGAAGCAAAGAGGAATTATAAACAGCAAATACTGGAGTTAACGCGTAACTCTATTGACGCTTCACGAGGGTCAGTCTGAGTCTTGTAGGGTTTCGCTTCCCTGCCAGCCCTTCAACCCGCTCAGAAGCTCGGGGGCAGTGCGAGGGAGGGCGGGGGGCAGCGGGGAGCCCGAGCCTTGTTGGGGGAAGGGTCTCTGGAGGTCCACAAGCCCCGCTCCCGCTCGGGGCTGGGCTGCTGCCAGGACGAGAGCGTATCGTGGGGCGTTGTGGCTGTGGAGAGCTTCATGGTGACTCTTGGTCCCGTTTCTTCCCCGCCATCCCCTTCTCCTGGGCTTTGGTTGGCCTCTTCTCACCCACGCCCACTTGGTGCCACCATTACTCCATGTTTCTGCTCCGTAGCAAAGAGTGTGAGAGCCTGTAGTAAAGCAGGAGGAGAATCACAGACTCACCAAAGAGGCCTTTAGGATCTTCGAGTCCCCCCAGCACCGCCTGGTCCCTGCTGACCCCTGTCCCTCAGCACCACCTCCACCCGGCGGGGAGACCCCTCCGCCTGCTTTGAATTGTCACCTCTGGGTAGAGACGGAAGCTCAGGATGAGCAGGGAGGTGACCGCCCACCTCCAACCCCGCGTGGAGTACGTCCAGCCCCACCATCGAGAGACCCACGAGCCAGGTTAGGACAGAGCTGCTGCGTTGATACTCGAGCAACTGCACCCACCGACCCCGGAGGTCTGCGCCGCAACCCAAATCACGCTCCTCGTCTGCGAACTCAAGGAGTTTGGGAGCTCTGGCCGCCGTCACCAAGCCTGGTGACAGCTCCATCCATCACGGGGCAGCTTTCAGCCTTCTGACTTGGAGAACGTTCCCTCCTTGTCGTTGCTGCCTGGCTGTGAAAAATCCCTGACGCGATTCGCCGCGACAGCTCTCTCGGCATTCCCAGCGCCCGCACGGCGCGTCGGTAAATAATTGAGTGCCCGGCGTTCCCGCTGCGCCAGCAGCAGCTTCGCCTGCTCCCAACAGCAAATATTTGGGGAGGAAATCAATCCCCCCCATCTCAATTTGGGTAAGAAAATGAAGTGCCTTCCCCAGATCTCCTCTGTGATAGCGCTGGCGTCCGGGTGGGTGCTGCACCGGGAGGTAATGCTGGAGCATCGCAGAAGCAGCTCAATTAGCTGCAGTTAATGATTCTTATTAGCATTTTGCTGGAGTTTTTCAGCTGAAACAGATAAACGAGCTCAAACATTCACAGACCAAAGCTCAGACAGACACAGACACAAAGGAGCTGGGAGAGCGTCAGGAGAACCGTCGGGCAGCAGGGGCAGAGGGTCCCCAGCCACCCCGTCCCTTCGGCAGCTGCAGCATCTGGACCAGAGCACATCTGGGGCACGAGCTCCAGGGTCCAACAGGACATCAGATGTCCTCAGATGAGCTGAGGGAAACCCGGAGCCTGCCGTGGTCCGTGTCCACACGCCAACCTGACCCCACGCCAACCTGACCCCCTGCCGCCCTGCACAAGGTTGGTGCCTCTTGTGGAAACGCGGCTGCAGATGCTCCACGTTGGACACCGCCGTGTGGAGACCTTGGCCAGCGAACTACTCCTCAGCCTTTGCCTTCACACCAGCCACTTCTCTGCCTGTCCCGAGAGCTTCAGTGCACCCGGGATGTTGCCCTGGGAGGGTGTTGGGGTGGTGGTGGGTCAGATGTGCCTGATTAGTGCTTCATCTCCCAGGGAATAAACCTCGACGAAGCAAAGGGCTGGTGGAGGGTGATGCAGAACCATGTGCCCTGGCAGGGGGCTGCAGAGCTTTACCGGAAATTATGGGCCTGGGGGTTTCTGATGGGAATTTGCTCTCGGAAGGACGGATGGAAAGGGTTCATCGGGCCGGGAATCTTATGTCCTGGGGTGAGGCGGAGGCTCGCGCACGTCTGGCTGTGCGTGGTAGAGATCGAGAAGGATCATCTGCTGGAGCAAGCACCGCTTTCCCAGGAGCAACGGAGGTGTTTCTGACCGAGATCAAACCTGAGGGACCCCAAAGGTACAACGGCGATGGCCAATGACTCCTGTAACCCACGACAAGGTCCCTGTGGGTGCTGGCTGCTCCCTCACTCTGGCCTCACGGGTCCCTCCTTGGCCTTGTGAGGTGGCAAGTGCTTGTCTGAGATGGATTCGTAGCATGAGCAGCTCTGGGATCCCGAAGGCTTGAGAGCCGTTCGTGTCTGCTTTGTCCTCCAGAAGTACGAAGGTGCTCTGAACGCACTCATGGCTTCCAAGGCATTACCCGCCCCTTGGAGACGGACTGTTCTGGTCAGGATGGATTGAAAGGATGAAGTCAGACAGTAACGTGGGCTGCCGCTCCTCCTTCAGAGGCTCTTGACATCATAGTCATCAAAAATTAAAGCAGAGCACTTCTCGAAAGAGAGCGGACTCTCCTCTCCCGGTGATGAAGAACTCACCCAATCCTCAAGGTCATTTTTCAAGCAGCTCCTCAGCTCCCCTGGTGAGGCCGTGCACCTTCTGGCCAATCCAGCTGTTCAGGGGGAACGGTGTCTCTCTTGCAGCCCGCACCCGTCACCTCCGGCCGGAGCCTGATCCTGGCTTCGCTGAGGGTGAGGTAGCAGCTTCTCCCAGACATCACTGGCACTTGAAAGGGATGGAGCACGTGGGAAGGCTCACAGGAGCAGGAGCCACAGCCGCCTCCAACGTCACCCTGCTCTCGGTATAAAAATGCCTCTAAATCCAGAGGAAATGAAGATACTTTCTTCTCTGGGACTGGAGAAGATTGTCACCAAAGGTCCCCAGTCGCGAGGCAGGGCTGATGACAACTTGAGCTGGTGTGGGCTGCAGGCAGGCAGCCCCCGGGGAGCAGGGTGGGGTGTCCAGACAGAAACACGCTTCAATTTCTCTTCTCAGACCGAGACATCCCAGATAAAGCCCTTATCTGCCCTTTCCTCGAATCACGGCGATGCTTCAGCCACGTTCTCGCAGCTCAGCGGTGACGGGGAAGAGCTTTATCGCACCGGTGGCTGCCGTTGTCACCGCGGCTGGGGGCTTGGAGCGGTGCCACCGCGCCGGGGATGTCTGCGGGCACCGAGGCAAAGGTACAGACACCTCGGGGGCTCTCCTGGCTGCTCCTGGAGACCCCAAACCTCTCGCTGACGTTCTTCTCTCTCCACCCAGGGACCTGGAAGGGGATTTCCAAAGGGTCCAGCGCCTTTTCCGCTGCCTTCGGACAGGAGAGGGCAGCAAACCGTCCCTTTGGAAGGCAGCGAGATGCGGTAGGACCGAGTGCGAAGTCTCCACTGGGGGGTGTTTTCCTGCTGGCTGTGAAAAAGAATCTGTTTAAGCCAGAATCAGTTCCTGTTGCTCCTCCAGGAAGGGTTTACTGCAACCCAGATCTCTGGAGCAGAGCCCCAACCAGAGACCCCCCCAAAACTGGGCTTGTAACGGACATGACACAGGTGACACTTGTGTTCTGGGAGTCCCCAGCTCCCAGCCCGGCAGATGCCAGTCCCCTCCGCGAGGCACTGCCACCCCTGCCAGTAAATCAAGGATGGTGGCCCAAGGTCTCCACCATCCTCAGCTCTAACTTATCTGAGCAGCTTCCAGCGTGGCTGGGGCCGTGCCGTGCCGCACCACGCCAGCCAGCGCGCTCCCAAACCACCTCCAGGCACAGGGACCCCTCCCAGGAGATTCTGGCTGGGGACATCCCGCTCTGAAGAGGAGTTTGAGGGTGTAGATACAACACCCCCACCCCCACCCCGCGCTGTGGCAGTGGCCCCCGGCGTGTTTCACACTCTGACACAGATGTGCCAATCCCACTGCATCCCAGTGCCTGTCCTTGGGAGCTCTGGGACTCCCAGTCTGCGCAGAGCCGATTTCAGAGCCTCACTGCCTCCTGCGGCCCCTCTGAAGCCCTGCTGAGCCTTCATCCCCAGTGCCAAGCCCACTGGTGGGACTCACCTCCCTAGACAACCCCAAAGGAGGTGTCTCCAATGAGCTCACCAGGTTTTGGTCCCTTTCTGGCCAGTGGCAAGGAGCAGGAAGGACTCACACAGCAGCAGCTACCATCCCAGCACGTCCCAGCAGCGTCCCACCGTCTCTCACTCGCTTCCAGGAGGTCCCCCCTTACTCCCCACCACCCTGCACTGCTCCGACACGGCTTGCCAAGGTTGGGATGCTGAAATCCGAGCTCCATCCCCTGAAGCAGCAGGTCCTGGCAGTGCTGGCTGCTCCCATCCTCGCTGCGGAGACCTGCAGACACCCTCCTGACTCCCCAATGGGGGCTTCATTTGCCCTCCCACCAGCTTCCACACTCACGCCCCCCATAAACCCTGTTTTCTCCAGACAGGTTCAAACCCGAGGAGAAAATAGAACCACCAGCAAATCCAACTGGAAGCGCTATCATACCTCTCTTCGTGGGGGCAGCTGAAAATAGAGCTGCTCGCACAGGCGCAGGCGGCTCCTGCTGTCAGAAATAAACTCCCAACTGCCTCGAACCTGTTTGTACGTCCGGCGGAGGACACGCCGCATCCCCTGCCAACGACCTGCGTAAAGGCAGGTGTTTGCTCAGGACGCTGAGATGGAGAAGCACGGACCCACCAGGGTTTGCTCGACCTGGGGCCGGACACAGAGAGGCGCAGCGGGGTTGTACCCAGAGGAGAGCCCAGAGGTGGGTGCTGAAATCCGGGGAAAAGCCAGCCCAAGGCGCAGGGGCGGCTGGAAGCTCCGGCAGGAGGCCAGAGCTCCCCAGCCTTTACGCTGAGGTCAAGCTGGTGGCTCCGTGTCCTCCCACCAGGATTTCCCCATCTGCAGGTGGAAGAGGATGGTTCTGGCTGAGATCACGCTCACCCTCGTAGGTAAGCGCTGCCTCCTTCAGCGGGTTCGCTGTTTGCTGCCATCTGCTTTTTTTTCCCCCTCTGTTTATTTATAATTAGCCGCTGGGTTTGCTGTTCTCTGAGATCCCGTCTCCGTTCCCTGACACGAGATGGCTCCATTTTCAACAGCTCCTGCACTTTCGGAAGAGAAACTCTCCTCCAGCTCTCTTTGAAGCTCGGCGCTCCGGGGAGAGCGCCAGGAGAGAGGCTTTCGGCTCAAAGAATAGCGGTAAAAAGGGACAATTAGGTGGCAGCAAACATTTAATTATCAAATGTCTCGGTGCTCTTTTTACGCTGCCTGGAGTTAAGCAGGTGCCTCATACACGGGATCCTGCAACTATCAAACGTCAAAAGTGTTTTAGAGCGGAGCCAAACGAGTGGACGGGGACATTACGGCTATAAATTAGGCAAAGGTTTTTAGCAGGAGCTGGGGAGAGGCTTCACGTTGCATTAGCATCTGCCAGGGACCAGCTCCACCCCGTCCTGGCAGAGAGGACCAGCTCCTGCCCGCACCGTGCTTGGGGAATGCCCCAGTCAGGTGCCACCAGCCTCGAGATGCCGCGGTCCAGCTGGTACCAGTGGGGCTGCCCAAACCCGCGTCCCTTCAGCGGGGTGGACTGGCCGAGCCTGAAGCCACCGGAGGTGTCTTGTCCTGGTGTTGGTGACATGCGCCTCCTCTCTGGGCAGTGGAAAACAACCCAGTTCCTGAGAGCCCTGAACTTGTCCCAGAAACCCAGGAAGGGACACGCTCCCTCCTGGGGTGTCCAAGTGGGGTCAAACCTGGTGGTGCAGCTCTAACCAAACCCCTACCCCCAATCTTGTGCTCCAGCTGAAGCCAACGCTCCCCTCACTCCTGCCAGAGCAGTCCCCATGCCTGGGAACCTCAGCCCCGGTCACCTGTCCCCCTTCCCTGACTCTGCCTCCTCCACCACAAGACCTGGCCCGAGCACCCCAGCACGGCTGGCATGTGACCACCCCAGCAGCAGCTCCCCTGCGTGGTGCAAATTGAATCGCATCCAGATGTGGAGGATGAGCACACGGCTTTTCTTCATTCAAAAATCCCACCACGGTGAGGAGCGCTCACTTACCCATCTTCTGGTGGAGCTTCCAGCGCCCAATCTCCCCTTCGACTCCCTGTACCGGCTTCCCAGGCAGCTCCTCTTCACCCACCTCCTGGGAAAAACAAACCAAACACAAGCCGGTGCCTCAGGGCTGGTCTCCAGCCTCGCCGTCCAGACCCCGGTCCAAGCTCTCTGAGGCGCTGCGCACCGGACGGGCTCCCGTCACTGGAGCAGCACCTCTCGGGGACGGTGCACGGGGGACATTTGCCTGTAGTTGGAGAGCGCAGCTAAAGCAAGCGTTAATTCCACTGACAGGATGAAGTTGGCAGGAGAGCGACTGAATTTTTCCGTCCAGCTCTAAAGTGCTCTCAAAGTGATCTAATTTAGCTCTGCAGCAGCAGCCACTCAAACGCTCTCCCAGCTCCCTGGCTTCGCAATCAGGGGATAAGATGACTTCATGTTGGCAGATGGGGCCAAGTTCTTTGTCTGTCTCCGGTTCTTGGGTCCTCACCAGGCTGCGCTTGGCCCCTGTGGCTCGCTGCCGTGCTGCTCTGACGGGAACAGAGCGGGGGCTTCGGCGCTCGAACCACCACACCTGCCGAGAGGAGACTTCTGTCTGCCTGTGGCGCGTTGCCATGGGTTTGGTCTTCAAGGAGCGGTGGGTCATGCTTCTCTTCCTGTGCTCTGGTGAGGGAGGAGCAGAGAGGAGCAATGGTCACCCAGAGCCCACTGCTCCAGCCCTGAGAGCAGAAACATCTCACAGCGGGAGTGATGGGTCTGTCGGGGTGTGCAGACGGGAGAGGCAAGACCTGAGGGCCCCTGTGGGTACAGCCAGCCAAGGAGGGAGCATGGGAGCTGGGAGAGGGGACGTAGACGAGTAGACTAGGGAGTGGGGGGACAAGGGCTGGGTGAGGAAGCTCTGAACAGCGAATAGACCCAACGTCTCAAAGCCTTTGTCCCTGGGACTCTGCTGACACCGCTCACACACCCTTCGGTGGTTGCCGCTGATCTCTAGGAGGGGTTCAGCCGGTGCAGTTCCAGGGCTGGCTCAGAGAACCACCTTGTGCATCAGCGTGAGACCCTGGCTTGGTGCGTGGGCAGCTCTGCCCTCACCAAAGGCCCATAAACCACCTGAGAACGGGCTCCGCGCTTGGAGAGAACCCTCTTGTAGAGCAGCTTCTGACGCAGGCGTAACTCCCTCAAACAGCTCCTTGTGCCCCCTGGCCAAATCTCCCAGTCTCATTTCTCCTCTGACAAGAGAGAGGGAGACGCTGCCGGGATAAATCACCGCTTGGGCGAGCTCTCTGTCACCGCCACGCGCGACGTCCCCGTGAGCCAGCTACAGGAACAAGCTCCGGCCAAAGGCCACAGCAGTTTACGAGGTTTTCCGAACGCTTGTAACAAGGTTCACCCGTCAGGGTGAGCTCGGTGCCACCAGCTCCACTCTTCCGTGAAGATCCGTGACCCCCAGGCATCTCCATCCAGGGACAGGCCCTGCTGGTTATTTATGGCACCTGGAAACAGCTGGACTGTTCCTCTTCAAAGCTCTAAAAGGCTTTTTTTCTCCTTTTCTCTTTTTTTTCCCCTTCCCCTCCAGGAGGGTTACTCTAGAGCGACACTCAAAGTTTTCATCCAGGCCAAGAAATCACCTGAATGGAAACCACGGGGCAGCAGACCCTGAAGCGGCTGCGCGATGAACCCCCTCCCCTCGCCCCAGCCGCCTCCCTCCGGAGCCGGGCAGGGGAAGCAGCAGCCCAGCCCAGCTGCCAACCTCCCTTCACGCCTTTAAAACCCGCGAGCGAAGAGGGATCAGAGCGAGGAAGGGTTTGGAGGAGAAACTGCGCGATATCAGACCTTCTGAGGAGCGGGTTGCCATGGAGACCGGCTCGTTTAACCCAATAAGGGTCAGGCAAACCCTTGGTATCCAGCTAATTCAATTAAAGAGGTGGGAAGGATGAGCAAAATAAATTGGCACGGCCTTCACTTGGGGCTGCTGCTCCCCAGCTGGGGCGGGTGTCACCGTGCCAGGCTTCGGTTGGGCATCTCGAGCAGGATGGGACCATCTGTAAGCAGCCCCCGGAGAGGGGGACAGCGGGGTGGGGTGAGGGGTGGCATTTGCAGCACCTCTCGTCCCTCCACCCACTGCTCGCGACGTTCCAGCAGCACCGGCCGCTCTCCTCGCCTGAGCCGCCAGTCGTGTGGCTTTATCTCCCTTCGGAATTTGAAATGTGGGTAAAGCCGAGTTGGCGAGGTAATTATTCCTCACTGTCAACCGCTGCTCAGGGTTTGCTGTCTGCAGACAGAGTGATGAATCCCTCGGTGTTGGCAGCAGCCTTGGGTTCGCTCCAGGAAAAGGCGCAAACACGGCGGGGAAGTTTCACCCCGTCGGCCGAGATTCCACCGGCCCTGCACCCGCGCCGGAGAAGGGGGCTCAGCTGAGCCAGGTCTGGGCTGGGGCGCTGCAGGGCCAGGTTTATCACCGAGGTTTTTCATCCTGTTTGAATTCGGCCAGAGGAGGGACAGAGGAGCCGCGTTATGGAGCCATGACCCGACCCCGGGGTCTCTGAGCCCGCAGAGGTGACAGTACCGCCGGGGTTCCATTCGCTCCGGCTGCTGCTGAGGCCGGACGTCATCCCTCGATCCCAAACAGTAGAAGGAACCGAGTTCCAGCTCTGAGGAGTTTTCACAACAGTTTTACTGGTTTTTTCATCTGCCCAGTGGTTTCTTTACTGCACTCAAAGCTTCCCCTGTCAGGCTTTTACAGCCAGCCCGGAGCTCCCTGATGCGTTCCTAATGAGCCCCGCGTATGTATAATTCAGGCTCTGTTTAATCTCTCTGCCTCTGTAATAAAAAATTGACTGTTCTGGCTGGTCTGGGGCTTTTTTCTAAAATACAACCTGGGGCTGGCCCAGTTGGCTCAAGTCAGGCTGCCCCCGAAGGGACAGGGAGTAACCGGTGCCCCAGGGGTGATGCCCTGTGTTGGGCTGAGGCTGCATCCCTCTGTTATTTTTTTTTCTGCACGTGGATTGTCTGCATCCAGCCCGCGACGGGCAGCGCGGGGATGTAATGAGGTCGTGTTTTCCCACCAGGTCCATTCGCAGCCATCTGACGTTGCCGCTCTGAGCAGTAAATCATGTTAAAGGCTACTGAAAAGTCCGTGATGCAGATGAGCGTTCGGGCCGACTTTTGATTCTTTTATGTATTTCTTCATCAGCATCTCTGGGGTAAAGGTGGTGCCTCCTTGGAGGAGAAGGCAGTTTGGTGCCGCTGGAGGATGCTGAGATGTTGCTCCTGATGTCAGAGCAAGCGCATACCTGCACCGGCGTAAAAACCGCGGCAGCATTAAAAATTGAGGTAAATTGTGCTGTTCTGATGGACACATCGAGAGCAGGATGAAGGAGGAGACTCTTCCTGCACTGGGAATGTCCGAGTTCAGGTTCCACCTCACCAGATCGGAGAGGAAAACTCGGACTATTGCGCAGGATGCAATTCCCCGCCTAGACGGAGATGTCAGGAGCTGTCCTGTACCTGCTCGTGGCACAAGCAGAGCTCTTCTGGCCAGACGGCAGCTCCCTCTGGGTGGGCTTGGAGGTGGTGGCACCTCCAGCGCGTCGACCCACGTCAGCTGCTGGGTAACCTTGAAGCTTTCCGTGGCCACCCCTGGGAAGCAGCTGGCAAAACGAATCCCACGTGGCCGGGGGGCACGGCTGGGTGTGTGGAGCAGGTCTGCAGGCAGGGCACCCAGCGCCACACCAGTCGTACTGATACTGGAGTCCTCTTCATCCTCCCCAGGGCTCAGGGAGGATTGCGAGTCTTTCCCTCCAGCCACCACTGAGACAGCCCAGACTCTGCCAGCCCCCCGGCCAGCCCAGCTCTGGGATCCCCACCCCACGGTGACTCGCCCGCCTCCAGGACCTCCGGGCTGCAGCCCGCTCCTCCCCGAGCCGGGCAGGGAGGAAGGGAAGAAGGAAGGTGGTGTGAAACCCCTCTGGTACGTGTGGTTCAGCCTGAGAGAGAGCAAAGCTCTGAGCTCCAGAGGGTGGCTGCGGGGCAGGCGAGGGCACCGTGAACCAGGACTTGGCACCGAGAACCAGGGCTTGGCACCTCTCCAGCCACTGGCATCTCTTTCCTTCGCCGGCTCCAGCCTCAGTCATATTAGGGGAGACCGGGTGAAGGATATTGCTCCCTCCGGCCCCACAAGCTGTTCCGTGGCCGAGCTGGTGGTTTCAGGCTGGGGTCTCCTCCCCACCAGCACCATCTGCTTGTCTTCCTCCAGTTACTCCTCCACTCGTCTGCCTCCTGTAGCACCAGGCTCCAGCGCGTCTCCCCAGCCCCAAGGACCTCAGGCAGCAGTGGGAGAAGCCAGAGCTCCCTCAGACACCGCAGGGGAGGGAGGGCTGGCCCAGCACTCGCAGCGCAGGGTCATCTCTTTGCAGGCTCCTGCTGGTAGGAGGAAGCTCAAGCCCCTGGAGGAGCTTCACCCCTTGCGTTAAGAGGAGTTGCTTAAGGAGAGCGCTTCGAAAGAGGGGTGTAAATCCTTGATGAGGATTCAGGAACGCACCAAGCGATGCCTGGAGAGCTGAGTGTGGGCCGCGAGGCCACAAGAAGGTCATTTCCTCAGCCCTGTCTTACTTCATCGTTCACAGGGCTGGGACAGCAGAGCCCTGAAAGCCGCAGGGGGGTTGAGGGTAGCCGGAGCCTGCGCCGCTCCTTGTTCCCTCACAGCCTTTCCCGAGTCCATCAGTTCAGCATCTCCCGATCCCGCGCTGTACCGCCCTTCGCCATCCAGCCTGCTCCCGGGCAGCAGGAATGGCATTCTTCTCCCTGGCACGCGAAGGGCTGTAAAACCTGGTGGGTATCGATCTCAGCTTCAGCATCACCAGCCAAACACTGACATCGCTGGAACAAAGGGGAGTGAGGCGTGGTGTGTCAGTCCTGCTGCTGGGGACAGCCACCGAGGAGGAGAGGAGCTGTTATTGATTCGGCTCCGTGATGCAGAGCCCTTCCCCTTCCTGCATTAAGGGCTAATTTGAGGCTGGGATGATGTGATAACGTGGTGACGTCCATCACGCAAACCCTGCATCCAGGGTGGGTGGACATGCAGGGCAGCAGCAGGGTCAGCACCCCCGCAGCCACCACAGCTTCACCCTGTGCCCTGCGGCTCCTCCGCTGCCACCCCTCCCTCTCCCATCCTGCCCCCAGACGCTCCGGTTTCCCTCCCGCCACACGCTGCAGCTCTGAACGCAGACGATGACACCTCCAGGGGGACCAGCCCCTCTCCAGCAGCGTTGCCCCACAGAGCCGCGCATCCTGGCAGAGGTTGCCCAGAGCACGGGGTGAGCTGGAGTGCACTGGGATGCTCCGTGGGTCTGTAGCCTTCAGATTTCTTTGCATGGCAGCTAAGGCACGCGGTCAGGTATGACCCCAAGACTCACCCTGAAACCAAGGTGGGATTTGAATCCCAACTGAAAGTCCACGGTGGGAGCAGCCCATACATCGCCACGATGTCCCAGCCCATCGTGGGAGCCTTGGAGGTCGGTTTATCTATGTCAAGAGATGAGCAGGGAGCGTTTGGTCCCTCCTCCCTCCTGCCACGCTGTGAGCAAACGGCTGCGAGAGATGCCGGGCCAAGAGGGGCTGCGGAGCGCAGAGCATCCTCGGCCCTTCCCTGGACACACCAAGAAGATGTGACGCTTTATCCCTTCATCCCTCTCAAATCGCAGCCCTTCCCGCGGGCTCCTGGGAACCGCAGGGGAAGGCGATGCTCTGCCAGCCCAGCAGTCGCCCTCATCCGAGTGCCCACCAGCCCCTTCCTCGCCAGCCCCTGCCTGCACCACCGGCGCAGAGCCCTGGCGCTGCCTGGTCCGGTCTGGGCAGGGCGAGGCTGCTGGCAGCCGCCCAGCCGCTGGCCCCGCACGCACCCAGCAGAAATACTGCAGATCGCCTGCAGCCAGGCGGGGAGCTGGAGCTGAGCTGGTGGAGGAGCCGGGGCTGGGTGGGAGCCAGGGGAAGGGAGGCAGCGAGCTGGCGGCTACCTGCTGCAGCAGCGTCCTTCTTCTTGAAGGAAAGCACCAGAAATCGGGGGGGCGGGGGGCGGCGGGGAAGTGGGACCCTCCTTCATCCTCAGCCCAGCTCCGCTTCCCTCCTCACCTCTGTGCTGGTCCAGCCCACCGTCCCTCCAGGGGTGCTCCCCAGCCCACGCTTCTCCTTGCCCGGTAGGACGGAGGGGAACCACTCACAGAATTCTCTCCATGGGAGCCCAGCCGAGGCTTTGCATGCCCAGAGCTCCAGAGCCGAGCTGCCCTGTCACATCCTGGGCTTGTCCCGTGTGTGTGACAGGGGCTGCAGGCGGGCGGCGGAGCGGAGCAGCTCGGAGGGGTCAGGACTGCCTGGGTATGGGGCTGGACACAGGCAAACCAGCCCCTCCAAGGGCAAGGGCTGGAGCTCAAACACAGGTCCAACAGAGGGATAGTTATTCTCCAAAAGTTTCTTGCGGCTTTTTCTCCCGACGGAGCTGCCTCCCCTGCAGTTGGATCCCCCCAGCCCCAAGAAGGGGGTGAAGAGGCTGTTCAGCTCGGTGCCAATTGGGCAGAGACAGGCAGGACAAGCGGGGAGAGGCCGGTTACATCAGCAGAGCCCCTCAGGGGACGCTGGACTGGAACAGAGCCCGTGCTCAGCAACTGGCGCAGCGGGAAGAGCAGCACGTTCTCCCCAGGGCTCCGTCCAGCCCAACCTTCAGCCACCACAGACCAGGGCCTCCAACCCAGAGCCACGGTTCAACAGCTCTGCCGCACTGGGAGCAAGGAGAGGTTCGTCTTCATCGTTGGTTGGACCCATCCTCAGCTCCAGCTGCACACCAGGAGGATGGAGAACTCTCCGTTCTGTTGCCTTCCATGCCTGGAGCCCGGCTGAGGGACATCCGCCACCACCCTGCCCTGCTCTCGCTCCTCAGAGCTGCAGAGCTTTGCCCTGCGTGGTCTCCTCGGGGGTTTGCAGCCTGCAGACAGAGCTCAGCCAGGCCCGAGCTCATCTTCGAGGCAAACCAGATTACACTAATGATTGTTTTCAGGAAACAGTACCAAATGCTCCGAGTACATTCCCTATTTAATCTTCTGCCACTAATGAGCCAGAGCCACTAACTCTTATGGGGCTCTGGAACTCCTTCTCCTACCAGGAGTCCCAGGGATGAGCTAAGTGGGATGTGGGAACACTTAATTCTGGTTAGTGACAGAGCATCATGTGCTCCTAATTTGTGGAAATCACTTCCGAAACAAGCATCTTCTTCAGGGATGAAACAAATCCGCCATCCCAGCTCTTGAAAGAGGAACACACTGGAACTTCTCAATGCACCTCATTTGAGTCCCTCCATTGTGTGGTTGGAAGAGACCTCTGAGCCCATCGAGTCCAACCGTTCACCCTGCGCTGCCAGGTCCCCGCTGTCCCTCAGCACCTTGACACAGCTGGGAAGCCTCTCCAGGGATGGGGACTCCACCACTGCCCACCACGCAGACAGTAATGCACGGCTGCAAGATCAGGGTAAGCATCCCTGGCATGTTCCTCATCCTGCCGTGACTCTACCCGGACCTGGGGCTCAGGGATTTCCCAAGCCCAAAGTGGTACCTTCAGCTTTAATGGCCCTTGATGCATTTTTTCATCCATTAATTTGTCCAGCTGCTTCCTGAATCCACGCAGGCTGGTAGCATCCACGGTGTCCTCAAGTAACCTCCACGCTAAGTTGAGTGTTTCCTGCTGGTTGTTTACAAAACTCGAGAAACTTTGGAAGCCAAACCTCCAATCTCTCCTTAGATGTCCTGGAGCAGAGCCACAGTGCGGCTCCGGATCCCAAGGGACGCCCAAGCGACGGGATCTCCCGGCTCAGCAGAGGCGACACTTGAACAACCAGAGGAACGCGAAGAGTTTGCAGAAACACCCCCCAGTTCCTCCGTCCTCAGCCGCGGTCCCTGCTGCTACAGAGCTCCCGCAGAGGACTGTGTGCCCCGAGGCGAGCCACCCTTGTCCCTTTTTGGGACACAAGGAGGTGCCAGCAGCTGAGCAGAGGTCTCGGGGGACTGCACAGATGCTGGGCAGTGGTTTACGTGCCAGCCCTCGGGCAGCTCAGGTGTCTCTCGTGTTTGTCACCCACAATTACCCATTGCTGCCCACACACAAGGGTGGGATCGTCCTGCAGCTTCTACAATGGCCGGGGAAGAGCGGGTCCCCTCCTGCCTCCACCTCCTCCTGAGGTGGTGCCTGGAGGAGAAGGATGGGTCACACCTCAGCAGGACACAGGAGCAGTTGGAGGGGTTTTAGGATGGCTCTGAAGCTCAGAAGAGCTGCCTGGCAGCAGGAGCAGCCCCACCAGCAGCCACCCCCCAGCCCAGGACGCAGGAGAGGGTCACATCTGCCCACCAGACTGGCAGCAGGGCTGGGGTCCAGCATGACTCGGGCTCTGCTCTGGAAGCCACGTGGCTCCGGTCCCATTTGGGCCATGTGGCCTCAGCCCAAAGGCCTCCTGGTGCCATCAGCAGCATCCCTTTGGTCTCCCCAGCCAGCTCAGCCCCAATTGTCCTTCCAACAGCTCTGAGGCCATCGGGGCAGGGACACGTTTGGGTCTTGCTCCTTAGTGCAATTATGGTCATCGAGGAATCCCAGGACGTGCACACCACCGCACAGGCACTATTCGCTCCCTGGAGATGCTTCAGGCAGCTGTGAAGCCCCAGTGTGGAGGGTCTGGGTCCCTGCGAGCCCACCCACCATCCGGCACCTCGCTCCAGTTTCCATCCGCCTGTCCCTGCCACCCCCCCAGCAGCTCCTGGTTCTGGCCCCTGTGTTTGCCATGAGCTGCAGATTGCTCTGCCCCCCTCCCTGCTGTTCCACAGCCTGGCCGTGGTGGGGCCAGATGGGTGCTTCGTGCTGGGGGGCTCAGGGCTCCCAGCAGCCCCAGGGCTCTCCTCCACAAGAACGAGTTGGAAATCACTCCCAGGGCCCTGCAGAATCAGCCCAGAATCATGGAGGGAAGATGGAGATGGGTGTGCTCAGGCAGGACCTGGCACCATGGGCTCTGCTGAGGCTTTCATTTCCCAGAACCACTCCAGTCGCTGCTCAGCAGAGCAAGCGAGGGAACACCAGCCCAGCCGCGCAGCTGGAGAGCTGACCTGGGCCAAACATCTGCAGCAACATCACGCCAGGCTTCCCTTGGAGGCTCCTCTCACTCCAGAAGGGTTTGCTGGAAGCACTGACCCACAAGGAGTGCCAGAGAAGACGTTTAACTCCCAAGCCACTGAGTTTAATGGCCAGGAGGTCCCCAGACCCCCAGCTGTGACCCCCAGCTGTGACAGGGACCCGCTCGGTTTAACGCCTGCTCTTAGGGGATGTTGCTGACACACCACCTCAGGACTTCACACCTTAGCTCCTTCCCTGTTTTCCCTGTCTCGGGCCAGTAATTCCAGTTTCCTGGACTCTTTTCCCAGTGCAACTCTGGGGACTCGCCATGGAGAGGCGTTCTTGTCACCACCTTCACTCCTGCCCTTTTACTCCTTTTACTCCCCACGGGCAGCTCCCTGAAGAGCTCAGCTCCCTTTGGCTGAAAGGTTTTCAGGCTCCGAGAGGGGCTCATCCATCAGCCGGCGATTTGGCAGCTTTCCTGGGACTGTCAGTTCCCAAGAACAAACAGCTGCGGAGGCACCATCCTCTTCCCGGAATCGGGGAGGAGCACACGTGGCTTCAGCCCATCGTGGAGAAGCAGCCAAGCCCCAGAACTGCTGCCCTCGAGCCAGCAGAGCCCAGCTCACGGGCCATCTCCGGACCAAACCTGCCCGTGTTGGAGACAGCAGCATCTCCACGGGCTGTTGGACCCACAGCTGAACCACCATGAGATGTTTGCTGCCACCAGGCACGGCCGAGGACACCGGGCTTGCATCCTAGGGGACACAAATGCCTGAAGCCATGTCCACGACACGAGCCCACCTTGCTGTGCCCAAACCACGGCGGTGGATCTTGCTGAACCAGGACATGCATGAGATGCCCAGAGCAAGGTGAAACACTTCTCGGTCTCCAGCCACTGTAGAAGAAGTCGAGACATCACATCCAGCCCCCACAGAGACGCCTGTCGCCAACGGCTCATCCCCAGAGCTCACCAGATCTCCTGGGTGGCTGCACGTGGGGTTTGGACAAGCCAGACTTCAGCATCGGCCGAGTTCGACAGTTCAAACCAAAGTTGAGTTTTTTGAAGGATCATTTTCTGGGATGACCTCAGGAACAGCCCAAGCCCAGCCAAGCTCCTGCTCCGGGGAGCCCATCCCCAACCTGCTCCCCATCCCAAACCAAGGTCCTCCTGCCTCGAGGGGTCCAGGGCCTGATGCTGATTGCTACCAGCAAGAACGGGTCAGCTCGCAGAGCCGCCTGGGAGTCCACATTCCATGGAGCCACTCCAGACTCGACGATCTCTTCCAACCAGACGATTCTGTGAACATCACAAAACCTCTAGCTGTGCTGAAGCTGAAGCGTCACCCATAGATGTAGATGTCGAGGGCTGGAGGAACTTCACCCCAAGGCAGTTTAGCAGAGTTTGGGCTTGCTGCTCCAAACCCAGTCCCTCTGAAATGACAGAACCTGGTTTGTTCAACGCTATAAAGGCTGAGGAGAGGCAGAAATGCTTGACAGGGGAGTAAACACCATGGAGGGAGAAGACTTATTTAATCCCGACTGGCACGAGAATAAATAAATATAAATTTGCCATGAATATCGGCTGAAAATTCATAGGATTCTCTCCACCAGAGCAGCACCGTTCTGGAACAACCTCCTGACGAGCGAGAAAGCGCCGTGATTCCGGGATGGCTCTTGAACCACTGGCGGTTCAGGGGAGGACAAGGACAACAGTGGACAACGCCTTTAATGTCCTCGAAATACAAACAGCAGAGGAAGAACAAACAGGGGGAGCTCGAATTCTTCACACGAAGCAAAACTCTGATTTAATTGGCGTAACGAGCTGGTCAGGATAAATTCTGCCTGGAATATTAATATCCGACCACGCTGCTTGTTCAGGAAGGGCCATCAAGGAGGAAAATGAGGGTCTCGAGAGCGTAGGCACGAGGCTGTGGGAGGAAAGAGAAGAATTAAAGAAAGAAAAATGGGCGCTAGTGCAGAGACATAACAAAACTCAGCGAGGAGGAGGAAACAGAGCGGACAAATGAACAAGCGGCTCATGGTACCACCCAAAAAACCAGCACGAGGGGTTTGAGCTTCTCAGAGCGACATCACGAGGATCATGTAACTCGGGGTGAGGTTTATGATTGGCGGGACAGCTCTTCTCCAGAGAGCTGGAAGTGAAGCTTTTCTAGAGTTAGTTCTGACCAAAAAGGGGGAAAATGTGCTCCTAGCAGGGGAAGGTTCTTGCCCAACATCTTAGCTTTCAAAACCAAGAGGGATGTCTCACGTCCGGCTACACCCTCCACTCAAGCAGGCCAATTCAATACTCACAAAAAGCTTTGGGTTGCTGTGGACCCCAAAGGTCTCTCATCCAACCATCGACCAGAGCAGAGCTGATGTCGTAGCTGAATTACATCACTCAAGGCCTTGTGCAGTCAAGTGTGAGATACTTCCTAAGCTGGAGATCCCACCACCTCTTTGGTCCCTGTCCCACTGTTTCACCACCCTGACAGGGTCCCTTAGGACCAAAGAGAAGTCGGGCTGTTCCAAACTGTGACCGTTATCTGCTGCCTTTCAAACCTCTCCATGACTATCCATTAGGTAGCAGAAGACAGCAACTGGATCCCCCTTCACTCTCCCATAGCCTCTCCTCATTTGCTGCACGCTGAAACCCCTGACCACCTTCGTGGTCCTCCTCTGGACTCGTTCCAGGGTGTAGATCTAACTCCTGAATGGGGGAGCCCAAAACGGGATCCCAGATGTGGCCTCACCAGGGCTGGAGTGGAGGGACGCAGGGTCTCCAAAGGAAGGCTATAGCAGCTGGCCACCATAAAGACTTCATCCTGCTGACTGCCATGCTGCCACCAGTGCCTCCAGTTTGGTCCCTGACTGGAGCCCAGCCCGCCCACAACGCCAGAAGACATTTGCCTCGGAGCTTCACCGCTGTCTGCAGGCGCTCCATGTGGCAGCCCAGAGACGTCCCTGGATGTGCGCTGTGCTCCGCCATCCCTCGTCTGTCCATGGGGTCAAGCAGCTCAGCGGGGTTGGTTCGGCGCGAACAGCAGGTTTTCCTAGCCTGAAACCGAGGAAGAAAATGGTTCTACCACTAGTAATAGAAGCTGTGAAGAGTTAAAGTGTCCCAGGAGAAGAAGCAGCTTTGATTCATTTCTCCACATAAAAAGTTTCTAATTATACTGAGTCTTATCTCTGCGCGAGAGCGGATTCATAACTCTGCCGACGTCCTTGATGTGCTCGCAGCCACGGCTCCGTTTCGGACAGTGCAGGGAACGGAAGCAGCGACCGGGCACCCGTTGGGGAGCAGGGACACTCATCTGGTGCCTCAGGAGCTCCAGAGATGGGTATGGAGTAGAAGGACAACCTTCGAGCCATGGACCAGGGGACCTCCTGAGCGCCTGCCCACCCGAATCACGCCAGGAACAGCCCACCTCCAGCAGGTCTTGGGCAGACGGGACTCCTGGTTTCTTCCACCATCAGGGTCCCACTGCAGTCTCCTGACAGCTTGTGGCATGGGAGAAGGTGCAGGCGCTTCTGTGAGGACAGCCCATTGGCCAAGCACTCGAGCAGTGCTCAACATCTCCTGACACAACTCCCAAAACGAAGGCTGCCCGCGCTGCCCTTCTGCTCAGGCGACCAAGCGCGCTCCCTCCCACGCAGAGGACACGTTATCTGGACGGGTTCCCAGGCTGCTTTTCCACCTCAGTTTCTGGAGAGCTTGCACTCAGCAGCGTCCGAGAACGAGCCAAGAGAAAGGTCAGTCCCCTCCCCAGACCCCGCTGCCCTCACGGTCTGGTACGAGCTGTGAAGGCTCTTTGAGAACATCCTCCTGGGAAGGACATGGCGAGTGGTGGTGGCGTGGAGATGGAGAGGGAGCAAATGCTGTAGGTGCTGGAGCTGGGCGAAGGTCTGGGGCCAGACAGAAGAGCTGCTCCTCTGTGCGGGGGAGGTGAGGCCACGAAGACACTCGCGTCTGAATGGCAAAACATCTCAGACCTCACCACCACAAACCTGCTGGTGGCAGCTCTGCAGGGCAGGAATGAGCGACAGGGACACCTC
This sequence comes from Buceros bicornis, assembly GCA_027563805.1. NCBI lineage: Eukaryota > Metazoa > Chordata > Aves > Bucerotiformes > Bucerotidae > Buceros > Buceros bicornis. Next base: position 841,606 of record JAODLK010000044.1, on the reverse strand, counting down.
AACAAGCACTAAAACCTACCAAGGCAACTCCGTTCCCCACGCAGCTCCTCCTCCTCCCCGTGCCCTCGAGCTTTGCTCCAGAAAACCACCTTCTTGCCCAAGCTCAAGTCCACAACCCCGGCCCTACATCTGAGCCCAGATGTTTCCCGAAAGACCTGGGGTGGTCAAGGACGAGCAGGATTTGCCACATCGACGTGTCGGGTAGACACATGAGTCGTTAATTACGGGAGGAGCAAATTATTTCAGCACCACTAGACATGGAAGCACAAACCCAGCTGCCACGGGAACAGTCCCAGCCTCCTCGGGCCATTTACCTCTCCAGCAGGCGGGGATTAGCAGCCTCCTAAGCCAGGCTCAGGAGTCCACGGTTAAGGGGGTAGTTTGTGCTCATTTATAAGCCTGATTTCACAGCCTATATTTCTCCAAAAATTTTCTTTGCCTTTGAATTTCACACGTGTTATCTGTGGCCAGAGCAGAATTTTGGCAAAGCACGAGCTGAAAGGAGGAGAGAGGAGGAAGGAGAGATGCGGGAGGAGGGATGAGAGGAGAGAGGAGGGAAGAGGGAGGAGGGTTGAGAAGAGAGAGGAGGGAGGAGGGAGGAGGGATGAGAGGAGAGAGGAGGAAGGAGAGAGAAGAGATAGGGAGAGGGTTTCTATTCCAAGAAACATCTTCACCTCATCAGCTCGGCATTTATTGTTCTTGGAGAGCAATTCCTGACAGTCGAGGCCGAGACCAGCCCAAGGCCAAGGCAGGGAGAGTCCCCTAATCCCACCGGTTCCTGGAGGGCTGGGGACCTGCCTCGTATTTCCCAGCTTGGGCCAGGAGCTCGGTGACACAGGGACACAGAGCCACTGTCATCCCGTCCAGCTCCAGCCTTTCTCTCCACAAGGTGGTACCTGGCCAAGAGACACCAGCGCCACGGCAGCAGCCTGGCCACAAGCGTCACCAGGCCGGGGCAGACGGTCTTCCGGACCCATGGAGGTGGAGGAGTCTGAGGACGCTTGTCCCCAGGCAGCTCTGTGTCATCCTATCCGCCGAAGCCCGCGATGTGGCTGCTCTAACCATGCAGAAGATGTTACAACCCGCAGAGCCGGCGCGTACAAAACCCATCTCATTTCACAGGGAAGCAGAACCCAGATACAGATTTGCCTCTTCAGCGGCTTCACGTTTGTCTTGTGTCACAGACTCAGCCATTCAGGCAAAAAATGTCACATTCCTGCCACCTGCCCCTTTGTCACCAGCCTCAGGCAGGAGCTGGGCTCTGCGGCGAGGGAGGTTCCTGCCCTCACGCCCCAGGAGGAATTTCTCCTCGTGGTTTTTCCTGCCTAGGTAGGAAATGCCACCAGCCACTTCCACGCCAAGAGATGCTGCGAAACGTGGAAAACCAAGCGGAGCAGCCAGCAGTGTCACCAACCCCAATGTGATACAGCTTTGGGGACAGTGAGCAGAGAGACCTTCCCCGTGGCCATCTCCAGCACCCTTCCTCTGGTGCCTCCAGTCCCACCAGCCCCACCTGAGCCTGAAGTCCCGTCGGGGATTTCACATCGCTGAACTCGTGCTGGTCCTTCACCCCTGGACAGGACCCACTCGCGGCTGGGACAGCCCAAGCCTCCATCCTGGACTGAACCTTCTGGACCCTGAACCAACCCCACTGTGAACACACTCTGCTCCCAACCCTTGGCGTCACGCGACGGTGGCTTCGTAGAGACCCGAGCAGGTCACATCCCGCCACGTGTGGACAACAGCAGGACGTTTCCTCTCTCTCTCCTCCACAGACGTCTGCTGCGCTCCCTCCAGTTCACCCCATCCCAAACTGGGCGCCACCTTTGCAGAGCAGCCAGCTCTGTCCTCCTCGCCGGAGTTCCCGTCCCTCCTCCAGCCGCAGACACCGCCGAGCCCTGCACCCACCCCTCTTTTTCCTCCGAGTTTGGCTTTGTGTGGATTGGAACTGAACATCATCTGCCAGTTCGCGCAGGAGCATCATGGGACCCTCTTCAGCTTCTCGCATTCAGCCCAGACTTGGCTCTCCTGAATCATTTTTTTCCCCGACAAATCGGCCAGCTCGTTATTCACAGCCTTCTCCGCACCCTTCACTGATCGGTGTGAATCCCAGCACGGACCAGTACGCTGCCACTGTCACCCGCTCGATGCTCCTGTAAGCAGTTGCTCACGCCAGACCTGCCTCTTCTCCCCTTGGAAAGTCCATTTTCTTGTAGGAACTCACCCAAACCACGTAAAACCCCACGTACAGGAGCACTAACCCAGCCCAGCAGCTCGCTCATGTCTTCAAGGACCCCGGATACGCTTCAGAGCCAAGAAAAACTCTTCCCCAATTGCCAAATTCATTCAGGCACTTCATAAAATTATTCTGCATTGTTCCTAACAGCTGGAGGCTGGACACCGAACCAGTCCAGGACTCCTTTCCTCCTGCTTCAGCACCTCTTACAGACTGGGCTGGGCACTGAAGCATGAGTCCGTCAGGAGCGGAACAGCTCTGCTCGTCCAGCACCGCCAGGTGACCGCACTCGAGGTGTTGATCTGCTCCAAACCCTCTTTGTCCCCACTGGGGTTTGAGGGACTCCCTCAGCCCCATCTCTCTCTGCAGCGAGAGCAACGGGACCGTCCCGGGCCAGGTTTGGTTCCTCTGTGTGCCAGGTGTCCTGTTCCGAGGTGTCACAGCTCTGAGAACCGGCCTCGTAAATAGGAACAGAATATCCCCGGCGCAGGGAGGACTCAGCCCGGAATTTGTCCTTCAGCCTCAGCTCAGCACCTTTGACTCAGACCCTCCTGCAGCTCGGTCATTGCTGCCACCTCCTGCCCTGCTCCGGACCGCCGGGTCCCTCAATGCCCCCCTGGACCCACCGCTTGCCCCCAAGACCTCTGTGGGTGTGGATGTTCCCCAAGGCAGAGGCAGGGATTTGCCTCGTCTGGCTGCTCCGCTCGTTCCCTTTTTCTGTCCTTTGAAGACTTTTTCAAACGCCCGCTGCTGCAGTCAACCCTTTTGGCTCTTCCCCTCGTTGAATTTGAGTTCATTACCGTCGGTATATAAAAAAACCCATCTGAGATAGTGATGTATTGATCCAGACTTTGTGTATTACTCCAGAATAAATCACGAGGTACTTCTCCCCTCATAAGGGCTGGTTGTTTCACAGATTGTCCTTTACGGCGTCTAAAACTCATTTTCTCCCCCCAACTGAAGCCTCATGTTTTGCCCACTTGTTCAAGGCATTTCCTGGTAATAAGGAAAAAATCTCATTTTCGGCAGCTGAGGAGCGCAAAGCCGCGTCTAGAAAATGTCGGCATTTCGTGGATTAAACCGTTTTAACCAACAATTTATTTCAGCGGTGACACGCTCTGGCGACTGGCTCCCGGTAACAGAGGAGTTTCTGGAGCTGCCGTTCCCTCCCTATAACCAAACCCTGAATTTTTGGAAGTTCAAGAGTCACCCAGGAGAAAGTTCTGTTGCCTTTGTCTTTTTTTCTACTCCTTTTTCTGCCCTGTTTTCCGCACCAATGAAGACATTGTAGAGGAAGGGACACGGGAGAGGACCCAACGTTCTGCTCCACCTGTGCTACCAGGGCTCGGAGAAGAGCGAGTTGCCAGCTCCGAGCTCCGCCGCGAGCCAGGAGCTAATAAATGTCACTGAGCCCGCGCAGAGGAGATTAGGAACGGCCGCTTGGCCGGTGGCCATCAGCCACGGCACCGCGCCGGATTCCTGCAGAACGTGAGCGGACTGGGGGAGAAGTTCGTTTGGCATTTAAAAAATTACCTGAATGGTGGTGGATCTGCCTGGGGAAGTCGCTCCAGCAGACAGGACCTTCCTCCAAGTCCCAGCCGTCCTCTGCGCTGCATCATGCTCTGGTTGCTGCCGTCCGCCGGGCAGGAGGAGCTGGATTTTTGCTGAGGCACTTAGTCCCACGGCTAAGTAAGCCCTTAATGCTCTTAGAAATTCAATAGTTAAAGCAGATAAAGGTTATCTGATACTCCAGCGACCTCCAAGCCGTCGCTGGTTGCTGCGTCTCAGCGCGGCGCCATCCATCATTCGTCCCTAACGCCGCATCCTGCCTTATTAAAACATCTCCTTAGCTCCAGTGTAGCACATCGCCGGCCCCACCCTCCGACTGTCCCGGCACATCGGCGATGCTTCTGCCTGTTTGGGCTCTTGGTGAAGATGCCAGAGGCACCACGGGACATTCTGAGGCGCTGCACCGGGATGGAGGGTGAGGTCTGGAAGCTGCAGAAGCAAAGGGCAGTGCTGCAAAACCTGAGCCAGTTGGGTGAAGGAGATATCGAGGGCTTGTTGCAACACGACGGATGATGCAGCTGGTGGAAGCTGGGCTGAACCCACCACACAACGCGGTTTGTGTTCCCTCCCCGCTCTGCCAGGAGTAAATCCTGCCTCGATGACTCAGAGTCATCTGCTTGGAAGAGACCTTCGAGATCATCGAGTCTCAGCGCTCCCCCAGCACTGCCAGGTCCCCACTGACCCCTGTCCCTCAGTGCCACCTCCACACGGCTGGGAACCCCCTCTGGGGACGGGGACTCCACCACCGCCCTCAGCAGCCTGTTCCAAGGCTCCACAACCCTCAGGGTGAAGAAATTTCTCCTCACATCCAGCCTCAATCTCCATTGCCACAACTTGAGGCTGTTATGAAGACTGAGATACACCCTGAATGTCGGAAACCCGCGCTCCGGGAGGAGCCCCCCGGCAGGGCCATGGGGTTCTGCTTTCTGACACAGCAGAGCTGCCGTCTGACTCACAGCAACGTGACTCAGGAGGAACTAGCGAAGCCTCGACAGAAGCAAATCAAGGACGAGATATTTCTGTTCGGAATATTTCTGTACAATCAGCTCAGCTGCGGGTTAACGACTTCAATAAAAGCCTGCGCTGGTCCGGACAGGACAGCGTAAACATAGGTTATCAAGATCAAGGTCCTCGATCTTGATAAGCCTCTCCCCACCCCCAGAGAAGTGGCAGCTCCCTTTGATGAGTGAGATCAAACCAGTGTGAGACTCCAGAAAAGGGACGGTAGCGCTGGACCCGAACCTCCCCCACGGCACGGTGGGACACGGTTCACATGGAGCGTCCCCACGCCGGCACCAGCACGGAGGGGAGCGGGGAGGAGCGGGGAGGTCGCTCTGGGCTTGGTGGCACCAAGGAGCGAACACAGCTGAGATGCTGTACTGGGATCGCACTGGGAAGCCAGGACCAAACGGCAGCGAGTGAGGCTAAGGGGAAGCAGACACTAAACATCAGCGTGGGGTTAATTCAGCAAAGTCTGAAGGGGTTTTGAAGAGCAAATCACTCAAGGCATCAAAACAAACAGCGGGGCTGAGCACAGCCGGAGAACCGGGGCCGTTGGGCTGTCGGAGGGTGAAGGAAGAGATGAAGATGGGGCAGAGATGCCAAGTGACTCTTTTTCCATCTTCCCCGGAGATTTCTACACCCCTGCAGGGAGGAACTGTCCGTGGGGCAGGAGCTAGGAGCCACCAGCGGTTCAAGGGCGGTCTGTCCCCACGCCCCTCCGGTGGTGCAGGAGGGCTGGTCCTCACTCCATCCTCCAACCCCCCTTCCAGAGGGACCATGGGGGGCAGGTGGGAGCTCTGCTCTCATCCTAAAACTCAGGAGACGGGCAGCATGACTCCAGAAAACACCCAATTCATCCCGTCAGAGGGGAGAACCTTCCCCAGAAGGAGAGCTCTGGGAGGGCAGGAGGAATTCCCACCTCGGAAAGTGCCTCAGCACCGCACCAGGAGGTTTATCCTTCCACCACAGCCAGGACACGGGGCTGGAAGGATCAGGGCCGGCAGCTCCCAAACTGGTGTCAGCGGCCGAGCGGATCCGTGCGGGGGAGCTCCGGTTGCCTGGGGGCTCTGGGACACCCTGGCAGAGGCGGTTGCGTGACATCGGCCCCCTCAGCCGTTACTGAGCGGTCCCTGGTGGTGCCAGATGCTCTGGGGCTGAATCACTGGGGATTTGTTGTGGCGAGCGTCGCCTCAGCACCTGCTGCACGCTGAACACCTCCTCTTCCTCTGCCTTCATGGGGCAGCACCTCTCCAGAGCCGCCCACGGGTGAGGGAGAGCGTGGGTGCTGCGCCCACAACACGGGGGACAGGCAGCCGGGCTCTCTGCCACTCACCCACCTGCCTCGCAGCAGGCAGAGAAAGGGTTAAAAGCAGCGCCTGGAGCTGGAGAGGCTCCAGGGAGAGGGGATGGGCTGGGGGGAGCCTCGGGGAGGGGGCGAAGGGCTCCGAGAAGCCCCTGGGAGTCCAGCTGCTTCCCGGCCTCCCCCGTGGGCACAGGCAAGGGACCCTCGGGATCAGGAGAGGCACCAAGAGACCCTGTGTCACCCCAGACCCTCCTCTCCAGAGGACCCCAAATGCTGAGCGCGGTGCCAGCAGCCACCCACGCCTTCCCAGGGCCGGACCCCGCGGGGTCCCCTTCCAGGAGCCATCCCACGAGACCCTGCCCAGGCTCCCTGCCCCATCCCACCCTCCCAGCGGAGCCTCCCTCGTGGAGCCCAGCCCGGGCTCACCCTGGCTGTCCCGGTTTGAGCGCGAGCTGCTCTCACACCCCCCAGGGCTGACACGGCCCCTTCTCCCGCTGGCACCGTGGGGAGACCCTCACCCAGCCCACGCCGCCCCCAGAGCTGCCGCGGGGGCCGTGGCTCTGCACCCTGAAGAAGCCCCAGCTGGGGCCACCTGCAGCTCCTCCAGGGATGGATGGACAGGGCCGTGACACCAGGGACATCACCTCGAGGGCCATGTCCAGGGGATGAAGGCAGTGGCAGAGCAGCGACCTGCTGCGACCACCACGAAGCTCTTCCTCCCCCAGCCCCATCCCATGGAGCTGATGACTAAGGGCGCCCACAGCCTCCGGGTGGGGAAAAATGGGGCATAAAAGGGGGTGGGCAGGAGTTTACACCGAGGTGAGGAAAGGACGGACACGTTCACTTTGGACCTGCAAAAGCAAAACGGTTAATTTCTGTGCTGGGGCTGCAGGAGGGCTCTGGGCTTGGTGGGGTGGCGATGGCCGTGGGACAGTGAGGGCTGGACACGGACCTTCAGGAACTGGGACACACGCAGCCGTCACCCCAGGGGGGATTTGGCGGCGAGTCGCCGCGAGGAGCGGTGGTGAGGCCGGGCAGCATTTAGGCTGCTGCAGGGACGGGAGGGGAAGACCTCACCCCCGAGGCGCAGCGAGGGGCTGAGCCACCCCCCTGGAGCCCTCCCGACTGCCCACCCTCTGCCCACCCACTGCTGGGGCTCTGGAGCCAGTGGGAAGCCCCAGCCGGGCCACCGGAGCCAGGGGGGGCGGCTGCCCCGGCCAGCAGCTGTGTGCCGAGCACATGGCGCAGGGGACGGTGACCCCCGAGTGAGCAGAGCCACCCCCGCCCCAGCGAGCAGCACCCCACGGCAGCCCAGACCCCAGCCCAGACCCAGACCCACCTCCGGGGTCACCGTGCAGAGGGTGACCCTGGGGACGTGGCAGCCTCGGGGACACGGTCCCGGTGGCTTTGGCCCCCACATGTGGGGCAGAGCCTGACCTGGCGCCTCCCTGGGGTCTGACCCCAAGGGGGTCCCCGGGCCCCGCTGAGCGCGACCTCACCTCCCCCCCGGCAGTGGCACCATCTCGGGGCGCGATGGGGACAGGGGCAGGGGGTGACACCGTGACATAATGGGACTGGGGTCCTTCAGCCTGGGGGCAGGATGGGGACCACTTGGTTGGCAGGGACCACCAGGACCACGGGGATCATCGGAAACACCGGGACCATGGGGATCACCGAGACCCGGGGGACCTCCGGGACCGCGGTGACCAGCAGGACCACGGGGACCACCGCCGACCACCGGGACGCCCCCGCCTCCTCCACCGCCTCCGCCGCCTCGCGCCCACCTGCCTCCCCGCGGGGAGCCGCGCATGTGGAGCGCACCACGGCGGCGGGGGACGGCGGCGGCGGCGGCGGCGGAGGAGGAGGAGGAGCGGCGGCGCGGGGGGGTTCGGTCGGCGGCCGGAGCCGGGCTGTTTACCCGGGGACCGAGGGGGGCGGCAGCGGCACGGTTCCCCCCCCCCGCCGCCGCCGCACGAATGGTCTCTCCCTCCCGCTCTATTTAATCCCCGCCGCTGCCGCACCGCCGGCTCCAGACCGGAGAGC
>JAODLK010000044.1:565407-581745 GCA_027563805.1 Buceros bicornis | reverse complement strand
AATTTCCGTGTCACAAAGAGCCACCGGCAGGGGCGGGACACAAGCCGGCCACGCGCGGGGGCTCCTCGGCAGCCGGCGCTTCCCCCCTCCCCGGCCCCGTCCCGCGGCCGCTTCGCCCCCCCCACACGAAGGTCACGAATGTATTTGGTTTTTGTTTGTTATTAATAATATTTAGTCGAAGGGCTTTAATACACCGACCGGAGTGGAAGCGTTACCGGGGGGGTCACCGCGCCAGGGGGGGCTAAGTGGCCGCGTCCCTCTGCTGTGACCGGACCAGCTGGAAGATGTTCTGCAAGAGAAGGAGAAGGAGGTTAAGAGCAGGACGAGCCCCGGCCTGAGGGGAGCGGGGAGGGGGGGGCCTGCCGGGCCCCCAGCCCCAGCACGGCCCATCGCAGCTGGCTGGGAGCTCCTGGAGGGGGACTGGGATGGCTGGAGGGGGGGTTCCCCCCGCTGCCCGCCGTCGCGGCTCCAGCTGGGGCCGGATGGGAGCTCCGGGACGGGGAGCTGCCGTGGCCCCCAGGGAGGGGCAGTTTGGGGGTCCCTGGGCTGGGAGGACGGTGCCTGGCTCTGGTCCCAGTCTGAAGACCCCCGAAGCGGGGGGATGCTCGGGGAAGGGCTGAGCCCAGGGGTCGGACACCCCCGGCCTGGGGTAACTTGCTGGGAGACCCTGACCCAGCCCCCTCCACGAGGGCTGGCGCTGGCGCAGGGCGTAAGGAGGGCAGGAAGGGGGGCACGAGCTGCCGGATACCCCAGGAAGCTCCACCAGCATCAGCCCCCTCCCGCGAGGCAAGCGCCAGAGGCTGCGAGTGACCCCCGCCACGACAGCGAGAGCCGAGCCGCAGCCCCAGTTCTCCCCTCTGTGAAACCAGGCACCCAGGGACAGGGTCACCGTGTCCCCGGGCGAGCAGCGGGGACCCCCAAGGTCCCACCGAGAGCCTCCTCCGGGGCGCACCCGGGGGGCAGCGAGTGACAGAGCCCTGGGGGGACCCACCGGGAACTGCCAAACCCCATCCAGGGCTTCACCTCACACCGGGAGGGGGCTGGGAACAGCCTCCCTGCCCCTAACGCTGGCGAGGGGCAGGGACAGGCAGCGCCGGGGGGACGCACCGTGCCCCGGCGGGAGGTTCAGTACCGAGGAAGAACCATCCGAGAGGGAAGGAACAGCGATTTCCCTGGTTTCCATTCCCAGATCCCCCATCGCGCCCCGCAGGGGCTGGGGGGACGCTCCAGTCCCCGCGCCGCTCCCCACCGAGCCCGCGAGCAGCGGCAGGAAGCAGAACTGAGCCCAGCACAACCCGCAGCTGTTTCCCGCGCCCGCGGAGCTGGGGATGAGCAAGGGGCGAGTTTGAGGCAGCCCCGGGGTGGCAGCGGCTCCGAGCGCGGCTCCTGCTCTGCCCCCAGCCCTCCTTGGCTCATCCCGGCTCTTGAATCCCCTCGGTCCCTGCGCAGGGGCTCGGAGAGAAGCGAGTCCCGGCCCAGCGATCGGCGGCTGCTCCCGCAGAGCCGCCCCCAGCGTGTCCCCGCCAGGCTTCGCAGAGACGACTCCAAACCCCCGCTCCAAGGCTGGAAGGGGCGACGCCGGAGCCGGCGCGTGGCTGCGCCCGGGGAACCCCCGCCCGCTCCTCCCGGGGCAGGCCCCGGCCCGGGAGCCGAGGGTTCACCCCGTTATCGCGCAGGATCTGGGTGGCAGAGGAAGCGTGACGCAGGGCGGGAGGCTCCTGGAGAGGTGACACATCCCACGCCGTCTGCTGCAGCGTCTCTCTTCGGGCGGACGGGGGCTTTGATGTCCCACGCGACGCCGGTGCCGCTGGGGTTAACAGCTTCCAGCCTCAGCCGCTTTCTCTTACCAGCGAAACAACCCGCAGCCGTTTCCGAGGGCTGAGCGACGCTGTTGAACGCGCGGCAGGCGCACGGCGGCGGAGCCCGACAAGCCTTCATCAAGCCTCGGCCGTGGGGCAGGGTAGGAGCCGGCGAGGGGGCGTCCCAGAGGGGCTGGCGACGGTCACAGGCGCTTCTGGCATGTCTTGATGCAGTTGAAAGTTTCGCTTGAAATCCCACCCGGGCCAGCCGCGACCGGCCGGGGGTACAGCGGCGCGTTCGAGGGTGTGGCGGCACGAGCGGTTTTGCTCCCGGTCGCCCGCGGAAGGTCTTTGCTCCAGCACGGAGGAAACGTCCCCGCAGCAGAGAGTCCGCGGGGCCTTCAGCAGCAGCGCTGCGCTGGAGCGATCGTCCTCTCGCCAGCTGCCCCGGGGAGGCGCAGGGAGCCGCGGCCCCGCTCTCGGCGTCATGCTCCGGGTCATCCGGAGATCGGCAGAGTCCGGGGCCGCCCGTTTCTACCGGCGGGGAAGAGGCTTTGGAGCCCCACAGGCAGCAGGGGAGAAGGTCGCTGCGCGGGGTCCCTCTGAGGAGAAGCGACGCTGGGGGGCCGGCGCTAGGCTAAGGGAGCTGGAGGGGCTCCGGCGGCGGCGGAGCGGCCGGCCCGGCTCAGAGAGCGCGGAGGCGGGGGGTCTGCAGCCCCGTTACCTTGCCGCGGGTATTGTCTTTACTGCAGTTCTCGTTATCCTTGTCTGTCGCCTCCTCCTCCACCTTTACAAGGGAAAGAAATAAAAAGGGTGTAAATCAAGGAGCCGAGCTGGGGGCGGGCGGAGGAGACCGGCGAGCTGCTGTCGGAGCGGCTGGGAGGGCGTCGGGGCGGGATCCAGGGTGCTCCGTGGACGTCGGTCACCCCCTCGGGCAGCTCCTGCTTCGTGAGCCAGAGACTTTGCTCTGAGAGGGACGGAGGTGTCACCCCCGGCTCGGACACGACCCCCGGAGCCAGGTTCCTCGGCTCGGCGCTTTATGGAGCTGAACTGTGTCACCACACGCTACCAGGTGCCTCCAGCTCCTCCTGGCGGGCTCAGGGCGGGGACAAGGCGGGTCTGGGCGCCAGGGCTGGTCCCGGCCACTGCTCCTGTGATCGTCTGCCGGAGAAACGGGCTGATCCGGGACTCCACGGACTGCAGCCCCGTCGTCGGTCACTCGCGGGAGGTTCAGCTTCCACCCCTCAAGCCAAGAGCCCCATTTTCTGATTCCCTGGCAAACCCTTCCAGGTTTACATGCCTCCGTCCCGCTGTCGCATCCTCGGGTGAGCTGCGGCGGAGCAGCCCCTGCGCGTCTCCGGCAGCCTCCTACGCCCAGCACGGTGCCAGCCCTGGATCCCAGCCACGCCGAGGACAAGCACCAACACCCCGGGCCGGTGCCCGGCGGGCAGGAAACTTCCAGGGAAGAGGGAGGCCTCGCTCCCACGTCGGAGCAGGCAGCTGCAGGGCAGATTTTCCTGGATCACCGTGTCGGAGTCACGGTGTTTAAGCCCCGTTTGAGCACCCAAATCCAACGGCTGGCAGAGACGAACCATCAGCAGCAGGAGGAGGGGTGATGCCGGCAGCACTGATGCCAGCCACGCTGATCAGGTCAGGAGCAACAGGAGAGGATCCAGCCTCCGGCAGTGGCTCATCTCTGAGCCGTGAGGGATCAGCAGAGACACGGGATGGTGATTCGGGAGCCGCATGCCCAGGCCGGAGCACCCCAGGGCCGGCCGAGCCGCCAGCACGCAGCTTTTCGAGCTGCTCTCTGCCTCCTCCCTGCAAGTGAGGCCGAGAGGAGCAGCCCTGGGGATGACAGAGGCGGCGACACCCTGCGGAGGGGCTGTGGAAGGGCGGGAGGCGATGGGACATCAGCCTCGAGCGGGAGGAGAGGACGGGGCAATGGAGGCAGAGGGGCCGGGTCCGAGCGCAGCTTCCAGAGGAGAAGCCGGCAGCTCGGGCTGGGCTTCCGGAGAACCTCCCAAAACCTCCCTGTGCTCCTCAGCCGCTTTTCGCTGGAGCCTCTGAAGAATTCGGCGCCCCGCATCATCTCTGCGGGGGATGGACTTTCTGCCGCCCACGTTTGGTGGTCCCAGCCCCGGGAGCTCCCTGCCCTGCAGCTGCGATGTCCAACACCCCCCTGCCCCAATCCCGGGCCTTTGGGAGCCCCCCCAGAGACACGGTGCCGCTGCTCGGAGCGCCCAAGGACTCCCTGGACAAGCCACCGTTGAAGACCGGGCAGAGCCGCTCGGCACGAGGAGCCGTTTCCCGGGGCTCGCAGGGTTCTTACCTCCTTCCTCCACTTCAGCTCACAGAAAACCCGCTCGAAACACTCGTGCATGTAGTTGAACTGCGGAGGGAAAGCGGAGCGCCCTCAGAGCAGCCCTCGGCAGCCGCTGCCCTGGCTCCCAGCCCAGCCCACAGCTCCCAGCGCTGCGCGCTCCTCCTGGCGGCCACCGGCCCCTGCGTCACCTCCTGCCCCAAGCGCCGGGGCTGCTCCCGGGGGAAGGCAGGCAGGCAGGCTCCGGGCCAGAGCCGGGGGTACTTACATAGGGGGTGAAGATTTTAACCCATCGGGGTTTCTTCTCCCCTCGCGCGTACTCGAAACAAAAGGCCATTCCCTCCTCGTCCGTGTCCCACCGCTGCATTTCGTCCCATTCGAACGCTATTACCTGGTTCTGGGGGAAGGGGGAACGCGGGTGAGGCCCGGCAGCTGCCCGCAGAGCAGGGTGGAGGTGAAAGTGAAGCAGGAACAGGGTTGCTGGGGACAGCCTCACTGGGAGGAGACAGGTACCGGCCAGGGAAGCACCACACAAACACCCACGGAGCAGCTGGACAGACCCCTGCACCGCCCGAAGCCCCTCGGGCAACACCCCTGCGCCGCCTGAAGCCCCTCACACAGACCCCTGTGCTGCCCAACTGCTGCCCAAACCCCCTCAGAGGTCTCTCTGGAGCAGCTCCAAGCCCCAGTGCTTTGGGGACGCGTTGCCGAGGTAAAGCGGAGGCTGAGGCTGAGCCCTGGGAACCCCCCCCAGAACCCTGGGACCCCCCCAGTAGAGCCCCTCACCTCCAGCTGTCCCTCCTCGGTGCAGGCGTGGAGTTTAAAGTGCTTAATGCTGATGGCGGTGATGACATGTCCCTTCCGCCGGGAGTCGCAGGAGCAGTGGGGGAAGATGATCTCGTTGTAACCCTCGCACGTCCGTAACATGTTCAGATACTGCAGAGGCAAAGCCGCGGGCATCAGCTCGATGGGACCCCCCGTGCCCTCCTGCCTCCTCCAAACCCCGGTGCCCATCGCGACCTTGGGTCAATCAAGCAGCTCAGTGTCCTGCCACGAGCGGGGACATCGTCTGCTAGAGCAAGCCCTGTCCAAGCTGACCTCGAATGCTTCCAGGGGTGGGGCACAACGCCCTCCCCGGACAGCCCGTCCGAGGCAGCGGGGCAGGGGGCATCACTCACCATGACCATCTTCCTCTGCTCACACAGCTTCTGCAACTGGTAGGACTTCTCCTCGGCTTTGATGTAGCCTTTCTTGACATCATCGACAGCCTGCAGAGAAGGGAAAGGGAAGGCGGGAGGTCAGAGGAGAGGCCCCTGCCCTGAGTCACAGCTCTGCTTTCCCTGGCTGGCCCTGAGGCTGCTCTGAAGAACCACCCAAACCACAGCCCTCGACGATGACCAGGGTGCCCAGAGGGATGGGGAGGCTCAAGGAGGTGCTTCCTCCCACGCACCGCCTCTGACTGCCCCGGGGAGCGTCAGGATGCTCCAGCACCCGGGTGGGCTTTGGAAGAGGACGGATCTGGAAATGCTGGTGCTCAGGATGCTGCTCCTGCCTCCAGACACAGGCTGGTAGAGCTGCCAGCCAGAGAAGTGCAGGCTAGGGGACCAGAGGATGGGACACCTCGGTTTATTTCAAGTTTGTTCAGAGGGCCCTAGCACAGTGTTTGCGGTGCCCGAGGCTGAGCAGGATCCACCTCACTCAGCTTTGCAGGTGCCTGAGCCGGGGTCCTGGCCCGGCTCTGCGCAGGCAACGGGAGCGCACAGCTCTGCGCAGACCCGCTCCCTCCCACGGCACCTGCAGGAGGCCAAGGCACAGCCAGAAACGTCCCCTCTCCTTGGGGTGATAAGGGAGAAGTCTGCTCCCCACCTGCCCCCAGTCCGGCTGCAGCTCAGCCACCAGCGCACCACGGCACTGCCCAGTCTCCCAGCCAGCTCCTCAACCGGCCCTCGACGTCCCACCCTGCTCCCCGCACGACGAAGGAGAGTCCAGAGCAGTGCTGGGAGCCGGGCACCCACCTGATGGAAGAAGTAGGCGACTGCCAGGTCGTTGTCGTTGAGGAGCACCTCCTCCTCGGTGGTGAAGAGCCATTTCCGGATGGTCAGGCACGTTCCCGGCACCGCCGAGGTGTAGTTCTGCACGTAGAGTTTGTGGGGGAATTCGTTGGGCGCCAGTTTGCGCACTGGAAAAAGCACAAGACGGGGGAGGTGAGGGTCCAGCCCCAGCTCCACCCGCACACCTCGACCCCAGGATGGCTGTCAAGGCTCTCGAGCTGCCCAGCTTCACCCCGGGCCACCCTGACCCAGCTGTCGGATGCCAGCTGTCCCCGCAGCGTGGGGGCACTGGAGAAGGTCCCCCCTGTCCCGAGAGGCCTGGACAGAACCTGCTGGGTTGCTCAGGCCACCAGCTGAGACGCTGACAGAGTTCCAGTCTGCTTTGGTGGACAAAAAAGGGGACTGCCAGGACCTCAGGTGGGGACACGGTCCTGTCTCGCCGCAGACAGGGCTGATGGTTTCCAGAGAAATTAAACGGAGCACACGTGGACGTTCACAGAAAGCCCCAAGGGTGAACGGGAGCTTTGGCTTCGCAGCGCAGCGCTCGCAGGATGAGGAGTTAAATGCTCCCGGGAGAGCCTGGCGCCGTACAAGCTTCCTGCGCGAGCCGGGGCCAGTGCCACAGGGGCGGGTATTCCCAGCCTCGGCACGCCGGGAACACGCCGACCCTCCAGCCCTGCTCCTCCTGCCCCATGTCCGTGTCCTGCTCTGTCACACCGGCACTGAAGGACCCTCACAGACCCAACCCAGCCTGTTCCGTGAGAGGAGCTGCTTTAGGGGGCGTTTAAGAACCAAAAACCGCCCTGGCTGCTCAGCCAGAACCTTGCGGGCACAAGGAACAGCCCCAGAAATGCTTCCTACGAGGGTTCCTCACCACAGGACTGAGCCACGATCCAGAAATGCAGGTCCCCAGCTGGGAAGGAGAAACACGCTTGGCTTCAAACCCAGCCCAGGGGAAAAACAAAAGCCTCAACCAACCGCTACGCCCAGTTTGTGGCGTGGCCTCTCCACAGCTTCGGCGAACCCAGCGTGAAATCGGAGATAGCTGCGGGCAGGACGCGGAGAGCAACGGGAGACCCCCGGCAGGCGCCAAGCAGAGAGGGCGGCAACCCCCGCAGAGCCAAAACGCTCGCCCGGAATCCCACAGCCCAGCCTCAAAACCCACCAGGGTTCGACCGCACAAGGAGAGGGGAGAAGCTGAGCTGCAGCTCCCAGCATCACCTGCCCGGGACCCGGGTATCACCTCAAGGGTGTCCTCAAGCCGCTCTCCAGCGCCTTTGCCCCGTCCCCCTCCCCAGCTCCGGCCCTGCCCGTCACCGGGGGAGAGCTCGGGCCTGCAGGAGCATGTGCCGGGCTCTGCCCGCGCCGCCCCGGCCGAGGGGAGGAAGGGACTTACCGAAGGAGTGATTGATCACCTCGAACAAGGCGAAGTAGTTTGCGGTAATACTGTCCATCCCGACTTTGGCAGCCACGGCCTGGAGAGCAACGGGGGGAGACAAGGGGTGAGGACCTGCCCGCCCCGTCCCTCCCCGGGGCCAGGCTGGCGTCGGGCGGGTCAGTCTGGGGCATCCCCTAACCCGGGGTGCTGTCAACCAGAATTTTCCTCTGCCAGAAACTTTCTTAAGCAAGAGCTCAGACCCTCCTGCTTCCACCTTCCCGCAAACCGCTCTGGATTCCACGTGCCACCACGGCTGACAACTAGGTCACCTCTTCCCATGCCTCTCCCAGGAGACTTCTCCAAAACCCACCGAGCTCGGGGGAGACGAGTGACACTCAGCCCCGTCGAGCCGCAGGATCCTGCCGCGTGGAGCCGGAGCTCCCTGCCCTTCCCACCCCACTGGCTCCATCGGTTTTAGCTCCCTTTTCAAGAAGGGCCTCCCCTGCGCCGCCTTATTCCCTGCTCCTGCTTCTCCTCCCGCAGCGCCAGCCGAGCCCCGTTTCTCTTAGTTTTCCACCTAAAGTGGAAACCCAGAGGATTCCCCTCAAGGGCCACCACCCTCCTGTCCTGCCACGGAGGGTCCAGCTTCTCTGCCGCTGCCGTAACGCACACCCTGTCCAGAGCTCGAAACCACCCGCCAGCCTTGAGATATGATCACGGAAAATTAATTCAGCGATGCCTCCGTCCTCGCGGCCAGCGGAAAGGCGGCTCTGGCACGGCCTGAGGGCAGGTTTCTGCTGTCCCCGTCCTCTCGCAGCATGACTGGTGCCCAGCTGCACTCGAGGGGTCTCGGTTAACGCCCAAATCCTCCCGGCGAGGCCGGAGCGGCGGCTCACCTGGTACACCTGGTCTGTCGTGCTGTTCTTCTTGACCCGGACCGTCACCGTGGTTGTATCCGGTAACGCTACTCGGAGCTCCACATCCGAGACGCCGTTGTAGTTCTGGAGGAGGGGAGAGGGCAGAAATCGGCATCATGTGCACCGAGCCCTGAGCTCGACAGGCTGTTTATGGCCTGACTAGGATGAGCAGCTGCTTGGCAGGCTCCATCCAGCTCCACCGAGAGTTTACGGCCCCCGGGATGGGGAAGGTCACGGTGGAGCCCTGGCGCCAGCACCTACCTCGTCCGACTCGGACAGGAACTCCTGCATGATGTCGCTCTCCCCAATGACACGTATCGAGCACACTGAGGGACAGAGAGTGCGGTCAGTGGGGAGCCAGGACCCTACCTACCCCAGGACTGCCCAACAGCAACACGGAAATAATCTGTTCTGACATCTCCAGCCCCAAAACACCCCCTCAGAGCAAGAGCTTTCCGGGTGGATCAGGTGTCCCGGTGTGAGGGCTGGTCCAGCCCCAATCCCCGGCGCTGAGGAACCCCCCGAGATACCCCCGGGGGGTGAAACCCAGGCCCCAGGCACTTGGCCAACAGCAGGTTTAGACCAGACTTAAAAGCGGGCAAGAATTTCATCAACAGCACTTTTGCCTCTAAGAAAAAAAATGTTATTCCGGAGGGATTGAAGCTATTTGGGAATTGAGGCCAAGTTCAGCAAATAACGTGGCCCCGAAGCGCCTCATGTCGCCTCTCAGATGCACCAGCCCGCCCTTCCTTGGCCGGCTGGGAGCAGAGGATGAGGACGGAGGAGCAGGACGAGGCAGGGGGAGATCTCAGCAGGGTGGGGAAAAGCTGCCCCACGGGCCCCTCGCGGGAAGGAGCCGTTAAGCTCCAACTAATTGAGCTGCTTCCAGGCAACCGAGAGCAAAGCTGCCCTGATGAGAAGAACACGGCGTCCTCCCCGCTCCAGAGCCGCCCTCCTCCCCGTGCTCCCCTTCCTCGCCATCGCCGCCGGGCAACACCGCTATAAATCGTGCGTTAAAACACTAATTAAGCGTTTGGCTGCTGGAAGCCACGTGCGCATCGTTAAGTTGTGGCAAGTCTGAGCTCCCTCTCGCCACCTCAGCCGTAAGAACCCAACCCAGCGGCTCCCCCGCCGGGGTCTGGGCCGCCCCCGGGGGTCTGCGGCCGGTACCTTTCTCCAGGTACTCCTCCAGGCCTCGCCGCCGGGCGTCCAGCTGCTGCTCCGACAGGGAGAAGGGCCACTTCCCCGGCAGCCGCGGGAAGGTGAAGTTGGCGAACTCCCGTTTCAGGTTCTGGTGGAGGATGGCGAACTCGCGGTAGCGCTTGGAGCAGAGCTGGCGGCCCGCCATGTAAACGTTGTAGACCTGCGGGGCGGAGGAGAGGCTCGCTGGGGCCTGGGAAGCTGCCCCAGTCCAAACTGGAGCGGCTCGGCTGAGGTGGGAGGGTTGGAGCTGGATGGAGGAACTGGTACCAAGAGTTAAATACAGCCCTGCTCATCCCTGCAGCTGGAGGGTGCCCACAAGGCTGCCTCTGGAAAAACCAGGAGAGCAAGAGAGGAGAGGACAAGTGTGGTCTGGGCACGGGGAGGACTGTGCCCCGAACAACGAGCAGCTCTTTGCAGGGGGAAGAATATGGCCCTTGTGGCATCTTCTGTCTCTGCCAGTCACTGGGTGGGACTGGGAGCCAGCTGGGGCTCAGCAGCGAATGCCACGGCCGGGCAAGGAGGCAGCGGAGCAAGGCTGGGCCCATGGAGGGGTCGATACACCCCAAACGCTGCCAGAAGAAACAGCTCCAGAGCCGAGCGTCGTTGTTTTGGGGCCCTCCCCACGCACCTCCGCGGAGCCAGAACCGACATCAAACGGCCTGAGAGGACAGACCCCATCCTCGAGGAAAGCGGCTGCCAGCGCCCCCGGAACCCAAAGGAAAAGGAGCTTTTGCAGGGAAGGGAAACTCTGGAGACGCGGAGCTGCACCTCGAGGCGTCTGTCCCCTGCGCTTCTGCATCTACCGGGTGTGACCCCGGAGGTAAAGCCCAGCGGAGCTGAGCGTGAGGACGGACACGGTGAACAAGACGGTGTCAGACCCAGTCGGGAAGTGCCCGCGCCCCCACCCCGCGGGCACCAAGCGGTGCTGGCACCGCAGCCGGGAGGCACCGCCCGGGCTGACGCTCACCACGAACTTCTCGCCGTTCTGCTCCACGTGCTTGTAGGTGGGGATGGAGATGGGCACGGCCTGCTTCTCCGTGTAGTCGTAGAAGGACTGTCCCAACGAGTCGTCACTCGGGTCAAGGTTATCGGCCTCGTGGGGAGGCACCGACAGCACCGTCAGAATTAACTCCTTCTCCCCGGCGCGGATCAGGTCCACCACCTGCTTGTGCGTGGCTCCTTCGACGTTCACCCCGTTCCTGCGCAGGAGGAGGAGGAGGAGCCGTGAGCCAGGCAGAGGTGACCAGGACCAGCCCAGAGACCCACCACGTGGCTGCTGCCCTCGGAAATCTCCCCAGCCTCGGCTGTGCTGGTTTCTCCAGCTTCTCCGGGGTCTAAACAACCCTCCCAGCTTCTCTCGGGTCTAAGCTTCGCTCATTTTCTCCTGCTGATGATTTCCTGGGTTATTAGTTACTGAGTTTAGTGACTGCAGACGCAGCTAGAACTTTAGGAGGTTCATTTTCACGGGGTGTTTAGAACAAGTGCCGCAGTTTTCATTCCGCAGCCCCCAAGGCCTTCTGCGACCACCCATTTCCTTCCCGAGCCGTCTCCAAACCCCGGGAGGGGGCAAGGACAGGCTCTGGGACCCCCGACAATACGACCACAAGGCATCGCTTCATTCACCGCAGCCCCAGTAACACCCGCCGCCGGCTCCTGGTCGCTCCCGGCGGGTCTTTCACCGCAGCACCGGGGCTGGAGGACTCGCACCTTGGTGATAACGTCACCATAGCAACTCGGGCTGGCACCATCATCGAACCGAGGGGGAGAGGGAACGGTAAATCGTTCTGCGCCGGTGAAGCAGCCGCACGATGCGCTGCTCGCAGCCACGGCCCTTTCCCGAGACAACGGGACGCGGGGGTACTCTGCTCCTCGAGCTTCTGGCTCTGTTTGGAGCTGGGAACCCAGGGAGGAGCTACCGCAGCTGGCACACGGCTCTCCGGCACCAGGAGATCGAGAAGTGACGCTGGAGCTGCTGGACTGAGCAACGCCGAGCCTCCTCGTGCTGTGCCCCGGCAGGGACATCCCCACCCGAACCAGGCTGCTCCCTGACGCTCCCGCTGTCCCCGCGGGGAGCTGGAAGAGGCTGCTTCCCTCCCTGTGCTGGTCAGGGTCGGTCTCACTCGACGCTCACCGTGACTAAGGGCTCACATCGGCTCAACCCGGGACGGCTCAACCCCAAAGCGCGTGTCACCATGGCTGTGCCGGCAGCCGCCTCGCCGCAGCAGAGGGAACTGCCACCACAGCCCACAGTCCAGCCCGCTGCCAAGCCAGGCCCGGGCGGAGGCTCCGCGTCGTGACCCAAGGCAGCCGCTGGCTCTGCTGCCCGCCGACACCGCTGCGAGGGCAGGAACTCGGCAAGGGCCCCGGCGCCCGCCCGTCAGGGCTTGTCCGGCACTCTGGGAGTTGCAGCGGGTGACGCTCAGCAAAACACCGTCAGCCTGCGGCTTGGCAAGGTCCCGCCGCAAAGAAAAAAGGTGCCAGGGGCAGAGCCGACCAGTTCTTCGGCAAGAGACCCCGAGGAAGAAGCGAGGACAAAGCCAATCCCCAGACCCGGAGGAGAACGCCTCACTTCTCCCATTTCTCGGCCAAGTGAGTCACTGGCTGCAGAGGCTTCTCACCGTTTCCCAACGGTCTGTCAAGAGGTGCCGGGGAAATCTACTGCCCCAAGGGCTGCAGGGAGCTTCCTGGGGACCAGGGCTGGGGCCTGCCCCGGCGCTGGGCTTCGGACAACGTTCTGACCCAGCCCCTGAAGCACCCGAGGCGAAACGCCCCAGAACCAGCCCTGGTTCTCTCGTGGTCCTCACCCATCACCAGCTGCGAGCGCGGTGAGGAGAAGCGCTCTCAAAGGGCTGAGGAAGAAGAGGAGCACTGAAGATGAGGTCCCCACCACGGGGACCTCAGGAATAATGAGCAGCAGGGTGGGACGGCGCCCCCGGCTTTGCTGCAGCAGCGCAGAGCAGGCGCTTCATCATCTTCATCACCCTCCCAGCTAATGCCGAACCTGGAGCAGCCCCGCGGTGCCCCCGGGGTGGGTTTGCCAAGGGGAGAGGCCGGGAGGCGGCTGGCACAACCGCCGCTCTCACCGGAGCCTCGAACAATGTGGCGGGGCAGTTTGAAGACTCCCTGCAGTTAACGCTTCCAGAACCCCCAGAGGACAAAACATCTCGGAAGGTTAAAAACTAAATATACCAGAAAGCAGAAACACTGACCCAGAGCTGCGCGTCAGGCTGGAAAAGGAACGTTCCGGACACGTGCGACGCCAAAGCTGAATCAAACCCAAGCGGGAAACTCCGGAGCGGGTCATCGTGCTTGGTGTCACCGGCCGCGGGAGCAGGAGGCCTCCCTGGGCTTCCCCTCCCCGACCCACCAGTAAAACCCCCCCGAGAAGGGCAGAGGGGGACCCAGCTCTTGGAGCAGCGTCCCAGCACAGCAGCAGGAGGCTCACGGGGGCTCTCGTCGCTGACCCGGGGTAAAACACCCCGAAAACCCACGTGGGGAAGCAGGGGATGCAGCCCAGGGGGGTGCAGGGCGCTGGGGTGGGAGGAATCGGCGCGTTGAAGAGGAGGAAAGACCTTGATCTTGGGGGGGCCTGGGCTCCCCAGCAGAGCCACCACCCACCCCAAGAGCAGTGAGGGGCCGTGCAGCCCCACGTCTCCTCCTGCTCCTCACATCCAGGAGCTTCCAGCATCGATCCCTGTTGGCAACGAGGCGCAGGGAGAGACGCCCCGAAGGGCCCCGGCCGAGGCAAACCCCAGCGCTGCCCGTGGCGGTTTTCTGGCCGGCAGCAAAACACGGCGAACAAGCAGAACGTGCGGCTCCCGCCTCCCTTTTCCAGACTGTTCCGGGCTCTTCCAGAGCAGAACCAGCTTTTTCTGTCCCAAGTCGGCTCCCAAAACGAGCCCCAGAAGAGAGGAAGAGCTCGGTTTCCCGAGGGAAACGCTTCCTCCCTGCGAGCGGGCACGAGTCGCTCCCCACGAGGGTCAGGAAGCCGCTGTCTCCAGTGGGGTTCTTCCGTCCAGACCAGGGTGGGGGACGACGCCCCGGTGCTGTGACCAGCTCGGGGGTCTCTGGCCCACCAGCAGGGTCCGGTATCCCCCTGCCCTGGGCCAGATCAGGCTCCCGCCACACCGAGAACAAACCCCTCCGTTCTCTGCTCAGTTACTGCTGCGCCAGCGTCTCCCCGCGCCGCGGCGAGCTCCTTCGCTGTCAGGATTGGCTGTGATTGTCATTTGGGGCGGTAAACACCACCCCGACGAGCTTTCGCCGTCCCCGGTGCCCTCAGCGCCCACAAAGGCACGAGCAGCTCAGATTATGGAGCAGCGGAACCGGCCGCCAAGAGCCGGAGCCGGGAGGACGGCGAGGAGGGCGCGGGGCTCAAACGCGCCTCCAGACAGCACCCACAGCACCCGCTTGGCCTAGAGGAGGACGGGACCAGGTTGTGCTCCAGCTCGCAGCTCCCGACGCTGTCCGGGTCTGCTGGGGGGAGACGAGGGGTGACAGACCCCAGGGGCAAGTCACCACGGGCTCAAAACCCCGTCACCTGGCAGCGACGGCCCCGGTGGCGGAAGAAACCCATCTCTCCTCTTGCTCCAAAAACTTCCCCCCAGACCAGTTTGCTCCCAGCTGGAAACAAAATCCCACCGGGAAACACTGGACCCCACATGCATTGGGCACCTGAAGGCAACAGGAGACCCGCGAAGCCACTGAGCGCCCGGCAGCTCCTCCTGGAGCCCCAGGGGTGGGTGAACCGGGCACCGGGACCAGGGAGGCGGCGGCGGCCGGGCCCCCCTGTGCCTCCCCACCCCGGCCATGGTGCGAGGGAGGGGAAACCAGCGCTGGTTTTGGAGCCTTTAACTGATTGCTCCTCAAGTCCCCCCCGTGCCACCGTTCGCTGGCAGGAGCTGGATGTTAACGGGGCCAGGAGCGGCGGCAGCTTCGCGGCAGCGACGCCGGGTTGAGAAAGGCGGGAGCCCGTACTGGGGAAGGGGGAGAGCTGGCCTGGAGATGAGGGGTGGGGGATAAAGGGGAGGACACCCCCGTCCTTCCTGCCTGCCGGGGGTCCCGGGAGCCCCGAGCAAACGCCCCTCGCCAAGCCCCGTTATCTGCAGGTCTCGCTGCTCGGGCACAGTCCGAGGGTCGGGGTGCACCCTGCGCCCAGCACCAGCCTCAGCACCCACCTCCGCTCCCAGATACACGCTTAAAGCGTCTCCCCAGCTCAGCTCAGCCCCTCACCACACCGTTCCCCTCCGTCACTATCACGGTTCTCTCGTGGGGCAGAATTCACCCCCCGAACGGTTCTTCTGGGCAGAAAAAACCCAAGTGCTGGGGTCAGGGGGGAGGAGGGGGCACGGCCAGCGCGGCAGCCAGGGGCCAGCCCGCACAGATCCTCCCCGTCGGCCCCAGACACGTGCTGCCTCCTTGGCGGGCGGCAGCGGAGCGTCCCGCGGCCACCGAAGGCCGGCGGTTAATGAGTGACGGAACCGAAGCGGCGCGGCGGCGAGGACGAGGACGCGCGGGTCAGGATCGGGGGGTCCCGCAGAGCTCGGGGCGGGCAGAACCACCCGCCGATGGGGAAGTCGCTCTGAAAACCCCCCGGGATGGGCCGAGGCTCCAGAAACCCCCCGAGGAGATTTCACTGATGCCAGCCCACCAGCGTTTAAAGTTTAAGGGTTTTTGGGGGGGAAGATCCGTTCCCACCCAGCTTCCATCACTTTCCCACGGAAAGAGGATGTGGGGCTTGCTGCCCCGGACCACCGCGGTCCTGCAGCAACCGCCACCAGCAGCCGGTCCCAGGCCACCAGCAACCAGAGCAGCCAGTCCCGACCCCAAGGGGGTGTGCTGCCCCGCTCCCCACCCACCAGCACCCCCCTGCCCTCCCCAGGGGGGCCTCCATGGTGAAAACCAGGGTCCCACTCACCGGGGGAGGGTTTGCACCTTGTCCTGGTCCCTGCGGGCTGTCTCAGGGGGGCTCCCCCTCCTGACCTGCTTCCCCTCCTCAGCAGGGACCTCTCCAGGATCAGGAGCTTGGTGCCTCCCCTGGGTAAACCCCCGCTGCAGCCACCCCCTTCCACCAGCCCCGTCCCAGCCAGGGAGGCTGCTCCGTGGACGAGATTTCTGCTGCCTGGGAGCCCTTCCCACTCTGCAAACCCCCAGAGCCAAAGGTGGGGGGAGCACCTCTCCAGGGGACCCCAGGTGCCCCCCCAGGGGAGAGGCTGGCTCCTGAGGCTGCTGCCCCTCCAACAGCCCAGGACAAAGGGGACCCTCTAAAGCCACCCTGAAAAACGAGCCTCTCGCCTGCGAGGAGCTGGAGACTGTGTGTCCCCCACCTCCAAAGGGTCCCCCCCAGCGCTCAGGGAGGGAGGTGCTGGCCCAAAGCAGGACCCCAGACCCTCAGCGAGAGGACGGGGACAGCCCCCTCTGCAGAGAGGGGTCCCCAGGGATGAGCCCAGCCCCCTCGTAACGAGTCCCTAAAGCCCCCGCTGCGAGAGAACGAAGCAGCCCCCCAAGCCCCTGCTGAGGTCCAATCGCTCCCATAAGCCCCCCCATCCTCAGCGAGGGGAAAGCGGCTGAGCCCCCCATTACAGGCTCCCATCAGGGACCCCCCAGCCCCTCCTCACCACCCCCTCAGGCAGGCTCAGACCCTCCCATCCTTCCCCGGGGCTCAGCC
>JAODLK010000044.1:515098-537546 GCA_027563805.1 Buceros bicornis | reverse complement strand
ATGGTGACCGGCACCTCGGTGCTGGGCGTGAAGTTCGACGGGGGGGTGATCATCGCCGCGGACATGATGGGCTCCTACGGCTCCCTCGCCCGCTTCCGCGGCATCTCCCGGCTGCTGAAGGTGAACGACAGCACCATGCTGGGCGCCTCGGGGGACTACGCCGACTTCCAGTACCTCAAGCAGGTCATCGACCAGATGGTGTAAGTGCGCCTGGCCCGGCCCTGCTGCGGCTGCAGCCTCCGCGGAGCGCGGGCTGTTCTCCCGGCCGTTACTCCCGGTGGCCTCTGGCGGGTTTGCGGGCGGGGGCTTCCTCCCACCGGAGCGGGGCTCCCGCTCTCTCATCCGGGTGGTTCCCGGCGTTTCTCGGTTGAGTGAAGTTTCTCCCTCCATCAGAATCGATGAGGAGCTGCTGGGGGACGGGCACAGCTACAGCCCCAAGGCCATCCACTCCTGGCTGACCAGGGTCATGTACAACCGGCGCTCCAAGATAAACCCGCTCTGGAACACCGTCGTCATCGGGGGCTTCTACAACGGCGAGAGGTGAGCGGCGACGAGCGACGCGACCGCGGATCTCCCCCGGGGCTGCACCTCATGGCGCCAGGCTCCGAGTCGCTCCCTGCTGCGCTCACGGCTCTGTCCCTTCAGCTTCCTGGGATACGTGGACATGCTCGGCGTGGCCTATGAAGCCCCTTCGCTTGCCACGGGCTACGGAGCGTACCTGGCTCAGGTAGACGTGCTCTGTGCCGCCGTGGGAGCAGCCGCCGCGCTGGCTCACAGCGCCGCCGAGATGTTGGACTTTATTTTGATTATTTCTCCCCGCTCCAGCCGCTGATGAGGGAAGTCCTGGACAAGAAATCCAGCCTGACGAAGGAGGAGGCCCGGGACTTGATCGACCGTTGCATGAAGATTTTGTACTACCGGGACGCTCGATCGTTCAACAGGGTGAGTGCCTGGCGCCGACATTCCAGCTGCCTCCTGCCTCCAACCCCCCTGAGCTGCAGCTGCGGGGAGGGGACCCCGTCCTCCAGAGCCAGGGTCCGGCGTCCCCCAGAGCCATCCGAGCCCCAGTGACGCTCGTCTCTGGCACATCCGTAGCTCTGGGGACTCTTGTCCCGCCAGCTCAGCCACAGGGTCCGGAGCCGCTGGAGTGGAGCCCCGTTAACCCAGCGGCTGTCGGAGCTTTCCAGGGCCCCTCTCAAACCCAGGAACGTTCCCCTCCCCATTTCTCTCCTCAGTACGAAGTCGCCATCGCGACGGAGAAGGGCGTGGAGGTGGAGGGCCCCCTGACCCTGGAAGCCAACTGGGACATCGCGCACCTTGTCAGGTAACGCCACAGCCCGAGCCCCCCCCGAGCCCCACAGACGCGCAGAAAAGCCGCGTTTGGCCGGCGTGGCGTGACCGCCTCTGCATCTCTTGCAGCGGCTTCGAGTGACCCCCTGGAGCTGCTCCCGGCCATCCCCGTCCCCGCTGTAAATCTGTTGCTCCTTTTGATTTTGTTCTGGAACCGAAATAAAACCGGTTGGGCCGAAGCTGTGGTTGTGCCGCGGGGTCGGGACTGGGGACACCGATGGTGGGAGGGCTCGGCGTGAGGGTGACGCCCCGAGATCTGCCAAAAAAGGGGCTTGTTGTGTCCCTGCTCCCTCAGAGGGGTCACTACACCCTCCTCCTCCTCCTCCCCTTCCTGCCTTGCTGGGATGGAGCGGGCGGGCGTGAAGTGGGTCACGCTGCCCTCCAATTAACCCTAATTAACGCTCCCTCGGTGGGAGCGGACGCTGCCAGCGCTTGTTCTCTGGCTCTCGGAGCTCAGGCCCGAGTCACGCTCAGCCTTGCCCTGACAAAGGGACGGTCTGAACGGCGATGGGGAGCGTGCGGAGCCAGAGCGTTCCGGCAGCCTGGGCTCAACCGGGGCCATCGCGGGAAGACCGGCGCCGCTGCCGCCCCCGCCAGCCCCGCCCGGGGCCGCTCACAGCCTCGCGGGAAACAAACGGGTAAAGAATACGGCAGGAGCAGGACTGACCGCTCCCCACCCCGAACCGCAGCGAGAACAGCGATTCGGGGGAGTTTTACTCGTGATTTTTCAGGCTTTATTTTAAAAAAAGGAGAAAAATCTCCCTGGGGGGAGCGGGTTGCGCTGGGGCGGGGAGGGGGTGCAGGAAGGGCGTTAACCAGGCCCCGGCGGTTACCGCCCGCAGGAGGGGGAGAGCTCTCGGTAATAAAAACACGTGTTTATAAATCCATTTCCCTGGTTTTATTAAATGTTCCACGTATGTACAGGGTCAGGATGAACCATTTACAGTCTGCACATGCTCCTCCTGCTCCCCTCGGGGCAGGGGCAGGGGCACGGAACCGCTCCGGAGACAGAAGAAGGGTGCAGGGGCCGCCGGGGGCCGGCTGCCAAACGCTCTTTTCTGGTTTTGTTTGTTTTCCCTCCGCTTATACCGTAATACAGACAATTAAAAAACCCTCCAACATGCAAACGGTAGAAAAATTTAAGCTGGCAGTGAAAAATAAAAACGAACGTCTTCTCTCTGTGCACGTCACAGTTTGTGGCGTCAGATCGGGCTCCTAACGCCAAGGACCGTAGTGTCTGGGGCCACCGGGGAACGCGGGGCTGGGGACAGAGCCGGGGACGGAGCCGGCTCGGGGTCCCCCTCCCACCCACCGCACGCCCCCGAGGCGGGGACCAGGAGCTCCCCGCGCCCAGGAACCACCCCAGGGGCCGGGGGCTCCCCGAGCTGCTTTCGCTGGTGTTTTCGCCCTGCGGCATCCGGATTCACGAGCGAAATAATTCATTTTCTTTTTTAAAAAAACCAAAAAAACCTCAAACCAAACCAAACCC
This sequence comes from Buceros bicornis, assembly GCA_027563805.1. Taxonomy (NCBI): domain Eukaryota; kingdom Metazoa; phylum Chordata; class Aves; order Bucerotiformes; family Bucerotidae; genus Buceros; species Buceros bicornis. Next base: position 534,707 of record JAODLK010000044.1, on the reverse strand, counting down.
AGAGGGGAGCGGGGGCGCGGGGCAGAGCAGGAACTCACCTACATCTCCACAGAAACCTAAATCTCTGCGTCAAGTGTTAAAAAAAGAAAGAGGGGGGGGGAAAAAAACCCGGTGTTAAGACAACGGAAAGGGGCGACAGACGGGTCGGGTCGTCAGCTACAGATTTCCTTCCTCTTTAGAAATGGTCACGTTGACAATGTAGAATCCAAAACATTTCTGCACAATAAAAACAGAACTATGATACAGTGAGGTAAAGAAAACGCAAAAATATTCACCCACAAGAGATCTTCAGAAAATACCAACACAGTGATTTTTTTTTTTGTCGTTTTTTGTTTTCTCCTTTTAAAAAAGCCACAAAACTGGGAGCCGGGCACGGCGGCGGGGAAGGGGCGCGCTCGCGGCCCTCGGGGGCTGCCGGCGCCGCGCTCACGCTTCCATCAGCTCCAGGTCGGCCTCTTCGAAGCCGTAGAAGGACTCAGTCTCGCTCTCCCCCTCGAAGAGCTGCTGCAGGATCTCCGCCTCCGCCGCCTCCTCGGCCAGGGCCCGCTCCCGCGGCTCGGCCGGCGCCGGCGGCTCCCGGTTCAGCTTCAGCTGCTCCTCCAGCGAGGAGATGAGCTCCTCCTGCATGTCGGCGTTGCGGGTGGGCGCGTTGGCCGTGCCGTCGGGGCCGGGCAGCACGCTGGCCACCAGGAAGGACTGCTGGACCAGCTCCGGGGAGTCACTGATGACCTGCAGCACCTCCGCCAGCCAGCACAGCACCAGCTGCAGCAGGATGTCCGAGTCGCACGTGGAGTCCGCCATCTCCTTCGCCTGCTCTTTCCACTTTTTATGCAAGAAATTTTTCACAGTCCTTTTGATGCAAACATCCAGGGGCTGGATTTTGGAGCTGCAGCCGGCGGGGACGACGGCAGGCAGCGTGCTGGCGGCGCTCAGCAGGGCCAGCACCTCCTCGGAGAGGTGCGTGCGGTGGCAGTCCAGCACCAGCATGCCCTTGCTGTTCTGGCAGCGCGTGTGCTTGCGCCACACGCGGGAGGCCCACAGCTCCATGACCTCGTCGTCGCTGTAGCCGCCCTCCTTCGTCTCCAGGAGGACGGACTCGGGCACGTTGGCCGGCTGCCGCAGGCGGCCCCTGTAGAAGACCAGGGCGGGCAACACGCTGCCATCGGCAAGGATGGTGAGGACGACGTCGCACCAGGGCTCGCCAGTCCCCACCGTCTGCAGCGCGTTCTCCTTCCGGTCGTCGCTGCTCAGCACCTCCACATCGAGGAAGAGCGAGATCTCATCGATGGCAGCGATCATGGCGAGGGGCAGGTCCTGCGTGTGGATCTGCCGCTGCACGAACTCGATGAAGCAGCCAGCGTTGTCCTCCACCTCTTTGGGGAGGGGGTGAGCCACCGCCCGCCGCGTGTGGGTGCTGAGGTGGTGCCGCAGCATGAACCTCACCGCCCACTCGTAGGAGATCTTGAAGCCGCCCTCGAGGGACCGGCCCAGCTTGGTGGCCTTCTGGAAGAGCGTCTCCTCGTTCACGGGCAGCTGCTGCTCCCTCTGCGTCAGCACCCACTCCGCCAGCTTCTCCTCGGCCTCCAAGCTGAGGTACTTGCCCTCCGACAGCGACGCCAAGTTCTCCTCTTGGAACGCCTGGAACCGTCGCAGCCAGCGCTTGATCCGCCGCTGGGGGTTCCGGAAGTGCTCGGCGGCCTGCTCCGTGCTGCAGCACAGGGCGAACAGGACGACCCGCAGCTTCTTCACCGACAGCTGCTCCTTCCTGCTCGCCGGCTCCGGCTCCTTCGACGGCTGCTCATCCTCCCGAGCGCCGATGTTGAAGGACCCCTCTTCCTCCTCCTCCTCCTCCTGGCAGACCAGGGCTCTGCCCGAGGCCGCTGGGGCCAGGCCGGGCTCAACGTCACCTTTCGCGGGTACCGCGGGCTTCGTTTTCACAGTAGCAGCAACTTTGCCGGGGGAATAGGCCGGGCACGTGTTCTTCGCACCCGCGTCCTGCAGCTGGACGTGCCTTGGAGGGAGAGAACACAGGAGGCTCTTAAAGCCCAGGAAGCGACGCTGTTGAGGGGAACCGAAGGGAACGGGAAAGAGAACGACCCCACCCCCACCCCCACCCCGGGAAACGGCTGAGGGCAGGAAGGAACATCCCAGCGCTTTACCTGGAATGCGACATCCACGTGGAGCCTGTTAAAAAACAAACAACAAACCACGTCAGTAGCTGAGTGAACGACCACCTCGCAGAGGGGATGGGGGTCTCTGCGGTCGCTCCAGAGCATCCCAGCGCGCTGCAGCAGTGGCCGATGCTCACCCACCCCCCAGACCCCAGCCTCCTCCCGCCACTGCCACGGGCCGGCCGGCGCTTTGAGACTCTATTCAAGGCACCAGCAGCTGCCTGAGGCCCCGTGGCAGGGAGGTACAATGATGTCCCGGCAGAACACAGGAGCTGGCTGAAGCCCTCGCCATTGTCTGTCCCCTGGGAAGATCCCCGGAGACTCGCTGAGCTCCAGGCTTAACCCTCCCATCTCCATAACAACGGGACTCCCTCTGTTGCAGTCGCAGCTCAGCCCACGGCTGACAGAGCTGGAGCCCACGAACCGAGGCATCATGTCCTGCCTCCGTTTTTTGCCCCTTTCCTGCTCCCCTTTGAACTCTTACCTCGGAAAATAATGTTACTGAACTCGTGGGAGGGGTTGAAGACCAGGTGCTCGGCCATCGCGTCACCCTCGGATGTGACAAAGAGACAGGAGGAACAGGACAGCTTTACACCACTGGAGGGGGAAAGGGAAGACAGAGAGAGGAGGAGCTCAGACAGGAGACAGGGACATCCCTCACTGACAGCCAGCCAGAAGCCACCCCCCCCTCCAGTGCCAGCAGCGTCCCCACCCCCAGACTCTACCGGGGTCTCCACACACTGCCCTCGGTTCAGCCCCTTCTCCGCGTTCAGACCCAGCGGAGCTGCCCCGGGGCAGGACTGGGACGGGGGTGGGGAAGGGGAAGCCCCCTGGGTTCCCGGGGCGGCGGGGAGTTTCCCCTTACCAGGCCGTGTAGTTTTTGAACAGAGCCAAGTACTTGGGGCTCTTCCGAGGAACGTGGTTGCTGTAAGACAGAACGGGTTTGTTAGACACCGGCATCACCCCAGAGCTGCAAAACCAGGCGGCGTGTTGAGCCCATCCCGGGTCCAGTTCGGGCTCAGTCTGCGCCCGAGGGAATGAAAACCCTGAAAAACACCCAGCTCGTGGAGCGACCCAACCACCCTGGGCGCTGGGACCCCTCGACCCCACCTCGTTACGGAGCAGACAGACCACCCGCCCCCTCCCCGGCGGACCGCACGTACTTGATCATGTGGTTGGCGTAAGCTCTGGAGCAGCAAGTGCTGTAGCGACAGAGCGAGCAGTGCACGTAGGTGGGGAAGTGGTTTGGGAAGTCGGGGATTTCGAAGCTGCACTCCAGACACGTCTGCCGCCCCAGGACGCTCCTGCGGAGACCGGGGACGGTTCCGTTAGTGCCCGAGCGGGGACCGAGGGCGTTATGACAAGCGGAGGAGGGTTTAGTGCCGGGTACGCTCGCAGGAGGCTGCAGCCAGGCTGGGCTCACCCTGCTCCCTGGCGCCTCGGTGCCAGGCTGAACATTCCCCACTGGCTGGGGACCATTCAGGAGCAGAGAATAAATAAAACTAACAGAATAGTGAAGACAAGGGAGCAGGAGGGAGGGTGGGCAGAAAGCCCCCGCGCTGAGGACACGCTGTTGTGTCTACACGAGGGTGTAGCTACACAGTTCCACCGGAACGGGAGTGAAATCGCACTCTGCAGGTGCACCTGGCAAAACGTCTCCTCGGCCACTGGTGGGATGGAGCCGCCCAGCGCCGAGGACCAGGGCCCCCCTCCCCCAGGCATGGAAACACCAGCCCCGTTTCCTTTACCACCCTCTTTTTTCCCCGTGAAACGTAGCAAAAGGCTCTGACATCTTTTTGACGGCTCTCTTCGGGACGCTCCTCTGGACGGGCGGGTACAGGAAGATGGGCTGGGGGTCGGCGGAGGATGCCAGCGGAGCAGGGTCCTGCCCGGCGCCCTGCACCATGTCGTTGGAGATGGGCACCGTCCGCGGCTGCCCTCGAGACGCCCTGATGGTCACCTGCAGAGGGGAGATCCACCCGCCCCACCTAAGCCACTCTTCGGGCCAGGCACGGCAGCTCCGGGACATGGCTCGTCCCACCCGGGGTGCAACGGGGAGGGGACACGTGCTGTTCGTCCCTGCTGTGCCACTGCCACCCCCTCTCCCCCTGTGTCTATGGGGTATCTGCCTTAACCCCCCCACGGACAGAGCACGGTGTGTCCCTCTGCCCCGGTGATGCGGATGGATCAGACGTCGCTTCTCCAGCCCTGAGCGGCGTTCCCCGAGGGCATGGGCCTGCCGCTCGTCCCTCACCTTGGTGCCAGGTTTCAACCCTTCCAGCTGTTTGGGCTTCCGGAAAGTTTTGTGGTGCTGCAGCTTGTGCTCGATTTTGTCCTTGGCAAACAGGAACTGGAGCCTGCACTTGTTGCAGTGGTAGACACTCTTCTTCTAAAGCGAACGCAGACGGAACAGATTTCATTCGAGAGAAAGAGGGGTCACGACACGGCAGGGAGTTTGGAAAAAAGAAAAAAAACAAAACACTTTTCCCCTCTTTGAAAGCGAATCAGCCCCGGTTTTCTTTAGAGTCCCACCCCGCCAGGCCCCTGTCCTGGGAGCTTTGCTTTAAAGAGTTTTGGTATTTAATTACAACCACCAGGCTCTGCAGGGCCTCTGCAGGGACACCAGAGCTGGGAGCACCATGGAAAACTCTGACCAGACTGAATTAAGCCAAATCAACCCCCCCGCCCCTCCATCAAATGTGATACAGCCTGCGCTGAGGGGAGCGGAGCCCTGTGCCGCCACAGTCCCCTTCGCTCCTGCACACCCGTTTACTCCCTGGGTAAACCCCACCGACCCCAGAGCCTGCGCTGGTTGATCACCGCGAGGCAAGCGGGTGGTTTTCCGCTCGGTAACTGCACCCTGCGCCGCTCCGCCGCAGCAAGTCATGTCCGTCACGGAGCCAGGCGGCAGCTACCAAACCCCTTTCACCCTCTTCTCTTCCTGTTCTTACTCCAGGCAAACACTTGACTCATCACGTTCTCTTGGCCGAACCCCCGCGGGCAGGGAGCGGCCCCGGCCCGCAGCGCCGAGGCACCAACGCGGTACCTGGTGCCTCATGAAGTGCTGCTGGAAGGCGTTGCCGTTCTTGAAGACCTTGAGGCAGTAGGGGCAGAGCAGGTGCCGCGTGTCCTCGTGGATCATGCGGAAGTGGCTGTCGACCTCGGAGTAGAGCGACGACCGGTACTGACAGACCTGCGGCAGCGAACGGGACACGGGAGTCAGCCTCAGGTCCGCCACAGAGACCGAGAGCAACACCCAGATCCCCAGAGACACCCATCGGTGGTTTAGGAACCACGACCTAAAGAACCTGCCACCTCATTCCGACCACAAGACGCTACATCGAGCGGCGTTTACGCAGAGGAGGTTGGAGAAGCAGATGTGAACTACTTGTATCAAACGAAAGTGGTGACAACTCAAGCTCCAGATCCAAGAAAAAAAGAGAAAAAAGGGGGAGAGAGGGAGCACGGAGCAGTCGGGACGGACAGAGCGGTTCTGGCAGGGGCTGTGTGGAAGATGGTGGGGAAGAAGCAGCTGCTGTAACACAACAGATTTTGGAAGCTCCTTCTCTGGTTTCTCGTTTTGGAGGGGCAGTGTTAGGATCTCTGGGCGCCGCTGACCTGGGCAGCATCGACGCAAGCGCAAATCTCCTGGCAACTGAGCGTCAAGAAAAGGTATCACACGAGCAACATAATCTCATCTGCTCCAGAGTGACACCTTCTCTTTACAGCCCAGCAATCTGCCCCAGGCCCTGGGAGGAAAAGAAAAACCAGGCTCTAAATGCCACTGGGACTCCACAAACGTCCATCAGGCGGCTCCAGCTTCAGAGGGCTGGGAACTGGTGGTCAATGCTCAGCTACTAGTAGCCACCAGATCATCCCAAGGCCCAAGACCTTGAAAAAATGCTACAGGCTCCACAGCATCGTTCTGTGGCCCGAGAGCTCCGTCCCGTGGCCCAAAAGCTCCGTCCCGGACCACCACGAACCACATGCTTTGCTGACAAGGGCCAGGTCTCCGCTCGTCTCCCCAGCCTGCCTGTACAAAGCCCAGTCCTGACGCTCTCCCAGTACCTGACAAACGTAGGGCATCTCCCCGGGCTTGTGCGTGTCCTTCATGTGCTGCAGGAACATGGGCTCACTCTCGAAGGCCCACTCGCAGATCTTGCACTTTGCTGCAACAGAAAGGAGAAGCAGGTAACGGCTGGGGGACAAAAGAACCTGTTACCAGTTCCTTTGGGAACAGCTGTCCCTTAAAAACCCTTAAAACAAACCAAAACACCAGCTCAGTAGCTGGGATGGACTTTGCTGGTGGCCTGCGAAGCTGCTAGGCTACGAAACCAAGGGGGAGGGTAGAGCAGCCCCCGCTTCTCGAGAGAGCTGCAGCCCACGCAGACAGAAACCCTCCAGCTGAAGGACAGCAGCAGACCCAACTCACTCGTCGACTCGTAGGGGCTGTGGACATTCTCCAGGTGACACTGCAGCTGGAACGGGGTGGAGAACTGCCTGTAGCAGTGCTGGCAGATGGTGTGGACGTCCACCTCGCCGTTCTGCTGGTCCAGTTCAACGTGGTGCTTCATGTGATTCATAAATCTTGGGGAGGTGAAGAGAGAGAAGAGTGTGACCAGAAACGCAAACACTGCGCCCATCTCCCTGGCAGCACCAGCCACGCCACCCCCCAGGGGGCTGGACAGCGGGGAGACGTTTCCTGCTTGCTCTTCCCACCAGCAGCAAAGTCTCCTCCTGTCCAGCAGCTCCAGGAGAGAACAGGTTCTGCAGCACAGAGCCTGCACCTCTCGCTTTGGGGCAACGTGACGGTGACAAAGCTTAAGACTACCCTGCTGAGGAACACGACCCCTCGATCTTCTCCAGCTCCTGCCCTGTGCGACGACGGGCGAACGCCCCCCTTTGCTTCGAGGGACTCGGAACCCACCGAGCGGCTCCGTGGCACTCTGTCCCCTTACCGTATGTTGTTCTTTAGCCTTTTGGTGCAGTGGGGACACCGGAAGGAAGTGGGGACCTTGGGGAAGTTCAGCAGCTGGCTCACTTTGCCGCCATCCCGGCCGTAGTAGAAGTCGTCGACCAGCATGATGAGCTTGCTCTGGGAGGAGTCCAGCACGCCGTCGCCTGGCTCCGGAGCTTTAGCAGGCGGGGACAGCGCAGGGATGGGAGTAGAAGAGGGGGGCGAAGCCACAGCCGTTGTTTTCTCTGGAGATGGAGGCTTTGCAGACTGCATATTTGGTTCAGATTCTGGAGATTTTCTTTTCCTGAGGAATTTAACCATTTCAGGGCAGCAGTACTGGAAAAAAAACCAAAAAACCAAAAAAAAAAAAAAACACACACCCCACACATTAGATTGTACCGAGGAAGAACCTCACCCGCGATTGCGCAGAGCAGCACGACGACAGGACAGGGCAGCTCTCGGAAAGTCCCGAGGGGAGAGCAGCGCAGTCAGCACCTCGGTCCCCGTTCTGATTGTTCACCAACACACGGAATCAGAAAATAACCACAGCTGCCGGCACGCAGGACACAAAGTGGGCCCTGCCTGCTTCCAGCCGGGGTGCTGCAGAGGCCTCCCCCTGCTCTCCTGCACGCTCCACCATCGCCAGCCCCTCCCCGCAGCGTCGAGCCCTTACTTACACACATGTGTCCTCTTAAAGCTTCGGTGACCCGGAACTGAGCATCACACCTCGGGCAGACCTTCCTGCCACCATCTTGCAGATCGAAGGTGGGAATAGGAGATGAACTGACTGTAAAACACGGAACAGAATCCTTAGGCTTCGCCCCAGACCCAGGCGACCCTCTGGCACCGGGAACGCTTCGGCCTCGGGAGCCGCACGTGTGGGGCTAACCAGACTGGGAAAGGCAGAAGCGAGCAGACTCCTGACCATCTGCGGGACAAAATGCCCCCCCAGGAGCTGGGATAAGAATCGGAGCGTCTCAAAGTGAGAATCAGTAAATAAAAGAAGGAAAAGATCGGCTCCACTCATCTCCCCCTTTCCTTTACGTGTTGGTTGGCTTTGGTTTCCACCAGGCCTCGAGGCCCCATCTCCCCCTCCTGCTGCAGGAGGAAACTCAGAACACAGACGACGTGAGATGTTCCTTAAACCAACGTCTGCACTCCCACACACCCAGGGAAGGCGCTTTTTTGGAAGAAGAGAAGCAAAGATTTCATCCTTTTGCCTCCTTGAGCAGGGAATCTCGGGCGCGCGGACTGCCCAGCTGGCAGCACGGGCACCGAGAGCTTGCAGCGCAGAACACCGCGTGCGAGCCAACCCCTCCACCACCTCCCAACCGCGGGACGCAACCATGCAGGGAGGGACCGCTGCCCCGGGGTTTGTCCCCAGGACCAAAGAGCACCGTCTTACTCCAGGAGAGAGACAGGACCGAGCGCAGAGCCCTACCTTTCAACGAGGAGGAGGAGGAGGACTCCGAAACGCTGGATCTCTGGGAACCGTGCACAGGGCTGCTGTTGGAAACCACCAGCGGGCCAGGGCTCTGTCCTAACGAAGGAAAGGTGTTCAGGGCACTCCCTAGCCTAGCAACCCCACGGCCAGGGCTCTGTCCTAATGCAGGGACGGGGCTCAGGGCACTCCCCAGCTCAGAACCCCACGGCCAGGGCTCTGTCCTAACGCAGGGACGGGGCTCAGGGCACTCCCCAGCTCAGAACCCCATGGCCAGGGCTCTGTCCTAACGCAGGGACGGGGCTCAGGACACTCCCCAGCTCAGAACTCCATGGCCAGGGCTCTGTCCTAACGCAGGGACGGGGCTCAGGGCACTCCCCAGCTCCGCCACTCGCTGCTGCTCTCCCCAGCCACACCACAGGCCCCAGGCTCGCGACACTCGCTGCCCAGGGAAGGGCTAACACCAGAACTCAAACAAGGAAGCAGCAAGAGCATGAATCCTGCCCCTCATCTCCTGCTCTTCTGCCTCGAGCCTTCACTCAGCCATTGATTACCCACCCAGTAACGAGGGCTGGCAGGACTGGGACGGCGCTCTCCCCCAGCCCTGCGGCTCACGGCACGGTGTGAGCTGAGTCCCCTGCTGAACCGAACGGGATACGGGTGGGCACAGAAACCACCCGGCTTCTTTTCTAACCGCAGCTCTACACGATTACGGCCACCTCAAGCTACACATAACCCGACTTCCTGCTGCCGAATGAGCACTGTTGTCCTTTCCACGCTGTCACTAATCCTGAGCGATGACGGTCCAGCCAGCGCTCAAACACACCCACGGAAAGCACCACGGTTAGCCCGGGCTTGAGTTCACCACCGGCTAACGTCACCCTTCAGCAGACAAAGAGCATTTCCCACTTTGGGGAGCTACGGATGGTCTCAGAACACCCTATAGAACAAGGTTTAACCAGCTCTCCAACCAAAGCGGACACGGAGGCGGGATGATAATTCTCTGGGTCGGTGAGAGACAGAAGGGTGAGTCAGGGACAGGCAGAAACAGGGCCCGGAGCTCTGCCGCAGCTCCTGCACCTCGGGAGACAGATCAGACAGCGCCGCCCTCGAGCCCCTCGCCTTTCCATGGCAAGTCTTACCTAATTTGGGGTTAGTAGCTTGACCGGACTGCCCTGGCTGCTGCACGGTTAACTGTCCCAGCGCCGCTGGCTGCGTCGCGGTAGGAGTTGTGGAGGTGCTGGGAGTGGACTTACTTTGCTGGGGTGCCTGGGACTGCGGCACAGTGCTCCTGATGGTGAGCGTGGCCGGAATGACCGTAGTGAAAGTGTTGGCGGTGGGGCGGACCGGCATGGTGGTACCTGGTCTCACCTGGGCCATTTGGGAGAACACCTGAGGAACGCCAACGGCCGGTTTAACAAACTGGGTACCTGGGGCTTCAAAAACAAAAGGGACAGACACAGGACGTCAGGGGACCTAGGTCCACTCTTGGCGCAGTCATAACCAGTTTCCCAACACTGCCGAGCGACCAGAATTCCCAGCAATTTCCGGGGAAGCTTTAACAGTTCAGCACCTCAACGTCACCCCCCGAGCAGCCCAAAACTGAGCAGGGTCGGGCAGAGTGAGACCTCTAGTTACAACCGACGCTGCAAAATGACTGGAGAATTACAGCCCCACACGGGGACCAAAGCCCCTCTCCAGAGCTAGCAGACAGGCAGGCAATTCAAACAGCTTTTTTTTTTTTTTTTTAACCCTTGGCACTCTAAAAAGGAACAGCACAGTGGCTTTGGCCTGTTCCAGTCCTCACCTGGGACGAGGGTGATGGGTCTGACGGTTTGACCCTGCTGTACGTTCAGGACGATCCCAACCTGGTTCATGGTGTTCTGTACGGGCCGCACGTTCCTCACGGAAAACCCCTGCGAACAGCAGCGGCACCGTGAACACACCGAGCACAGCCGAGGGGCTTTCACCCCGCGGGAGGGGCCTCACCTGGGTGGTGATGAAGATGGGCTGGTTGGCCACCGGCGAGTTCGTGACGTGGTTGGCGTTCTGCATGATCTGCACCGGGCGCAGCACCGGCTGCGTCACCATGGCCCCCAGCCCCGAGGCCGGGTTCTGGGCCAGGATGAGGGGCTGCCCGCTCTGCTGAACGAGGGGGTTGCTGGCTGGAAGAGAAACAGAGACACAGCAAGAAAAGTCATGTTTGTCAGGTGCAGAGGCTGCTGCTTCTCACACACTCAGCTGGTCATTGTAGCCTTCAGGATCGAATGGGTTTTCCAGAGCCTCTTCTAGAAGGGAACCCACAAACCCTTCTGTACTCTGTTTTTACTCAGATTTAGGCCAGGATTCTCCAAGCTGTCAAGGAATGGGGCATTCACACCCCCCAGCCATGCGCCACCTCAGAGACCGACGACTCCGGCTCCTACGTGTCCTCTGAACACAGTGAGAGCACCTAGAGAAAACCCTTCTCTAGTCTCATTAAGTATTAAACAAAAATTCACCTGCTGGCAGTACTGGGAGAACTCAGGCCAAACCCCCCGACCCCTGGCCCAGGACGGGACCAGGGGTAGAGCGACACTGACAGCTCCTGAACAGCATCGCGCTGGGGACACTCGAGGGCTTCTGCTACGGGGAAAATCAACTGCACCTCAGCCAGAGTCGACACATGTGGGAGTCGGCGAGGAGCACGTATGGAACGTGACACTGCTCCTAAACTTCACGGGGAAGGGGAAAGCATTTTAAAAATACAAAAAAATCAGGCCATCAGCGTTTCAAACTCAAGTGCAAAAATGAGCAGGACACTTTTTTGGGCCTCAGCCCCTTCCTCCTCCCACAGGCTGTTCTGGGTTCAGGCTCCACTCGATCCCGCTGTTCCTACGACCCGTGTCTCGAGGACAAAGGCAGAGGGAGCAGGGACACAGGACACCCCACAGGAAGCTTCCCACCATCGGTTTGTGGCGTAAAATGACACGAGACTGCCAGAACATCCAGGTTGTTTCAGGGCTTCAGAAGGGCCCAGCGTTGCTGGAAGTGGAGGCTTTTCCTCGGCTGCACCCGAACAGCAAACGCGAAACTCCAGGAACAGACCTGCTGCGCGCCAGAACGCCCTGACCCGCCGCCAAGAGCGCTCCTTTCCTGGCAGATGCTTCCCCGCCGGGCTGGCGGCTGCTGGCACCCCCCAGGGCACGCGAGCCGAGGGTTTCCAGGAGGATCACGCCAGGCAGGAGCAGTCGGGGAGCGGAGGGCGATGTCAGACGGTTCGGAGCTGCAGCTTGCCTCACTCCTTCAGGCGCCTCAGGCAGCGGGGCGTGCTGGAAAAGAGACACCCGTGCCCGCTTCCAGAGCACGGAGACGTGGAGAGGTCACCCCTCGGGATACGTAACACTACGGAGGCGATTCACGAAGAGAAAGAGAACTTTAAGAGGAAGAAGAGAATCTTTGAGCAGTTCTGTCAGGTCCTGAGCATTGACATCCCTCCTAGTACCCGACCAGGAGCCCACAGACATCCCTGGACCTTCCAAGGAGCGGAGACCTTGCCAGCCGCTGAGAGCCCGACAGCGAGGTGTCCCACAGCACCGCTGGACCTTCATGAGGAATCCTCGAGCCTGAAGAAGCTACGACGACCTCGAGGTTAGTGCAGAGGCCACGCTGCGACTCTGAGCAGAGCGCGAGTCCGGTTTCACTCCTCTTCCCCAGATAATGTGGGAAGACTCGTACCAGTCCCCCAGACAGAAGGCGGCTTCGGGGTGAAGTACTTTTGAAAGCTGACAAAGATCTGCTCAAAACAGCGCAATAGTTTTGACTCTGCTCTCAGGGTGGCCCTGGCAGGTCCCTGCCAGCTGCTCTCTCCTGAAACGCTTCATCGCCAGAGCAAACACCAGCTGAAGGTCACAAACACTCCACCTCCTTCCCAGGAACCACAGGGCCTTTGCGAGCTGCCCAGGACCGACACAGTTTACCCCCAGTTCTTTTTTCCAGCCTTTGGCAGACTCTCCTGAGCGTGGCTGCGGGGATACAGGTGGAGCTCAAAGCAGTCCAAGGAAACGAAGGAAAGAAAAAATTAGGCCGAATGTCACTTCATTTGGTTTTCAGTAATTTTCCCTTTTATGCCCCAGTAATTTGAGACATTTTAAAACCAATCTGCAGGGAAAAGCCTGGATGCAGCAGAACGATGGGACAAGAGAAGCCAAAAGGTCTTTCTGTCTTCAGCCTGGAAATCCTCTTCCTTGATTTTCAGACCCGGTGGTAAGAAGTACCACACACGTGCAGTCCTGGAAGGCAGAGATTCACCAGCATCGACGCTGCTCTTCAAGAAAAGGATGAACAGCAGGTCTCCAGGCTCACTCCTAAGTGAACTACGTCCTACAGCGGAAAAGCCCCCAAAACCTGCTGCCAGGAGCGGAGACGGCTTTCGGGGGTCCCCTCCAGCCCTCGCTGGAAACCCTGTTTAATTAATGTAAAACAAAATGCAAGAGAACAGCCATGAGCATAAAAAACCAGACTGCTGGAAGCTGGGCTGGCTCCAGACACAGCTCATTTCGTGAGCGTTCCACATCGTCACAACTTGAACTGGGATGTGACCCTCAGTTACTGGGCCAGCAGGGGCTGGAGAGGTGACAGATGTCCCGGTGGCACTTTGCCACTCCAAATCCTCGCTGGTGTCATGCCAGGAAGGATTCCCCAGCAAGTCCAAGTCCTGTCATCGAGCCGACGGGGACTCGGCGAGCGCGATTCTGGGGAGAGAGGAGCTGGCGGCTGAAGAACTCTGGTTCGCGTTGGTCAGTCACAAGTTTTCAGCTCGGTCCGACAGTCCGTGCTTGCACCCAGCAGCTCTAGCTCGGGATCTTCCATCAACCAGCGAGAGAAATGCAGCCGTCCCAAGAGCACTGCTAGCTTCTGTCCACGCCGACCTGTTTCTGGCTGAGTGGCTTTGTCCTCCCAAGCACCCTCCTACCCTGACATCTCCTCAAAGGAAGCTCCGTCGCAGGCCTCCCCAGCGTGGGCCCACAGGAGGCAGCTGACAGCCCCTTCCCTACCCAGAACCGGCCTGGTTTCACTCCCCTCCACCTCGCAACACCTCTGCAGACACCCTGCGCTGACCAGGAGTCACCAGCACCAATGACCAAGAGCTGTACCCTGGGGTCCGAGTTCCGGACAGCAGCAGCACGTGAGACACGTGGAATCGCCTCGTCGGGATCCCTGGCCCGTGACCCATCTGTGTCCGGGTGTTAAGCTGATGCTTTGCTTGACCTTGACCACGACACAGCACTTGGAACAGCCAAACAAGAGCCCAGCTTCCCCCACACGCTGCTCTGCTCCACCCCACGCAGAGCTGGGGCAAAAACCCAGCTCTCTACCCGCCGGACTCATCAACTGCAAACTCTGAACAAAGCCACGCCTTGCAAACCGGAAAAACAAACCAAAAGCCAACCCCGGGAAACCGACTCCATCAAATCACGGATGAAATCAACAACAACAAAACAGTTTTAACCTCCCCAGTCCCGGGAAATCCCATTCACCAGCTGAGCCCCTGCCTTCCTCAGCCGCTGGAAGGCTCAGAGGTTGGTCACCACCCAATGGTGACACCCCCTAAAGTACATCGTGAACTAAAAAACATTGTCTTCTACATGAAGCAGCGATTTGCTGCTTTCAAGAAGCCTCGACTCTGGCTGCAGAACACCAGCGCCTTTGCCATGGCTCGAAGAGGCCACTGGGACAGGAGGTGGCCAGTCCCTGCCGCTCCCCCTCGCGCTCCCACCGCTGTCGGGAGAAACTAAACCAGGGAATTACCCGCAGTGCTTTTATCAACCGAGTTATAATCCTCCACCACGGAATCTTCGATCACGTCGCTGATTTTCTGCCACGGCTCCAGCTCCTCCTCCTCACACTCCATAAAAAGGTCCGTGTCCGCCATCCTGCAAAGGGAAAAGAGGAGAAACCTTCGTTGGAAAGCAGAAATACAAACAGTGGGTTTATTTCCCACTATTCCAAAGGGACAAAAAAAGCGTTGTGTGGGGTTACAGAGCGGACTCCACTCCCCACTTTAACCAGCTGTGTTCCCTTTCCGGATAAATCTGTGAACCAGTGCTGAAAACCCTTGGGTTTGACCCCAACCCGCAGTGCTTTTGCTTCTCCTTTCCCAACCCAACAGCTCCGGAACCAGCAGCCACTGCCCAAACCTCTAAATGAAGGAGTGAGTGTGGCTGGCGGTGGGAGGAGCCGCGGGGTTTGTCGCGTTCGTGGTTCGGAGTACTCCGGGATTACCACCCGCCCGCGACAGGGGTGTCACGTCCCAGTCAAACGGGTGAAACGCGTGGAGGAGCGGGCCCACAGCCCTCGGCTGACCCCAGCTGACCCCCCCCGGAGAGGGCAGCGTGTGCTGAGCCCTGCATGCTCCCAGGGCCCGGTCCCTGCCCACCTGCCTCGTGGCCGGGGTGGGACAGACGGCGAGGAACAGGGTCACAAAGAGGAAAGAGATTTTCTGCGCTTAGATCCATAGTTACTGTCCTCCAAGTCAAACGTTCGCTTGGTCTGCGGAGCGAAGCACCCCCAGCCCCTCAGCACCACCCCTCGGCGTGGGTATAGCCACCACCAGCTTTGCTGGAGAGGAGACACGAGGGACAGCTCCAGCCTGGTTCGTCTCTCCTCACGACTCTCGGTCTTGCCACCAACTTCTAGACCTTCTGTCTTGGCCGTATCCCTGAGGTGCAAGAGCAGAGTGCCACAAACAGCCATGCGCTGAGAACAAGGCGACTCACTGCGAGCAACAGCCGCGGGTGCCCTCCAGGACCTCTCGCAGGAGGTGGCGGAGCCACCACCAAAGCTCTCCAAAAGCTGGTTTGCTCCACGCCTGCTGCGATCCAGTTGACAGACACACACGTTCCCCATTGCTCCTGGACAACCTGGAGGCCGTGAAGCCAAGCCAAGCGCCCTCAGCTCGCTCTGTGTCGTTTCGGGACTTGACTCTTTCGGATTTTCGCTTACAAACGGTGCTTACACAAAATCTTAACTCTGCTTGTAACACATTCAAGAGTCTTCAGCCAACAGGACTTGCTCTGGGAGTCCACCACATTTTTAAAGGAAGTACGGATCATCAGAGGAAATAAGGTACCAGGAAAGCTGCGCTTCCCAACGGCCCGCCCGCGCTGTCGGAAAAAAGATTCAGTTCTTTCCCTCTGCCGCCCACTGGAAGGGCTGGCAAGCAGAACGAGCCCAGTCCTGTGCTGGAAGTGGAGGGGAATCCTAAAACCCTAAACCAGCCTAAGAGCCCAGGGGAGCACCGGGGGAGGAGGGACGGAACGACCCGGAGCTGCTCCGTCTAGAGAGGAGAGGAGTGCGGTCACCTTCGGGCAGGGACAGGCAGCAGAGGAGGGCGCGGGCTGGTCTCCTCGTCTGTGACGGGTGCGAGGAACGCAGGGCTCAACGCGAGGAACGGAGGAGTCCAACAACCTTCCAGGAGTAACGACGAAGCCTCAGAGGGAACAGGGATGCTGCCAGCCCGGGTGGGCTCTGCCGGAGCAGCACGTGTGCTGTGAGGGCGCTGAGCGCATGCCGGGTCTTGCTGGGCACACTCGAGGCTCCGTTTTTTGCAGGATTGTGTAAACCTGGGACTAACCAGGTAGGACCAGGGGTGTCTGCGCCAGCCCAGAGCAGCCACCACACTCCACTGGTGACGCCGAAGCTTTCGCTGGAGCAAACTGCTCGTCCTGCTGAGCTGGGATGTAACCCCAGCCCTGCTGGTCACCACTGCCCGGAGCAGCAGCTGTGCAAAGGGGTCCCTCGGACCCACACACAAAGGTGACATCAACCAGAAAAAAACCAAACAACCATTAAAGACAAGTAAATCAAGTCTCTGACCTGCCAAATCGAATTACATCGGCTTATTTGAAAGCAAAAGCAATCAGAGAGCACCGAATAATCCCAACTCAGAGCTAACTGCGTCTTCACGGGCTCCGCAGCCCCTTCAGAGCCCTCCCGGCGCCTCGTTTACCCACAGCCCGCAGTGGGTAAAACCTCTTCCCAGCCGCGGTGGGACACTGAGCCCAGGGAGATCCGGGGACCTGCCAACGATCCCGCGAGCGGCTCAGCCAGAGCGAAACCGTGAGCTGCCCAGCCCCAGGTCAACGCGCTCAACACAAAACTTCGCTTGCTCTGGGAGGAAAAGAGGAGAAAAGTTCAAAATTAATTGACACTGATAATTTCTGAATGACAAACGGCTGGAAAATCGCCTCGAGACCAGAGCTCTGAAGCCCGGGTTTGCGCTGGAGATGTTCGTAGCAGGGGAACGCGGGGATCAGAGAGCCCGAGATCCTCCCTCTGCCTCTCAGCACCAACTTTTTTAATCACCAGAGTCGGGTAAACCCCAGCAACCCCCCCCCAGATGAGGCCCGCGCTCAGCTCGGGGCTGCAGCGCCACCACCACCGATCAATAACTCCATATTTATGATTTTCAGTGTTCACCCTTTGCAGAAACATCTAGAAAAAGACTCCGGCGAACCTTCTAGGCCAGAGCTTCTCCTCATCGGCGCATCCGGGGACGGTCCCGCCAGCTGCTCCGGACGTCCAGAGCGCTGCCCCGGGTGTCCGGAGCCGTGCTGCCCCGTGGGACCGAACCTGCCCAGGGCAGGGGGACCCCGCGGGAGCCTCCGCGCCTGTCGTCGGGAATGTATTATCCAACACCTCATAATTATTCACAAGCCGCCACGACAAAACGCCGAGGAGACGGTCGCTACAAGCTCCTGGTGACACCAGCTCGCATTATGCGCGTGGCGTTTCATCTGTTCCCATCAACCCGACGAAGAAAATGTCTCCTCTCCTCTCCCGCGTAACAGCTTTGTTTTTCAAAGCTTTGATCTGGAATATTTGGGTACGTGAGAAGCCTTTGCTCAATAAAATGATTAATCCCAGTGATAAATACGCTGCGTTTAGCTTCTCAGTGCAGCGCTGGCAGATGCTGGCTTGAAAATAAGGATGCCAAAAAATTTGCAAAAAATAATAAAAAAAAAAATACGACGAAGCGTTTTAGACACGCTGCAAGAAAGAAAACCTTCCGGCCTGTTGTGGGTTCCTCTCCCCTTCAGCTGGCGAAACCAGCCCCTCGCCCAGTGCCTCCACCTCAACCAGGGGCAAACAAAGGGCCCGGCTGCAGCGGGGCGAGCTCTGACGCGATGCTGGTGGAGAGCATGGGGTGCCCGGCGTGTCCTGGTCCTGGGGACGCCGGCTCGGGCTGCAGAACGCACCAGATCCGCTCGCGGTGTGACACCGTACTGCGCACACGCTGCTTTGAGGAAGGGCTTCAAACCAGCGGCTCCGTCACAGGGTCCGTCCCAAGGCGCCCGGCGGCCGCGCCGCTCTGGCTGCTCGAGCTTCGCTTTCCACGGGGTTGAATTAAAACAAAGGTACAAATACACCAGGACCTGTCGGGGCGGCCTTGGGGTGACACCCCCGGCAGCACTGTCAGTCTGGCGGGCACAGGGGCAGGGCACAAGCACGGCCATGCCCAGGGGACAGGCGAGGCGGCAGAGCGAGGAGCTGCCGTTTGTCCGAGGAGGGACCGAGCTGGGACAGCGACTGCTGGGACGGGCACCGCTCCCCACGTGCCACGGCGTCCCTCCAGCCCAGCCGTGTTCGGAGGGCGGCAGCTCACCAGCCCAGGGCGCAGGTTCCTGCCGCCGGGATACGCCGCAGGCCCTGCCCTGGGATGGGACAATGCTCTCCGGGGGCTTTTCACCCCTCCCTGGCCCAGCCTCAGCTGGGACCACCGGAGCGATGGAAACCAGGTTTTGTGGCTGTTTACGCAGTGACTCGTCACTGGCGCCAGGTCCAGCCATCCACCCTTCGGGCCATGGGAAACCTCCCCCGCTGGCTGGACTTTGCTGGGTACCAAAACATTCCCGCAGGCGGATTCACTCCCCTTCCCGCAAATGCCATCATTTAGAGCCCTCTACGTTTTATTAAAGCCTTTGAAGTGGGGGATGCCACTAATTAAAACATATTATTACACGCTCAATTATAACGATCGTTATCTCCCTCCATGTCGGAACTGCAGAACGATGAAAACAAACCACTTTCTGATTTTGGGCGTATGTTGTGAGCACGGGACTGCCCCGAAGCTCCCAGAGGCTGGGAGCGGCTGCAGCTACGCTGGAGCCTCAGGCTTGGTGGCGAGGTCCACAGGCACGGGGACAGCCGGGGGTTCTCCGACAGCCTCCGGGCAGCTGGGGATAGGGCACAGAACAACGAAACCGAATAGACCCCCCAGCGGCAGGGCTGCGGAACCCCGCACCCAGGCGGAGCCTCAGGAGGCAGCGGAGAGCAGGCCAAGAGTGACGGTATTTACAAACACACACGCAGGAAGCCTGGCTTCACCTCCGGGGTAAAAATCATCGACTGCAGCACCCTGAGGGTTCCGGACAAACACGGAGAACTAGGGGGGCGACGCAGAATTCCCGTATCTTCGCAAAGCGTCTCCTGAACGTGCCTGTCCTCTACCCCCACCTCCCACCGCTCGCTCCGGCTCCGGCCGGTACGTCCTGGTGACAGCTGCTGCCACGGTCACAGAAATAAAGCTGCGTGTGTTGCCGCGTGCGGCGTGTTTTCTGTGCAGCTGCCGGGCCCCTCCACCTCCACGCTCGCCCCGTGCCGAGGGGAAGAAGCGGAGGGCGAGGGTGGCCCCAGGCTGGGCACGCAGGGCAGGACCGGGCGACGTCTCGATGACGACCACCATCTCGTTTTCACTGTCTATGGCCACAAGCACCGGCCCTGGGCTGCTCCCAGGAAGACTTCCAGCGCTGCTCCAGCAGAGCCGCTTAACCGGAGCTCCTGCCCCAGCAGCGGGGCAGGACAGCTGGTACGGCGGGGCCCGGGGGGCAGCACCGGGGCCCGGGGGGCAGCGAGCAGCCGGGCGCCCCGGGCCAGCGGGAGGGGATGGGGCAGGGGGAGGCCTGCTCCCTCCCCAGGGCCCCCAGCTGTCCCTCTGCACCGGCTGGACGCGCTTGGGAAGAGCCCCCGGGGCCGCGGAGCGGGCGCCGCGGCCTGGCC
>JAODLK010000044.1:499007-510622 GCA_027563805.1 Buceros bicornis | reverse complement strand
AGCTTCTCCTCGCAAACACCCAGCCCAGCGGCCGCGCGTCCTCCTGCCCACGCCAGCCACCGCCTCCGAACCACCATGGGTAAGAGATCGCTCCCCCGGCTCCGGCCGGGATCTGACGTTCGGCACCGCCACACCAGTGAGCAGGGCTGGGGGGGTCCATGGTGGGGTGGACTGGTGCGGAGGGGTGCGGGGCTGGCGGTTCACAAGTTCAGGTCTGTGCGTGGCTGGGAGCCCCCACAGCTTCAATGCCGTCAGTAAACGCCTTTTGTGCTGCCGTTAAAGGTCTCTCATGGTTCCTCAGTGTCCAGGAGCTGAATGGGCCTTTGGACTCGCTGCCCGGGTTGGCTGCGAGCGGGAGGGGACGCGGGAGGGCCACCGGGAGACGAGGAGCGGAGGTTTGCTCCCGTTCTGCGACAGAGCGCGTAACTCTCTAACTTTTGGCCGCAGGGGCGGGAGGCGGAGGGGTGTGCCGGGAGCGATGCAGCTTTTTTGCATGTGAGAGCGGTCCTGTGCCGGGGGGACCCTGTTACCCCGCGACTCCGCAGAGCGGGGTCAGACCTCAGACCTCAGAAAGTCCTTATTGCTGACAGAGCTGGGGCTGAGTCCGCAGCAGCGCCCGCTCCGCTTTACCTGCCGCGGGGACTGTTGGCCTTTCGGCCCGCTGCGAGCACAAAGCAAATGCTGTCGGTTTTGTTTCGCCTTCGAACCCTCCGCAAGTTCCTTCTGTGACCTGGGACGGTTCCTCCTGACCCCCCGCAGGTTTCCGGTGTCCCTGAGGGCTCTGCTGCCCGCAGAGCGCACAGGAAAAGGCACAGCCCCTCCTGCTCCTTTATTTCACGCGGTGAAACCCAGACCCCTCTGGCAGCAGTTATGGAACTGGCTACAATGCGCTTCACCGGGGGGTTTTACAACGCTGTTACTCGTTGTTGTAAGTCTATGGGCCGCGTGAGCCAGACCAGTGGCCCCAGGGTGGCTGAGGGTATTTTGCTGGTGCTGGGGCTCCCTCGGAGCCTTCGCGTGTCACCTCAGCACTGAACACCGCGATCGATTCGGGTACAGGTGGATTTGAAAAAGGGTGAAAACTGCTCCCAGAAGTTTGTCCTAAAACGAGCTCCTGCGTCTTGCTGCGGGGTGGTTGTGACCTTGGAGACGATCCGCGTTCCCCGGAATTTCTTTGCCCTGAGGACCTCAGTGTCCTGAGGACGTTACAGACCTCAAAGAGGTGGAGACGCTGACGAGAGTCGTGCTGGTGTTCGGCTGCGGAGCACACGGGGCCTTGGCTCCCCTGGGAACCGGGACGGCCGAGCCAGAGGCGTCACCTGGAGAAAAAGGCAAATTGAACAACGCAGCTGGTGCGAACGCTCTTCCCCTTGAACTCACTTGCTACAGTGGTGGCAGAGAAGTGCCCTGTGGTTCAGAAGGACGAGGAAGGACCTTGTGGATGGGCAGCGCCGCAGAGAGGATTTGCCCGTGAAGAGGTGGGATATGCTGCAGAAAAAAATCTCGACGCTTTTGTCCTCAGTGGAGCTGGCAAATGCCGTCTACTGGAGCACCAAGCATCGGGCCCTGCCAGATTCCCGGGGGGTCTGGAAGGGAGCGAGGGGTGTTCACGTGTTGAACAAGATGGTTCAGATCACAGTTTTGTTACAAAACCCTTCTTTTGTGCTGACAAATGAGCTGGGCATCGCGCCCCAGGAGCGGCTGCCTCGCCCGTGGGGCTCCTCGGGCGGGTGGGTAGGGCGGTTCAGGACAAAAGGGTGTGTGAACGGGCTCAGAGGGAGAGGAGAACAAAACCGGTGTGAGAGGAGGGGAGCGGAGACGCTGCTGGTGGTGCTGTGTGTGTGCTCTGGCACCAGCCTCCTCCTCTCCCAGCGATCTGCCAAGACGCGATTTGCAATGCTGATGGAGCGGCGCGCCACGCACGCCAAGTTCCTGCTAATTTAGGGGATTGAGAAAATTGGAATAAAGTTTAAATTACGGCTTAGACACCAGTGGAACAAAGCAAAGTTTGTGTCTCATGTTTCCAGATAAGTGATTTCCCAAAGGATGTGGAATTCAACCCAAAGTGCTAAATTATGCTGCTTGAGAAGCTCCGGCTTGTGGCACCGGGAGCCTCCACGTGCAGCGAGAGCTCTCGAGCCTCCGGCGGGCGCTGGAGCCGGCCCTGCCGCTGCCGTGGCTCGCGTGCTCTAAATGTCTCTTTCCAATACCAGAGAATGGCAAATAATGAGCTGGTTTCCCAGGGTCTGTACCGGACTCTCGAGGCAGGGAGGGAGGCGACTGAGCCGCGCTCGTGCTTCTGCCAGCAGCGTTTCACAGTGCAGGGGGAAGAGCTGCCGGTGTCCTGCTGCCCAGCGCTTCGTACCGCTGCGTTCTGAACGGCCGACGGTGTCCCCGTCCCCTCTGGAAACGCAGCGGCGGCTTCCCACGCCGTGTTGAGCAGCCTTGTGCTCTAGCAGCCACACAGCAGCTCTCTGTAAAACACGTAACACCATTTTCCTAAAGCCCAGCCGACTTCCCAGCCCTCCGGAGCACGGCCTGCCCTACTGCCGGCCTTTCCAGAAGCTCCGGTGACCTCAGCGTGTCCCGGCGGTTGGCACCGTTAGAGCTAAGACTTGTCTCTGAGTGCAGAGCCAGCGGCCTCGCAGAGGCAGGCTGCCAAATAAATTGGAGATTAAAAGAATTTCTTTTTTTTTTCCTCCAAGCAGCAAAATGTGGCTCCTGTGGTCCCGGATACGCAACTCCTCTGGACGCCATGAAAGGCAAGTACCGCGCTGCAGGCCATCGCTGACGGGACCGCGCTGAGCGCAGTGCCTCTGCCTGTGAGCGATTTCTGTCGACGCGTGAAACAGCTCCTGCCTCCGCAGGTCCCCGGGAGGAGATCATATACCTGCCCTGCATCTACAGGAACACCGGGGTGGAGAAGCCCGACTACCTGGCCACGGTGGACGTGGACCCCGCGTCTCCACACTACTGTCAGGTAGAGCCAGCGGTGTTCCCGTGCTCCCTGTCCCGGGGGGATGTTTGGGGTCACGTAATCGTTCTCAGGGAGATATTGGCATGGAGAACCAGGCAAACCCTCTGCTGCTTTTCCTTCCAGCTCACTCAAATCTCATGTTTTTTTCTTAGTCTAGAGACACTCCAGAGCGATTTCGTGCCGAGTAGTTCATGGTGAGGATCAGCAGCACGAGGGGAGCCGAGCCAGGGTACCCCAGTCAGCCCAGCTTAAGGGGCTGGATCTCCTGAAGCCAGGGTCTCTCAGCACCGGGACAAGCGATGGGTCTCAGCTGGTTTTTCCATACTATTAGTGCCTGCTCGTTAATTAGAGTCTGTTAAAGCTGTGGATTGACCTAAGAGCACACAACATTCAGCCACGGCGATGCCCAACCTTCTTCACCCCTTTACAGCCCCGGCTCTGCGTAGCTGAGAAACCTGCTTCCCCAGAAACCAACAGCAGTTTCCTTCTGCCCCTTGTTAGTTCACGCTTCGCCGTGGAGGGGCAGAACTGTCCCCCCGACTGCCCAGCCCGTCTCTGCCTCCGCAGGTCATCCACCGGCTGCCCATGCCCAACGTGGGCGATGAGCTGCACCACTCGGGCTGGAACGCCTGCAGCAGCTGCTTCGGGGACGCCACCAAGAGCAGGAACCGCCTGATCCTGCCCAGCCTCATCTCTTCTCGGGTTTACGTGGTGGACGTGGGGACAAACCCGCGAGCTCCCAGCATCCATAAGGTTTGTGGGGGGGGGCGTTATTTCTTACACTGTGCCCAAGAGACGGTGACTTTATGGATCCCAGCTTCAGGCTAGGCTGGGAGAGCCAGAACAGTTCCAGAAACTTGTGTCGAGGAACTGGGGGCAGTTTGACCCTCCTGCAGTTCCCCTTGGTTTGTAATCCTGGGGTCCTAAACACGAAATATGGAGATTTTTTAAATGAAAAAAATAAGAAAGTGCCTTAATATGGGGAAATTAATATTTTTCAAAATCTCTTGTGCGTGGAAACAATTTAAATTTTCCTCCAATAACATTCCACTGCCACAGAGTTCCTTTGGCAGAGGCACAGCTACGGGCGTGGGTCCAGTTCAGACAGACGGACACTTGGCCATGTCGAGCTGTTCAGACTCTTTACAGTCCACGGAAAAACCCCAGAGGTGGCTGCGGTCGGAGTGGTCTGCCCCAGTTCAGAACACTGGTTTGGGGTGAAGGAATCGCGTCTGACGAGCGTTTGTGTCGTTTCCTGGACTGAACCGAAGGGGATTAGGGCAGGTGAACCCCACTGGGGTCCTGCGGCATCCTGCCGTGCCGTCCCGAGTTCCGGGTCTGGCAGAGACGCCTCCAGGTCATCAAACCCGTGTTGTGCAGGCGGGTGGAGTCTCGTGGGGTGGTGGAAACTCTGAAGTGGTCTTTGTCCCAGCCACCTGCCTGCAGACGCTCCCAGTCAGATCTCCCAGGTGTGCGTTCCGCAGAACCTTACCAGCCGTGAGCTCGGAACAGAGCGGAGTAACCCCCCAAAGGGCTCTTCGTGTGGGTCCAGCTGAGGCGCGGGCAGACCTCAGAGGTGGCGCTTTCCCCCGAACGGGAGCTGGCCTCTGCGTATTGCGCAAGCAGCGCCGCTGC
Source organism: Buceros bicornis (assembly GCA_027563805.1). Lineage (NCBI taxonomy): Eukaryota > Metazoa > Chordata > Aves > Bucerotiformes > Bucerotidae > Buceros > Buceros bicornis. The sequence continues at coordinate 506,010 of JAODLK010000044.1, read as the reverse complement.
TGCACCCGTTAAAGCAAACACAGATGTCGGGGTTTTGCTGGCACAGGGACGAGGCTGTTTCTAACCAGTCGGCTCTTGCTGGTACATCCCGGAAGAGCCACTAAATGTCGTGGCTGGAGCCATGGAACTGGGCAGGGCAGAAAAACCAAAAGAGCAAAAGAAATGGTGGCTGTGACTGTGCGTGTCCTTGTTGCAGATCGTGGAGCCTGTGGAATTGTTCTCGAAGGGAAACGTGGCTTATCCCCACACCTCGCACTGCCTGGGCACCGGGGACATCTTGATCAGCTGCATGGGAGACCCTTCTGGCAATGGAAAAGGTACAAAGCCCCTGGGCCCCTGGAAGAATACTTGTGGGCCTGTCCAGGAGTTGAGCTGCCGTGTCTGTCTTCCGCTCTAAGGACTGGTGCCAATGGTTATCGGGTGAGTGGGAAACCCGTCCACACTCCCCGTGGGTCCCTCCGGCACGTAGCAAGGGAGAATTGCTGTGTCAGCTGTGTCAGCTCAGGGGTTGTTGCCAGCCTGCATCCTCCTTGTCTCGTTGTCTCATGGACACTGAGCCTTCCCAGCTGCCCTGCACCGCGTCTCCTCCTTAAAGCTTTGGGGGATTCCTGTGGTTAAATCCTGCGGTTAAATCCAGTTCAGAGGTGAAGCAGTGTCACCTCCAGAGAAGCGCGGGCTGGCAGAGGAGACCCGCTGCAGGTGGGGAGCAGTCAATCCCGCTCCTTCTGGTGGGGGGTTTCTCTTCTGGCTCATGGGCAAACGCGTCCTCAAACAGATGCGTGTTACGTCCGTAACTCAAGCGTGCTGCTGGCGAGCAGAGAAAACCCGGGGTGACTTCTCCAGGGTCTCCTCTAAGCCATCCCTTCATTGGAATGTGCTCTAGGCGGGCTGAGGGATTTACTGGGGTGACTCAGAGAGAAAGGGAGCAAAGTGACCCTTAAAAAATTCCTTACGCTGTGATAAGGTTCTTTAAAAACCCAGCTCTCATTTGCTTTAGCCACAAAAGCAAAACAAACCACCACAGGTTTTTTCTTAAGCATAGAGCTGCATTTTACAGAGAGTTTAAATGTTCCCAGATCATTTCTCTCATTTAAAGCTGAGTCTGTGAACACCTTCAAACAATTTCCTGCGATTTTTACACCAGGAGGCTTTATTCTGCTGGATGGAGAGACCTTTGAGGTGAAGGGGAACTGGGAGAATGGGCCGAAGGTTCCGCCCTTGGGCTACGACTTCTGGTACCAGCCACGGCACAGCGTGCTGGTGAGCACGGAGTGGGGCGTCCCCAAGGTCCTGGCAGACGGCTTTGACCCGGCTGACGTCGAGAAAGGTGAGGAGGGGTCTGGACTGTCCGAAGCCAAAGTGAGTCTCTGTTAAAACAAGACTCTGCCTGTTTTCCAGGGCATTACGGCCGCCACCTGAACGTGTGGGACTGGATCACGCACAGCTATGTGCAGGCCATCGACCTGGGGCAGGGCTCCATCCCGCTGGAGGTCCGGTTCCTCCACAACCCGGACGCTGCAGAGGGGTTCGTGGGCTGTGCCCTGAGCAGCACGGTGCATCGGTTCTACAGGACCCAGGTGAGGCCCGACGGCCAGCACAGGAGCTCAACCCAGCCGGTTCAGAAATCTACTCTTCGCTCAGGAAAGAGCAGAATTTAGACAAAACACCTCCCACGGGTGCTAATTCCAGCCTCACTGTAGGCTGTAGGAGTGTGGCAGAGGGCAGACCCGCTGCCCGGGTGGTGCTGGCGAGCACAGGGAAGGGCTGAAGGGAGAGGAGGGGTCCCAGACAAGAGGAGAGCTACTGCCGGTTACGAGGGCGAGCGGGACCCAGGACCCCCAGCTGTAGGAGATGGGCAGGGTCTGAGGTGGGCTGGGGTTGGCCATGGCAGTGGCACTGTGGGCATCCCCGCTGCAGGGCACTGTCAGATGAACAGCACCGACTGCTTCTCCCCGCTCTGCCCCGCTGGGGCTGCGGTAACGCTGCGCTCTCTCCTGTGCTCTCTGCAGAAAGGGGACTGGGCAGCTGAGAAGGTGATCGAGGTACCCAGCAAGAAGGTGCAAGGATGGCTCCTCCCGGACATGCCAGGTCAGAGTGAGCAGCTGTGGGAAGGAACAGGGTGTCACCCTCCTCAGGGTGTTGCCCTCCTCGGGGTTTCACCCTCCTCCGCCCCCCAGTACAGCACAGCTCTGCAAAGTCTTATCCCGAAGCGGCCAACGCTTCCCTCATACAGGGCAGTTCCGTTTGGGTTCTCGTGATGTCACCACGTTACTCTTGCCCACAAGTCCCCAGGCGGGAGGTGCTGGAGCTCTGCTCCCACGCCGCTACGCGCTTGAGGTCACTTTCGCAAGAAAAACACTGGGGGTCTGTCAGCGTGGTCAGGACGGGCCTGGCAACGCTGGCAGAGCCTGATCCTCCTGTGAGCGGGCATCAGCTTTCTGAGAGTGATGGGTTTGCTCCACCCGTTCCTTAACCTGCTTCCCTGAGCCTGCCCTGACGGGGTTTGGGGGGCAGGAGGCTTGTGCTCTTGCTTGTCGCTGGTCCTCTCCGTTTCCTGATTTCCTACTGACTGTTTTCTTGAAGGTCTTATCACCGACATCCTCATCTCGCTGGACGACCGGTTCCTGTACTTCAGCAACTGGCTGCACGGGGACATCCGCCAGTACGACATTTCGGACCCACACAAGCCCCGGCTGGTGGGGCAGGTGAGGCGGTGGCAGGAGCCGGGACGTACCAGAGCAGGACAGGGCTCGTCCTCACCGCTTTGAAAGGAGAAAATGACCTCGTGCTTCTGCTGGAGAACCGTCCCTGTGCTGTCACGCTCCTCTGACGCCGGTTCTCCTCTCCCCCATTAGGTGTTTGTGGGGGGCAGCATCGCCAAGGGTGGACACGTGACTGTCGTGGAAGACAAGGAGTTGCAGAGTCAGCCAGAGCCCTTTGTGATCAAGGTAAGTTGTGCCAGCAGGCACGTCATCGGTGCTCTGCTCACCATCGTCCGTGCTGAACCCCCTGCGCCGCGCTCTGGTGGGCAGCCCCTGCTTTGTTCTCTTCCCCCCAGTGGGGGGCTTTGTCCTCTTCCAGCCCCTCATTTGGTTTCTATCAGCCCCGGTTTGATTTCTTTCAGCACCTCTTTTTTTTTCTCCATGCTGTTGCGTTTCTTCAACCTCAGTGGCAGCTTGTCTTGAGCACCATGTTCTCCGTGGTGATTTCAGGGGAAGAAGGTGCCAGGCGGACCTCAGATGCTTCAGCTTAGCTTGGATGGGAGGAGGCTGTACATCACCACCTCGCTCTACAGCGGATGGGACAAGCAGTTCTACCCCGATCTCCTCAGGTAAGAGCAGGGGGGTGAACGAGGGGGAGGCCCACGCGCAGGGTTTCACAGGGCTGGGGCTGCACCCACCGTTTGCCGAAATCGTCATTTATTGGGAACTAGTTGAGACTGGGAGAAAACCAGTGCTCACGGCCTGGCCTCCTGGAGCCCCGGGTACCCAGGCTGCCCTGGAGAGCCACGGCGGGACCCTCTGGGCTTGGAGTTAGCGGGTGGCCACAGCAGGGCATGGTGTGGCTCATCTGCTCCTCGAGAACCAGCAGCCGCTGGTAACTTCCACTCGTTCAGTGCCGGTCACCGAGGTGGTGGCACTCATCTCGGAGAGCTGCTCAGGCCCAGCTTCCATCTGGGATTCGTCCCATTTTATCTGGAACAAAGACAAGTCCCGCTCAAGCAGAGAAGCGCCACCAGCTTGACCCCTCTGCCAAGGGCGTTCTCTCGTCCCCTTTCCAGGGAGGGCTCAGTCATGCTGCAGATCGACGTGGACACCGAAAGAGGTGGGCTGAAGGTCAACACCGACTTCCTGGTGGATTTTGGGAAGGAGCCCGACGGGCCCGTCCTGGCTCACGAGATGCGTTACCCGGGGGGTGACTGCACCTCCGACATCTGGGTGTAGCCACTGCTGGTTGCTTTTGGGGGTTTCCCGTGGTCGCTTTCCCTCTGCCTTCCTCTCTCCACACTCCGTGTCCCTCGTCCGGGTGGGTCGGGTCTGTGTCCGACTGCTGTTCCTGAGTAACTCCGTAAGGATGCTCATGCCCTGGGCTTGGCCCCGAGCAGGAGTGGCCTGTCCCCGCAAAGCTTCACTTGCTCGTAGAGTAGTCGGTGCTCCATGGTGCGAAGGTCACGCATTGTCCCGCCTGCGGCCACGTCTTCCCAGAGCTGGTTTAACCTTGGTGCGCTGATCTTAGCAAAACCAGCAATAAAATGGCTCTTCGAGTTGGGGGTTGCTGCACCGTTTTTCTTTTCAGCATTTCAGCGTTTTCAGTTGCGAAGAACGTCAAGCGTAGGATCGTTCACAAAGTAACGATGTCGCTTCCCTAGAAGTCCCTTGGTGGCCCTGGCGCCCGTCAGTGGTGACTGCGGGCTCTCAGTGGTGACCACGGGCTCTCGTTGCAGGACAGGGAGCTCGCCAGGCTGCCTCCCCTCCTGAAAGCCCAGCTGGAAGCGCCCCGGACACCAGCGTGGGCAGCTGCAGGAGTGGGGATTGCAGTGATCTCCGGACGGCCACGGGAGGGCACAGCGTGGCGCCGCTGTGGCTCTGGAGCTGCCAGCTCCGGGTGCGCTCGCTGCTGTCACTCAAGGGTGCAGCTCCATCGCTATTTCTGCTGCCGGGGTGTGTTCATGTGAAGAGAGCCTGTGCTGGTGTGTCCAGCACCGTGAGGGGACGGGAGGTAGGAGATACCCCAGTTAGTGAGAACAGCTTCTGCTCGACGCAAAGCCAGAGCTGCTGTGGCCAGAGTCACCGTGAAAACCCCTGGTTTTTGGCCTGACACCTCGACCCTCTCCTCCTCCTCCTGCTTTGGGTCCCCAGCGTAGGGAAGCGCCTTGCTGCCTACAGAGGAGGGTAAATGATCCTCAGCGCTCGAGGGGCGCTGAGCAGAGCTGCTGGTGCTGCTGTTCGGGCAGAGCCCTGGCAGAGGAGCCAGAGCTGGTTCCTCTCGCCTGCCCGCCCCAGCTGCGCGGTGCCGCCGCGCCTCTGCCGTCCGATGGGGCAGTGGGGCGCTGCGGGCGGCAGGAGCTGATCTGGCAGAAAACGGCGCTGCCCAGGTTGTGACTCAGGGTCCAGCTCCCTGGGGCTGCCCGTGGCCAGGCCCTTTGGTGGCCGCCACGTCCCTGCTCATCCCATGGTCCGAAACCCCATGCTGAGGATGTGGCTTTCCCCTGGGCTAGCTGCGGAGGCTGCGGGTGCACACGTGTGTAGGTGCCTGCGTGGCCTTAATGCCCGCGGAGGGAGACGGGGGCACGTGGGGAGCGTGTCCCGAGTGAGACAAGCTGCTGTGTCACGGGTCACCCAGAAAAGGACTCTCTGATTTAGTCTCTCCTGAGGACTCTTGGCCCAAGCATCGTGACCTTTGAGTCCTGAGGGCACAGGGAGGGTCCCGTCTGCCCTCAGGAGGAACTCAAAGCACTCGAGCCCAGTCAGGGTCCTGTTGGGGGTTCCTGGAACCCCGCTCTGTCCCCAGAAATAAACCCGAAAGGCTTCGGCCAAAGACGCCCGGTGAGCCCCAGCAGATGCGACGCTGAGTTTTATTTGCATGTAAAGCCGAGCGTGAGAGCAAACCAGTGTCAGGGAACAGGCACTCGCTTTGGGAACGGAGCCCTCGAGAGCCCGTCCCCGCGACGGAGCAGAGAGGTGGCCGCCAGGAGGGCTCCTGCGCCGGGGGGAGACCGTCCAGGCCAGAGGCAGCGCCTGGCTCTGGCCGTGCCGACAGCCCCGGGCACCGCCCTGGGAATCCCACCCGGGGACCGGGTGCGCCGCGTCCCTGCTCACCGGTGTGCCCGACCCCAACCCTCGCCCCAAGCGGCACTGCCGGAGCCCCCGGCAGCAGCAATGTGGGACCCCAGCCCCAACCCTGCCACGCGCCTCCCCGGCGGCTGCGCCGCGAGAGAGCGAGGAGCGGGGAGCCGCTGCCCGGGCCCCTAGGGCAAGGGCTCGCTGGTGGCGTCCCCAGTGGGGAAGCGGATGTCGTGGGCCAGGCACGGCCCGTGGGGCTCCTTCCCGAAATCCACCAGGAAGTTCTTGTTCACGCACAGGCCGCCCTTCTCCGTGTCCACGTCGATCTGCAGCATGACGGAGCCTTCCCTGCCCGGGGACACGAGCGCAGCCCTTGGGGACCCGCCAGCCACGGGGCTGGCGCAGGGCTCCTGCCCTCGGCCACTGGCTCAGGGCCGAGGAGGAGGCTCCGTCCTCAAGGGAGGAGGAGGAGGAGGAAGAGGAGGAGGTGGGAGCGGGAGCAGGAGCGTGGTCTGTCCCCCCTCTCCCCAGCGCACCCCGAGGAGCCCCTCTGCCCCCGGCGCCTCTCACCTCACCACGTCGGGGTAGAACTGCTTGTCCCAGGTGCTGTAGAAGGAGTTGGTGACGTAGAGCCTCCGGCCGTCCAGGCTGAGCTGCAGCTTGCTGGGGCCGCCGTACACCCGCTTGCACTGGAGGCACCCAACAACCGCCGCGTTACCGCCTGGGCCGGGCAGCGGCCGGGCGCCCGCGGAGCCGGCAGCGGAGCGGGGCAGAGCGGCTGCCTCCCCTCCTGGCGTGGGCACACGGGCGGCCCCCAGAGAGCCCGGGCGGAGGGTCGGCGGGGCAGAGCCCGGGCACCGGCGGGGCAGCGGGACTCACCTTGACCACCAAGGGCTCCGGCTGGCACTTGAGCTCCTCGTCACGGCACACGGTCACGGGTCCGCCCCGCAGGATGCTGCCTCCCACGAACACCTGGGGGCGAGGCGGGGGCGGCCGAGGCACCTCGTCACCCCCCCAGCGCCCAGCCCCACCGCGGAGCCCCCCAGTGCCGGCCCCGCCGCCCCTGCCCTACCTGTCCCACCAGCTGGGGCTTGCAGGACCTGGAGAGCTTGTACTGGCGGATGTCCCCGTGCAGCCAGTTGCTGACGTACAGGTAACTGTCGTCCCGCGAGATGACCAGGTCAACCGTGAAGGCTGCGGCACACGAGCGCGGCGCTCAG
>JAODLK010000044.1:434741-452275 GCA_027563805.1 Buceros bicornis | reverse complement strand
CCCAGCCCCAGCCCCAGCCCACACCTCCTCAGCCTCTGGGACAGGGATGTGGCGGACGAGGGAGCAGATCTCGGTGCGTCAGTGATGACCCGAGAGCCCCGACCCAGCCCCAGCGGCCCCCCAGGGCAGGACAGCGAGCTCCGAGCCGGTACCTTGAGGTGCTCCAGCATGGTGCGCTTCTGGGCGAAGAGCAGCGGGCAGTCGGGACACTTGAAGACGCTGACCCGCTGGTTGAGCAGGTGCTGGTCGAAGTGGGAGGAGAGCAGGGGCTTGTGGGTGAAGACGGTGTCGCACATCGCGCACTTGTAGATCATCCTGTCACGGGAAAAACACTCCCGTTGGGGCGGGCCAGGAGGGGCCAGGCAGGGTCTTCTGGCAGGAGGGGAGGGGGCAGCCCCGGGCACGGCCTGACCCCCGCCAGGGGATGGAGGGGGAGCGGGTGGAGCTCCCCCAGCAGGTGCCGAGCTGTTCCCCCCACACCCCACCCACTGGGGACGCTCCCGGTTCTCCGAGAATCACCGAACTACTGGGGTGGGAAAAGCCCTTTGAGCCCCTCGAGCCCCAGCGTCCCCCAGCACGGCCAGGTCCCCGCTGTCCCCTGTCCCCCAGCGCCACCTCCACACGGCTGGGAAACCCCTCCAGGGACGGGGACTCCACCACTGCCCTGGGCAGCCTGGGACAGGCGGGGACAACCCCAACGGGACAGAAACGGCTCCTCAGGGACAACCTCAACCTCCCTGGGGGCAACCAGAGGCCGGTTCCTCCCACCCCATCCCATCCCATCCCTCGTCGGGAGCGATCTCCCCGGCCAGGCCCCTCAGGCCACGGCCGGCGGGCGACACGTACTTGGACTGCTGGTTGCTGAAGCCGGGGTGCTGCGTGTAGACGTGCGCGTGGGCGCTGGGCGCGGACTTGAACGCCATGGGGCAGATGGGGCACTTGTGGAACACCTCGCAGTGGGAGGTCTGGATGTGGGACTTGATGGAGTTGACCCCGCCAAAGACCACGGCGCAGCTGGGGCACCTGGGGAGTGGAGCGGAGCGGGGCGGGAGGTGACCACCGGGACCGGTGCGCACCGACAGCAAGAGAAACCTGAGCACGAGGGCCCGTGTCTGCCCCCCGCCCGCCCCCGGGACTCGGGGTGAGCCCCGTCCCAGCAGATGCCAGGATCCACCCCAGTCCCGGGCTGCGGGAGGACTCCGGTGCGGAGCAGCCAGTGCTGCCCAGCGCGGCTGGATCCAGGGCCCAGGCAGCTCCTCAGGAGCAGGGGGGTGCTGGGGGGGTCTGACCTCAGCCACGAGGTCGAACGGTGGCCGGGAGGTCCCAGGAGAAGGACGGTCGCCCCGGGGTTAGGGGCTGAGAGCCCGGGAAGGGATAAGGGAGTCGCTGCCCCTCAGCCGGGGTGAGGGCGGGGGGGTCCTGCCCCCTCGGCAGCCCGGGAACCCGCCGCCACCGGGACCGTCCCCCGCTGCCCTACCTGTAGCCGACCCTGCGGGAGAAGTGCAGGCAGGCCTCCTTCAGGTGGGCCTCGAAGTTGGCCAGCAGGAAATTGCCCCCGCACTCAGGGCAGACGTGGGGGGGCCGGTTCTTGTGCATGCGCTGGTGGGCGTTAAAGCTGCAGCGGTTGGCCATGATCATGGGGCACGTCGTACAGACCTGGAGGGGGGCAAATGCAGCAGGAGCCTCAGCCTTCGCTGGGACGGGGGACACGTTCCAGGGACAACCCGCTGCCCCCGGCCCTTGCTGCGCCCGGGAGCCTCCAGGCCCCGCTGCGAGGAAAACGCGGCCGCTCGCAGGCGGTGCCGGTTGAGCCCGTCAGTGGGGTCCGGGGACAGACCCCCGCGGCTTGCCGAAGGCTGGCAGCGGGTTTTGCCCCACCAGCAGCTCCGGGTTCCGCTTCCCAGCTCGGGCGCTCCCTGCAGCCGGGCTCCGAGCCCCGGCTCGCCTGTCCCTGATCCCACCGCGGCCTCTCCCCGCGCCTGCCGCAGCCCCAGGGTGGGCTTCGAGCCTTCCCCCGTCTCTCAGCCTCTGTTAAAAGCTCCTCGGGACAATCCCTGGAAGCACCGGGATCCCAGCGACCCCCTGACAGAAAGCGGCTCCTCTGGAGCGGGGCCGGGAGCTGCCACCCAACAGCGACCGGGCTGCAGCGGCGGCAGCTTCCGAGTCCGGAGTCACCAGGACACGGCACAGCCCTGCCAGGCCCCGGCGGCCGCAGAGGCCGAAGGTCGCCAGAGGAAGAGGAAGGGCAAGCGATGGCGCAGGGAGGACAGGGCTCCTCCCTGGACCCGTCTTCCCCTGGGCAGCGCCCGGGACGCCAGGTTGGCTCTGGCAGAGGGGGACCGAAACCCCCCCGCCCGCTCTGCCGTCCCCAGGCTCCATTTGTGCCTCGCACCGGGGAAAGAGGAAGCGGCGCCCGCGGCTCTAACATGGCTCCACGGGGACGGCTGTGCCCGCAGCGGCTGCTCGCAGGGTGGCACCGAGCCCAGGGCACCCCCGGGGCAGCTCAGTCCCCCCGCTCCACCCGGCGCCTCGCAGGCAGGGACCGACCCCTGGCTCAGGCTTTTTCCCTCCCAGGGCCGGCAGGTCCCATCCGGAGCGTCCCCCGCTCCTGTCCCCCGTCCCCAGGGATGGCCCCGAGGTGCGGCCACCCCCGCCCCTGCCCCATACCGTGCTGCTGGTGGTGCCGGTGGTGCCGGTCTGCTGGAAATGCGCGGCCAGCCCGGCCTTGTCCTTGCACTGCTCCTTGCACTCCAGGCAGCGGAAGCAGCTGTAGTTGCTCTGCTCCGCGCCGTTGCTCAGCGGCAGGATGGGCAGCTCCGGAGCCCCGTTGGCGGCGGCCAGGGCGTCCTGAGCCACGCCGGTCACTTTGCTGGCGGGGAAGGAGGTCACCGAGACCAGGGGGGTGATGTCGGGCTGCCCGATCATCTGATCCAGCGCGATGGGCCGCATGACGAGGTGGGAGCACTGCATGACCAGCCCCTTGTCCTTGTGCTCGCGGGCGTGCAGCAGCAGGCTGCACTTGTTGAAGAAGACGAGGCGCTTGGTGCAGTGGTTGCAGGTGACCTCGATGCGCATGCTGCGCCGGTCGTAGTGGCGAGCCAGGCTCTTCTCCAGCGCGAAGGAGTCGCCGCACTCCAGGCAGCGGTAGCCGAAGGGCGGCAGGGAGAGGCTGGCGTCGGCCGGAGGGTTCAGGTTGGGCTTGTAGGTCGGCAGAAGGTTCTTGCTGTTGAGGATCTTGTTGAAGGCCTCCACGAGGCTGGACTGGCTCCGGGAGATGACGGTGCCCGCGATGGTAGGAGAGGGCTTCTGCGGCTGCACCATCACAACCGTGGTGCCGTTGACCTTCTGGTTGGCGGTGGTGGTGATGGTGGTGGTCTGCGTCACCGTGCTGACGTTGGTCCTCGTGTCGGCCTTGGGCAGGGTCTGCGGCACCAGGTTGATGATGTTCTTGGCCATGGCTTTACCCGACTTCGCCGGCAGCGACACCGATTTCTGCTGGGCCACGCTGGCGGCGATGAGCATGGCGCTGCTGGCGTTCTGGATGGTGGAGACGGGCAGCACGGTCCCTTTGAGCTTGGTGCCGTTGCCAAGCTGAACGCTGACGATTTTCGGCCCCTCGATGGTTTTCAAGGGGCTGGAGAGCTCCAGTTTCTCCTTGGGCACCTCCAGCGCGATGCCTTCCTCTTTCTCTGCTGACACCGAGAAGCCGACACCCTCCAGAGGAGCCTCCTGGGAGCTCGGCTCGGCCGGGCCCTTGGCGGAGCCCGGCTCCGAATCCGATGAGACCCTGGTCACCGTCCGTGTGATGCTGCCGCAGGATGTTTTGATGGTTTTAATCCGCACTTTGAGGGGCCGCGAGGAGTTGGAAGAAGGAGAATCGTTGTTGTTGTCTTCCTCCTCCTCCTCCTCCTCAGCGCTGGACATACTCTGTGGACTTCCCATCGACTTCTCCAGAACTTCTTGCTCTTCCTTGAGGGTGATGTTGTCCAGCGGCTTTGGGGACGGGGGGAGCCGGGGGCTCTGCACCACTGGCGAGGAAGGCTTGAAGAAGGGCTCCCGGGGGCTGGCGGGCGAGCGCTTCACCTCGGGGAGGTTGCTGGTGCTGCTGTCAAGGTTCGGGTCGGAACCGGGCCACGACGCGATGGGAGAGTCGTCGGTGGAGTAGCGAACGGTGACCGACTTCAGGTGATCGAGGGGGCTGTCACCCAGGGCCACCGCCAGGCCCTTGGGGCTGGCGTCGCGGCCCACCTCCTCGGGGTCCGACTCCTCTTTTTTGATGCAGGGGATGGAGGGAGGGGACCCGCTGGCAGCCCCTGCCCGGCTGGTTTCGAAGGGCGGCGGGAAGGCCGGGGGCAGGTTCTCCATGCCCTCTCCCATGGGCTCTTTGCAGTCCAGCGAGGGGGTGGGCGACGGCGAGAGCGAGGGCACGGCCAGGGACTTCTCCTTCCCCTTACAGTCCCGGGGCCTGTCGATCAAGTTGGCAGCATTGTCCTCGTTGGGATCGGGGCTGAAGTGGGCAAAGATGTCCAGGGGTTTAGGGCCTTTCTCCTTCACCCAACACTCCCCATTGGAGGATGCCACGGCCTCCACAGACCTGGAGGTGGGGGACCGGGGCAGCTCGGTGGCCCCAAAGCCATTCTGCAGCAAGCGGGGCCCGATAACGTGCCCATCTTTGCTGCGCCCATCCAGGGCATCGAGCTGCTCGGGGCAGACCGTGTTCTTGACGATCACGCTGACGGCGGTGATGTCCGTGTGGGGCAGGACGTGGTCGGAGGGTCCCGGCTCCCCAGGGACTTGCTTGATGTGAGCATCAGCGTCCTCGTGGCTGGAATGGATGGCCTCGTTCGTGTCGATGTCCGGGATGTCGAAAGCTGCCAGAAGGTCATCGAAATCTGGGGTTTTCATGTCCCCCATGGTGGGGAATATGGCAGAGTCTGCAACAGAGCAAGGAGAGGGGTGTTAGTGCCGTCATCGAGCGGGCGAGGAAGTGTAGCAGACACGGGTGGGATCATGCTCCTCCTGAGCCCTGCGCCCAGCACGAGCCCCCCGTGTCGCCTCCCCTGGGGGCCCCGGCCTCGAGCCCCTCGGGCGAACCGCGACGCTTCTCGGCCTTTTCCGCTTCAGTTGTTTGTGCATCAGTTTGTGGATCCCCAGCCGAGACGGCGCAAAGTCCAGGAGGATCCTAGCGCCCCGGGAGAGACGACCGAGACGGCGGGGCGCAGCCGGGCGAGGAGGGCTCCGCTGCGAGGCCGCAGCAACCCCCCGCGCACGGACGAGCTGAGGGTCGGCGGGTCCTCCCCGGGGCCAGCCCCAGCAGGACGCGGCTCAGAGGAGAGACCTCGAGCGCGGGAGCTGCAGAGCGACGGCCAGAGAACCCGGGGAGGCGGAGGGGAGACATGGCAACAGGTTTCGGAACATGGCTGCGGTGCAGACAAAGGGAATCATGTTCCTCCTGCCGCTGCAGGCTGGGCACGAAATCCCGGGATTAAGCCTCGGCCAGGGGATGCGGCTTAGACAGCAGAAAGACTCGGGGCGATGAGGACAGCGAGGGAAAAGAGGCAGGAGGACGCCCCATGCGCTGGGAGCAGCTGGACGCGTGTCGGTCCGGGGGAGCAGACCCGCCGGGAGGGGACGGGGGTCCCGGGGACGGTACCGAGCTGCTCTGCCCTCGGCATGGAGGGCGGGTGGTTACTAACAGCAAGCAGCAACAGCAAAGAAAATAGAGAAACCTTCAGCTCAGGCTGGGGGGCAAAGACCCACAGAGGCCGTTGCCTCTTCCCAGCTCTCGGTGCTGGTGGCTCCAATGGCCTCGGCAAAGCCCGGCAGCAGCCCCGAGCCGAGGCAGAGCGGAGGAGGACAACACGAACCGCGGGTAAAGCTGCTTTTGCCATGGGGAGGGATCCCCTCCCGGGGGCTCGGCTTGGTTAAAACCCACCGAGGCCGATGGAGCAGCTCAGCCTGCGTGGCCGGCAGCGGGGGGACCGGCAGCCCCCCGGCCCGGCGCTGGACGCCCATGACCTCACCACGACTTGTGCCACAAACGAGTCACGGCTCCGAAACCAGCCAAACCACCAGCGGGCAGGAAAGCCGCAGAGTTTGTCCCAACGGATCGCCCAGAGCATCCTCGCAGCCGGTGGCACATGCCAGGCACCTCCAGCCGTCACACCTCCGGGCTGCAGCACCCGTCACCGCGTCCTGCGGTGGCTGCGGAGGGGACCACAGCTCCACCCGCCTCCGCAGCCAAAACCTCCCACTACCCGCTGCGGCAGCAGCCCCCCGAGCAGCATCACCCCCACCCCCTCCACCACGAGCACCTGGGGACAAAGCAGCAGAGGGCAAACGGGGCTCAGAGACAGCCCCGGGGCTGCCCCCACATGGGGTTTGGCCTTTCCTGGGGACCTGGCAGACCCCCGCACCCCCCAGCCCAGCCCTCCTCGGGCTCAGCGGGTCCGCAAAGGCTGTTGGTGGTTCTCCCAAGAGGCAGCTTAGCGAGCAGCTTAGTCGCGCTCTATTTTTAACTCTCGTGGTAGGTCACGCCAAGGGGATCTCCGTCGGGGGCAGCGCGGGGTCTGTGTGTCACCGAGGAGCCGGCTGCTCCGGAGCCACGCTGATGTTGAACACGCACGTGGGTGACTTTCTCCCGGCGTCGCTTCTGACGGGCCCGGGCAGAGCCACGGGCCCATCGCAGGGGAGGAAGGGAACAGAGCGACGCTCATCGCCCCGCTAAGGCCAGCGGGGCAGCTCGGCAGGGCCGGAGTCGTGCCTCTCCCCTGCAAAGGCACAAAGGGTTTGTCAGCAGAACACGCCACGGGAGCCGGGGAAAGGGCGACCTCGGGGGACGGGACTGGCACCTGGCAGCAGAAAACCCCCGGGACAAACGGCAGAGCCACGGACGAGCCGGGGCCCTGCCCGCGGGAGCAGAGCAGGGCTGTGCCGCCGAACGGCTGCCGGCAGCGGCCCCGGGGAGCAGCCTCGGTTCTGGAGACTTCAGCAAGTTCTCCCACTTCCTAAACCCCCTCCCCAGCACAGGCGCCCTCCGCCGCAGCCTCGGCCGGGGGATGCCGTGGTGCATGGACTGGATGGAAAAGCTGTGGGCTCTGGAGCCCAGGGGCAGAGGGCGAAGGCTCCGCTCCGCTCCCCTCCCAGCGCTGCTGTCTGCCCCGCCGTGAACCCTTAACTCCCCGCCACCAGGCGACGGGGACAGCAGGGACCCCCAGCCCCTGGTGTCTGGGCTCTCAGGTGGGTGTTAAACACGCCCCACAGCTCTTTCCGAAGTGTTTCTGTCCATCATGTCCCTGCCAGCCCCTCACCAAACCCTTCCAGCCTTTCTCGCCCCTAAACCCGCCAGCTCTGCCCACGGCTGAGCCCTCCTCGCAGCGCCCGGCCGCTAAAGCGCAGCCAGCGACGGCTGCCCTGCCCCGTCTGTGGAGCTCACGCTCGGGGATGGCGCCGAAGCCCGTTACAAACCGTCCCTCACCTCCACGCTCCCCGAGAGGCTCCTCGAGCCACGGCTTTCACCAAGGGGAGGCTCCTCCTCGCGGGAGCCCCTGCACCGGGCTGGTCACACCAGTGGTTCTCCTCGGTTGGTGTTCACGGGAAGGTTCCCACCCCAGAAAGGGGTTTTTTGTCCATCGAAGTCCTGAGATGCCCCATTCAGCCCCTTCTGACAGCAGAGGAGCGGCGTGGTCGCGAGTCAGCAATGCCCACCAAGGGGACAGCGGAGATGGGAAGAGCCCAGCTCCACCTCCAGCTCCACCGCGCTGACACGGGGAGTTATTTTGGTAGCTCAAAACACAACTATTTTCTTAGGCAAAAGAACTATTTTTCTTCGGGGACCCAAAGCCAGCGAGGGGGGAAGGGAGGGGTATTTTTAACCGCGCTGGCCGAGTGGTGTTAACTCTCCTGCCTCAAGAAACGGAAGAGTTTACGAGAACGAGCACCAGCTTCACGTGGGAACAGCTCCCCGAGGCCCCCGCACGCCGGGGAGTGCAAGCAGGACCCGCACGGCTCAGCCGCTCAGAGCAGCCCTCAGCACGGTGGTCACCGGTTCCCTCCAGCTTCACCGCTCAGGAAACCACGGCACGGGGAGAGCCAGAGCCAGAGCCCCAAACCCGCCTGTGGAGAAGATCCCCGACCCGCTCTGGGTCTGAGGAGTGGGAGCTGCAGCCCAGAGGGGTGACAGCCAGCCCTGAGCACCACAGCGCCACAGCCCACAGACCCCCGGACTGACGGACCCTGCTCTGCGGTCCTGCCAGCTACACAAACCACCCCAGAGCAGGCAGGGCACCGGTCACCCCAGCACACCCCCCGGAGACGGTCACCCCAACGGGACCGAGCAGGCGGGGCCGCGTAGCTCTGGCAGGTACGGACAGACGGAGCAGGACCGGCGCTGCCGGCAGCTGGCACACGGTGACAGAGCCACCGCCCTGTGGCTCCGGGTCTGGAGCCCCCAGAGCCCAGGTGTCCCCGCCAGAGCCAGGCCCTGGGTGAAGCCACGCAGAGGAGCTGGCCTGGAGCTCGGACCAGCCCCAGCCCCAGCCCCAGCCCAGCACCGCCGAGACGCAGACCCGGCGTCAGCCCGTCGAGGGGACCCCCCAACGCCCCCCCAGGCTCAGGCGGCTCACGGCTCAGGTCAGACAAGGCGTAAGTGCCCAGACACAACTGCTGCGCGGTGGCTCTTTCGCTCCTTCAGTCCACGAAGAGGTGAAACGTTGTGGAAAACCTCTAAAGGAGCTTCTCTGATCACCCAGCTCACTGGAGACGACGCTGCTTCGCCTTCCCCGGACTCCTCCTGCTTCAAACCACCCAAAATCTGCCGGCTCCGCTTGTCCATCGCCGCCCCCCGTCCTCCCCCGTACCCCAGCCCCACGCCAGGCCCCTGCGCTGAGCCCGTCCCAAGGATCCCGTCCCGGCCAACCGCCCGGCGGTGCCTCCAAACGCTGCCACGGCGGCTGCGAGCCGCGTTCCGACAGAGCCCGTCCTCGCCGGGAAGGGGCTCCGGAACGCCTCAGCCCTGGGTTTGGCGGGGGCACGGGGGGCTGCGCACTCACCCTCGACGCCAAGAGCACCCGAAGGGCTTCCCAACGCACGCTGCTGGCCCGCAAAGCTCGGGGCCACCGGGCCACCGGCCGGCGGGGCGAGCGGGGGCCGCGCCGGAGCGGTCCCGACACGGGAGGCCGAACCCTGGGACTATTTCAAGGCCTCGCTATTTTTAAAAGCTGGTTTTCCTGTTTCCCTTCCTGACCCTGGCGGGGACTCGCTGCCCGCCAGCGAGTTTGTGCCAAAACAAGACAAATCACCCTCCGAGAGCCGCCTGGGGAGCCCGGCCGGGCCAGGCTCAGCCCCCCGCCCCACGACACCGTCCCGTGGGCCACGCGCGCGGGGGCCCGCGGCCACCGCGGCCAGCGGGAACGGCTGCGCCGCCGGCCCCACGTGACGGGCGGGATTAGCTTCCGAGGCACAGAGGAAACCTTGGACAAAGCCTGTCCCCGTGGCCGCCGCGCCCGGGCCTCGCGCCCACGGCCTCCCTCGGGCTGCCGGCGCCCGGGGCGCCCCGCAGACCAGCAGAGCTGCACCGCGGGGCTCCGCGAACCACGACGTGCCGAGGGCAGGTTCACCTGGCTGGCCGGAGCCGGGCGGTCGCTGCCCCTCGCCTCCTCCCGGGGCTCTGGGGCTATTTTAGAACCGATCCCTGGTAGAAAGCCCCAGCCTTTGTGCAGAGGAGACGTCACCGGTGAGAACAACTGGTTCTAACGAGCCGAAGGCGCGCTGGGTGTTACACAACCTCGCTCCCAGCGCAGACAGTCTCCAGAGGACCTTGCGGGGGGGAGGACGGGGCAAATTCCCCCGGCAACAAACTCGTGGCACCTGGCGCAGCTTTTCTCCATTCCGGCGCTCCCCAAACCCTCCCCAGCCCCCTGTTCCCAGCAACTGGTGGAGAGGAGCAGAGAAAAGCCCGTGGTGGCCCCGCTCCCGCGTGGTCACGCTGCGGCCAGCGGTCATCTGTCCCCTTCCCTCCCCTCGCCGTCAAACAGCCACATTCTGGTGGATGGGGCTGCAGCTGCTGCCGGGAGGGACGGGATGGGCAGCAGCCGCTCCGGCACCGAGCGAGCCCCGCGCAGCAGCCCCTGCCGTCCCCGCAGCCCTGCAGAGCCCCGAGCGCTGCAGAGCCGCTGCTGCCGCCGCCTTCCGTGGTCAGAGATGGTGCGAGATACGCGGGCGGCTCTCCTCGGCGCTGCGACCAGAAGCCCTGACGGGTTTTGCACAAAGTGCTGCGAGCAGCCGGGGCTCGGGAGTTTCAAGGTGCTTTCCACCGAGGGGGTTTCTTTAGGGGGCTTAACGGAAGCTCTCGCTGCAGCGCCCACGGGGGTGTCTATCTCCCCAGCGCAGCCCTTTCCCCCTGCAACGAGCCAAAACCAACTTGCTGTTTCTGGAGTGACTCTGAACAGCGTCATCTCAGTGTCCGAGTCGAGGGGAGGCAAACGCGATGCCGGAGGTGGAAGGATCCAAGGGGCTGGTGTGGGTGTGACAGCGCTGCTGGGGGTCCCTGGAAGGGTCCTTGGCTCGGAAACCCTGAGCCTGCAGGAGCTCGCGGGTTTTCTCCCCGTCTCCAAGCAGCAATTCCCTCTTCAGCAAGACCTGGCGCACGGGTATCACCCGGATGAGCTCATGCTTATCACAGAGTCGGGTTTTAGCCCATTACGTGTGAGGAAACTGAGGCACGGGGTGACGCGAAGGGCAGGAACGGAGCCAGAGCAGCCTGGGCCCATCTCCCATCACACCCACAGACCACTCCCAGCGCAGCCCCGTACCTGGTGGAGCTACATCCTTCCCCTGCCGGCCTTCTTGGCGGCCGCGTGGGCCCCTCCTGGGCCGGCTGCTCCAGGAACGGCCGCCTGGGATCTACCGCGGTGCCAGACAGACTCTCCCGCGCTCGTTAGCCGCCCCTCGCTACTCTGCAGAACGATAATTAGTTCTGCTAACACAGAGCATCCAGCCAAGCTTCGGAGGAGTCGGCACAGGTCAGGAGAGAGGCACAGGTTAACGCTCAGAGCAGCGCCAGCACCTTCAAAGACTTTAATTCCACGTCCCTGGATCCAAACCAAAAATCCGTGCATCCACGGATGTGGAATTAAATCTCCCCACCCCGTTCTCCTCCTTTGTCAGGGAGGAAACGTCACCTCCTGCTTCTGGGGATGGAGGAGCCAGGAGAGAGGAGCAGAACCTGGGGCAGCAGGGCCCAGCCATGCAGGGAAGCGGCAGCCCCGTCCCCAGCCCGCCCGGGGTACCGGCGCCCTGCGCCTGCCTGTCCCTCGCCCCATCCCACCTCCCCACACGCTCTTCTGCCCCTTCCCACCCAGCGTCCTCACCTCTAGCGATCCCCAGAGCCCCCTCGCCATCACCCCAGCGACACCTCCCCGCTCCCCCTCGCGCCCTCTCGCTCCGTCACCGCGCTCCGAGCCGGCGCGGCCGCCACGCGCACCCCAGCCGGCAGACGAGGCTCCTCTCTCTGCCTCTCCCCACAATCTGCTTATCCAGCAGCCTTCGGCGGCACCGCCGTGCCCGCGGCGCTTCCGGAGAGGCAGCCGCTGCGCCAGGGACCCGAGCCCAGCACCGACCTGATGGGAAGGAGCTTCTGGATGGAGCCAGAGGGAGGAAAAGAGGAAAAAAACCGGGGGGAAGGGACAGCCAGTGGTCTCAGGTTTCACGTGTGGGAGAGGGGGAAAATGATAGAGCGGCAGGCGGGTCCAGCGCGAACCAGCAACACGTCCCAGTGCCAGCATGACATCACGAGGTCAGGGCTCAGCGGGGACGGCTGCAGTGGGAGGGGAGTCCAGAGGGGAAGAAAAAAAGAGAGAAATAAATAAAACCACCAGCACTGAACTGCTCTGACCCCCCTGGTGCTTCAGGAGCGCGACTCCAGGTCCGGCACTGGTCCAACCGCCACCGCGGGCAGAGGCGAGGTGAGCCCGAGGGGTCCCTCCGCACCACCCCACACCCAGAGTGGCCCCCCCATCCGTGGCCATCTGCCAGCGCCGGGATCCAGAACCGCAGCGGCTCGACCTCCTCGCCACGGCCAGGGCAGGGCCTGGGGGGGCCGGGGGCTGCGGGGCGCTGACAGCAGAGCGGGTGCCTCGGCCACCCCGCAGGCGCCTGTGTCCTCCCCTCCACTTAAAACCCGAAGCCAAACCCTCGATCCCCTGCAGAGGCTCTTCCCCACCTCCCGGCACCTGCCCCAGGCCGTGCCGGGGGGCTCTGGGGCATGGGGGGTCCTGCAGGTGCTGCCCCTGGACCGGCTGCACAGGGGACAAGGGAGCGCGAGTCCCGTCAGTGGGATCTGGGCACCTCGCGGTCACCGCGGGGCTCTGAAACGCACCGAGAACGGCGAGGGAGAGGAACCATCCTCTGCCGGCGGGCGCGACCGCTCCTCCAGCCCCGCCAAAAGACAGAGCCAGGCAAAGGGCGCAGGGGAACGGTCGGAGCCAGCCCCCAGCAGCACCCACCAGCCTGAGCTGCCCGGCCCCCACTGCCTGCCCCGTGACGGGGCTGCCGGAGCTCCGCCAGCTCACCGGGAGCAGGCGTCGAGGAGGGGCAAGCTGCCCTCCCGGTTCAGCCCTGCTGAGGAACGATCCCCCCGAGCAGAACAGACGCTGCCAACGCGGCTCGGGAGGGCGGCGATGCTGGTGGGGGCCGGGCGGCAACGGCCTCAACACAGCAGAACGCTGCGGGTGCAAAATCCAGGCACTCGGCCCCTCCGGGACCAAAGTCTGCGCCGAGAGCCACCCTGGGCTGGCACGGACCGCGACACCTGCCCCCTCCCCGGGGTGAGTCTCCCCTCATGTCACCACGTGCCCCGGCAGCCCCCGCGTGGGCTGTAGGGTCAGGGGGTGCTGTGGGCCCCCCGGCAGCACCCTGCGTGCTTCCAGCCCCAAAGCAGCCAGGGGAGAGACGAGATGATGATGCCGCAACCGCAGCAGTGTTTGCTCCGGCCTCAGTTCCTGCGTGGCGCGGCAAAGGTGCCGGGGCACGGCACCGGGCGCTGCCGGGAGGGCTCCTGTGGGCCATGCTCCTGCCAGGGCCGCTCTGCGCGGCTGCCCGTGGCCAGGCTCCCCGGCACGTGGCGACGAGAGGGGCGGCGTGATTCAGGCCGGGTCTGGTTTCCGCCCATGCCAGCGTGCCGGGACAGCCGTGCCCAGCAGGCGGGAAGGTGGGCGCTGGCTCGGGGGGAAGCCGGGCAGGTTCGGCAGCCCTCACACACCAGCGTGGCCTCGGCTTCGACACCCGACCCGGCGGGTACCCGGCACGGCCAGGAACCCCCCCAGCTCCGCTTCGTCCCGCGGCCTTTTGCGGTGCGGCACGAGGAGCAGGCGGCTGCGGGGCCGCTCGGCCGCCGGCTGGCTGGCAGGCGGGGGGAGGACGGGCACGTTAAAGCTTAATAATTAATTCTTCCCAACGGAACCTGCCGCCTCTCGGGGCAGCCCCGAGCAGAGCCTGTGCCCTGCTGCTGGCGGCCTTGGAAAGGGCTCGCTCTGTCCCTCCTTCCTCCCTTTTTCCTTCTCCTCCAGCACATGAAAAGCCTCCCTGGGGGTGCCAGGTAGAAAACAATCCTCTGCCAGGGAGCCCGATGGGCCATTTGAAACCCTCGGCATTGTTTTCCCCGCTCCAGGCAGCCGCAGGGGATTAAAACTTCAGCCATTATGCGCATGGTTTGTGCTCCATTGTGCTCCGCTCAGCCCTCCCTCCGCATCGCCATCCCAGCAGGTCCCTGGCCAGGCCAGAGCTGCCCGGGCACCCCCGGTGGGGCCTGGGCACCCCCCGACCGCAGCAGCTCCGCCGGGACCCGCTGTCCCTTCTCCCAGGCACGGGAGCCGGACGCTCCGCAGGGAGCGGAGCAGACCCGCGGGGCGCTGGCAGCGGCTTTCGGAGGGATCACGGCCACCCCATCACCAGCGGCTGTCCGGCACGGCTTGGCAGGTGAACCCCCGCTCGGATGTCCCCAACCGCATCGACGGGGGGGAACGATCCCCCCCAGACAAGCCACCTCAACACCAACGCTGCAGCAAACTCCAGCCACCAAACCTGGAGCCGAGGCCATCCCCGTGCCCAGGCACAGCCCGGGGCTTGGCAGAGCTCGCTCGGCGTGGGGTGAGAGCCGTGGGACGGGAGCGAAGAGCAGCAACGTCCTCCTCCAGACCCACAGCCGACCTGCGGCTCGCCTGGGGCGGGCAGTGCCGGGGCTGGGGGGCTCTGGCCCCTGGAGCACCCGGTGTGACCCAGCCCCGCTCTGCCGGGGGCGCCGGGGGCCTCAGACCCCGGCCCACCACAGCCCTCTGGGGCTCCTGGGTTTAGCCCTCACAGGCGTCCCCAATAAAAACCCCGCTTCGTTCTCTGCGGCGCGCTGACCCCCTGCCCCGTCGCTCTGTCGTCTCTGAACGCTCTGGGCAGAGGCTGGGGCTCCTCACGCCGCAGAGCGGAGCGGGACGGGCCCGGCTCACCGCTATCTTCCGACGGGTTTGCGACAGCGAGGGAGCGGCTGAAAGCACGAGGCGCATCCAGCCCGAGCGGCGAAGGGAGCGGGGAGGAGACGCAGAAGCACGCGGACTCCCCCTGCTCCCCGCTCCCCCGTTTCCCTCAATTCCAGCAAAAAAGATGCTTCCTCAGGGAAGGGAGCGGGAAACTCCCTCCCTGCCCGTCCCCATGTCCCCGCGATGGGGCGGGGGCCGCAGCAGCCCCATCCCAAGGCCGTGCTCCGTCCCGGCGCTGCGGGATTACCCTCCCCGGCGCTGCAGAATTAAGTCTCCACCATCTGCTGATTCTGGAGATACCAAAACAAACAGGCGGTGGCCGCCGTCCAGGATCCCACAATTTGGCCAGCCCAAAAAATCAAGTTTTTAAACACTGCCAGGCGCTTCTGCAGCCCCCACCAGCACGAAGCAGCGTCAGCGCCGGGAGGGTTTTGTCCCCGCATTAACCGGCAGGACCAGCACCCGCGCTCGTGTGCGAGGGCTCGCCGATTCCGGGCCGACATTTCACGGCAGAACCACCGGGATCCCCCCCGGCGCTCGGCCACGGTTGTCTCCACGTCGCTCCCTCTGTCCCCATCTCAAACCCACCCCGTGGATTCCAGCGGGACGAACTGAAAACCCGCCCCGTCGGTGCCTAGCGGAAGAGGCCGCGGAGCCCCCGCGCTCCCGCCGCACGCTGCGACGGCCCCGCTCGCTATCGGCGCGTTGTTGTTTTCATAATGCCCAGATGCACGCTCGGGAACTCGGCGCAAATCAATTGATGCCCTGGAAAATGCCTTGTGGGGGGGCGATGGCACCTCAGCAGGAGGGTCCGACCCGGGAGAACCCAGTCGGGGTGGAATAAACCCAGAAAACCAGCGACGACGGTGATTCCTGCCAGACGCCGAGAGCTCTGGGCGCTGCCGGTGTCCTGCTCGCCATGGGAGCGGCCGAGCGAGCTCCGGGCCAGCCCCACCGCTCCAGCCACCGGGGCGTTGGGCTCCTGCACTGGTTCAGAGTGGTCCCTGTGGGGAACCGGGGCCCCCTTGCCCAGAGCAGGCTGCATCAGGGGTAAACGCACTGGCAGAGCTCGTGACCCGCCGGGGATGAGCCGCTGGGGAGCCCCTCCAGCCCCCCGGCACGGCCACACGCGGGGTGAGACTCTTCTTCCCTCCTCAGACACGCTAAACCAGACCCTCTGGGGCAGCGGCTCTCACCAACGGGGCTCAGCTCCTGAGGTGCTGTTTCAGACCCAGGGCGGGAGGCACCCAGAGCTCCCCGCTCACCTTCTGGGGGAGGCTCTTTGAATTAAACTAATTGGGGAGAGACCAGCACAGCTCCCCCGGGGCTGCCCGGCACCCGACCGTACACAGGCACCAGCAGCCAGGAATCAAAGGGCTTTACAGGGGCTGAGAAACAAGAAGAGAGAGAAGAAACGGGGTTTGAATGAACACAGCGTGCTCTGACTATTCCCTCCTACAACCCAACAACCAGGAGGCTCGAAGGAAGTGGCCCAGACCCGCAAGAAACAGCCCTCCTGAAACGCTCGAGCTCCCTGCGGAAGGTCTGCTTCCAGCCGCCACCGCCTCCTCCTCCTCCTCCTCCCCAGCTCCTCAGACCCGCCAGCCCAGGGCCACCTTGCTGCCCAAGGCAGGCCAGCATCCCCTGACCCTCGCTGGGCACCTCGAGAAGTGCCAGCAAGAACCTGCCGTTAGTCCTTGCTGTTCCCAGTCTCTTCCCCGGGGGAGGCAGCGTGGGCCTCGCCCCTGGTTCAGGACGGTGCCCACCTCTCCGTGAGCCCCTGGAACCGCGCGGGCCCTCCTGGAGAGCTCACGATTCCTCCCAACCAGCTGCTGCAGGACCCCAAAACACACCAGTACGTTACCGGGGCTGCCACAGGGTCCTCTCCACAGCCCCCGCGGTCTCTTCCCCCACCAAAGCTGGTGTGGCAGGAGGTTCTCTCCCCCCCAAACCCCTGACCGCTTGGCAGGCGCTGCGCTGCTCTTCCCAGGGGGTCGGGGGACGATGAGAGACCCCTGCACCCCGTTCTCAAAGGGGCGGCAGGACCCCGAGAAAACAGGGAGGGTCTGGGCAGCCCAAAGCCCGACTTGGCCACTCCTCAAAAACTGGAGGAGCAAGAAAATCCCCCAGGAACTGGGGCCCCAAAACAAGACACCACCTTATCTGCAAGAGAGGTTACAGCTGCAGAACTGGGGGGACCCCGGCCAGCCCCCTCTGCGCCCTGGGCTGGAGGGGGAAGGCTGCGCCCCCTCCTCAGCCCCCCCAGGGCAGGGAGGAGGAAGGAGCCGAGTCCCGGGAGCTGTGGAAGGGATAACAACAGCCCCAAATCCCAGAGCTAGAGAGAGGGAGCCGGGGCCAGGCCCTCCCCGGAGCTGTGGGGGCACGTAAACAGCACCGCCCCTGCCCAAAGCCTCCCCCATGCCCCTGACTTAGGGGGGCATGACCAGAGCCCCCCCGTTCCCAGCGACACCAGGGCCAGGAGGAACAACCGGGGCTGCCCCATAGTGCGGGTGGGCACGATCAGCCCCTCCACTGCTGGGGAGGGCGGGGGACACGACCGACCCCCCAGAGGCAGAGGGGAGGAGAGTCACGACCAGCCCCACACACCCCCCCGACCCCCCCAACGAACCAGCCCCTCCAGCCGGGGGGAGGGCCGGGCCCAGCCCTGGCCGCGGGGGAACACCACCGCCCCCCCCTGCAACTCCCACCGGGAACGGCGGGTACCCGCCGCCGGAGGGGGACGGGGCGGCAGGGCCATTCCCGAGGGGAGCAGGACGGGCGACCCCGCCCCGCCCGAACCTCCCGGGGCGGCGGGCGGGGGACAAACGGCCCCTTCCCGCGGAGCCCGGGAGGAAGCGGGTGACCGTGACTCCCCACCCCGCGGGGGACGGGGACGGCCGTGACCCCACCCCGCGCCCCGCAGGGGAAGGGAGGGGAGGGGAGGGGAGGGGCCGCCCATCACCGCCGCCCCTCGCCCGAGCGCGGCGGGGGCGGCTCCCGCTCCCCTCC
>JAODLK010000044.1:414659-427483 GCA_027563805.1 Buceros bicornis | reverse complement strand
GGTCCCGGCCGCCCCCGACCCCCCCAGCAGAGAGGAGGCGGCAGGCGGGGGGTGGGCAGCACACCGTGTATTGCGCGTGGTTCCTACAGCGGACGAGGCCACGACCGTTACAAGAGCCCAAAGGACGCGGGCGACGCGCGGCGCGAGCTGCTCCCCGGGGACGCCTCTGTCCCCCCACCCCGGGCGACGCTCCGGAGTCGTCCATCGCGGGGTCCATCCACGCCCCATCCCGTCACCCGGCGTCGATCCGGCGCCGACGGCAGCGGCTGCTCGCTGGAGAGGCGACGTCCCTGTCCCCGCGCTGCAGAAAAAGCTGCTCGGAGGGGTCAAGAGGCGGCGGAAAGGCGTCGCCCCCCGCTCTGGAACACGCCGAGGAAAGAAGCAGTTCTGCAAACCCAGGACAAAGCAGAGGCCAAGATACAAACCCCCCCGCCAGCTCGCTGAGAAACTACCCCAGGAAAGGAAAAAACAACCAGCACTTAAATACAACCTCATAAATATTAAACCATGACAAAATCGAAGCGGTTTCCCCCCTCCCGGTAAAAAACCAAAACGACACGGGGTGGGGAGGGGCGGTAAGAAACGAGTGTCTAATATAGACAGTGACTGCGGCGACACGGGGCGACCGGGGGGTCCAGGGGGGACGGCGGCCCCGGCCCCTTGTCCTCCCGCTCGCGGGGCTCGTCGCGCCGGTGCCGGGAGCTCTGGGGAGCCCTTGAGAACCAAACGGTCTGTGAACGGCGACTGCCCCGGCGGCGGTCCGGGCCCCCGCAGTAAGGCCATTCCGCTCCGTCTTCCCAAACGACGGTGAGAGGATTCAAACAACAACAAAAATCGCTTTTTTCATAAAAAAATACCGGTTTGTGTCGCATTCACTTGGGAGGGGGCAGCGGAGGGTGCGCAGAGCCCCGGCTGTGGCCGCCGGCTACAACCAACCCCTCCCTGCACCGCTACATTCATCATTTGTTCGTCAGCAATCGCTGCTAATTAGGCGAGACACCCCCTGCGCCGCGCGAGGGCAGCCCTTCCACTCCTCCCTGGCACGTATAAAAAAAAGGAGGATTTCAACCCCCCAGCAGCGCTTCGGGGGGAAGAGTCCCTCCACCGCACCAAAAACGGCCTTTAGGGAAGATAAACCTCAGCCCGAGCGCTGCCGGGGAAGCCCACGCCGCCACCGGGGGGGGACGGCGGCCGAACAACCCCCCGTCCAGCTCATCACAACGGGGCCCGAGCCGCCCGCGGGAGGCCGGGCTCGCCCCAGGCAGGGCAGAACGCCGGCTGCAGGCCGCCGGCAGCCCCGGTACCGGCACGGTATCAAAAGGGAGCGGGGCTATAAAAACAGGGGGGGCCGGCGGCGGGACGGGGCGGGTTTGGTCCGTCTGCATAAGAAATACTTTATAAAAAGCGCCCCGTAAAGCTCTGCCTTCCCCGGCGGGGAGGGAGGGGAGGGGAGGGCTGAGTTTAAAAACCAGGGGGGCCAAAGCACGCCGAGTCCTCCCCGGCCTCGGGAGGAGCTTCGGCCGCTCAGTGCTGGGGCGACCCCGGGCTCCCCCCGTCCAGCTCCGGGGGAGAGGAGCTCAGCCGCGGGGGAGAGGAACCTCCGCTCCCGCTTTCTGCCTCCCGCACGAGATACTTCCTGGTGGAACACTGAAAAAACCCTATTTATTAAAAAAAAAAAAGAAAAATTCCTATACTGCAGGACTAAGAAGTGATGACTGAATCCGGAGGAACATTTAAATTAAAAACGGGTTTAAAGTACAAAACCGACCCCGCTGCTGTCGCCAACGGCCCCCACGAGGCTCCGACACCCCCGGGAAGTCCCCAGAGCCGCCCGTTCGCTCCAGGACGGCGGCGGCAGCACCCGCTCCCTGAAAGTCAGGTCCCTTTGCCAGAGGGCTCCGGCCCCCGCCGAGCAATTCCTCTTCCTCCTCCTCCTCCTCCCGCAGCGACAGCCACGGCGTTGCTCCCACCAGCCCCAGGGAGAGGAGGGGCGCAGGGCAGGCTCTGGTGCCCGAGGCTCAGCCGTGCCGTGCCGGCTCCGGCGACACCGGCCACGAGGCGCAGCCCGGCCGCCGGCTCTCGGCGCTCTGTCCGGGTGACAGTACTTTTAGCAACAAATACAAGAGTCAATCAGCAGCAGGGGCTGAGCGGCCGCCAGGCTCCACGGAGCGCAGAACCATCTGCGGCCATCGCGGCGGATTCGGCGTCACTTCACTGCCGAGAGAGAAGAGGGGGAGATGCTGGCGAGGGGCTGCCTTCCTCCCTGGCCTCCTGCTGGTGCCCCCCTCAACCTCCTTAGGCTGGGAGAGCGCGGAGGGGGCTGCTGAGGCCAGGCTCACCCCCAGCCTCCGCCTGGCACTGAACAGGGGGGTGGGGAGCGACTCTCGCCCGCCGCAGGGAGGGGGAGACGGGCCTGTCGGCTTCTCCCTGGCTGATCGCGGCCATGGGATCTGCTCTGGGCGCCCAGCAACGAGCGCAGTTCTGCTCTGCCTCCCGCTCACCCAGCTCAGGGCTCATGGCTGGGGCACCCATGGCGCCCAGCCCCGGGCTGGGGGGGTGGATGATGATGGTGAGCTCACCCTCCCCCACCAGCACCCGTCCCCAGCACAACCCGCAGCTCTCCAGCCCCCACCAAAGCTGCTCTCCTCCTCCTCCCCCTCCGCAGGGCAGTACTCACAAAGCTTATCTCCGTCTCCTGCAGGTCCTCGAGCTGCTCGCTCAGCTCTGCGGAGCGCTCGGGTAGGGAAGGGCCCGGGGAGCCGCTGGGGAGACAGAATGGGGAGACCTGTAAAGCAGTTTTGGATGTGAGCTGTCGGCATGGCCCGTCTCCAGGGCTGCCCCCAGCCCTCGGACCGGCCCAAAGGCAGCTTTAATAATATAAAAAAAAAATATCACTCCTCCCAGACTGACGCGACTTCAGACCCTAGCAACGAGGATCTCCTGTCCAGCACCTCTACCTCCTCAGCTGGTCCTGGGGCAAAGAGCCCAGGAACAGAGAAACCACAAAGCGCCAGAGCTCGGTGGGTCTCAACCTTTCCAGAGAGGGACCCGTGTTTGAAACCAGCCCCTGGCAACCTACAAACCTCCTGTGCCAGCCACAGCCCACCAGGGGGGCGTCCGCCGTGGGTACATCGCCAGGGAGGAAACGTGGGCGCAGAACAAGCCCTGCTTTGGCCGGACACCCCGTTATTTCCACACGTCTTTCACGATCCTACAGCTGAAAGGTTGGGACCTGCTGGCGGAGGAACTCCAGCTCCCAGCGAGGGCCTTGCCCTGCTTCCTGCTGAGGATACGGTGACCACGGCTTCCCTCCAGGACCCTCCCTCCAGGTCCGAGAGGGCTCACCTCACCCAGACCAAGCGCGCAGGCCCCACGGTGAGCCCGCGGAACCAGAACCTGCGTTTCCACCAAGAAAGGTGCTCCGTGCCAGGCGGGGTAAGGAGGAACCACCTGAGAGGTTTCACCGGCTGTCATAAGGCTTGAGGGACGCGTGAAGGAGTGCGGAGCCTCGGCAGAGGGACACACCGTGCTACAACACTGCCTTCGGGGAGCTAACTGACTGCACAGGGGCTCTGCACCCGCTGGCACCAACAAGCATGGGGCCAAAGCCCGGGGTCAGGCGCCCTGACACCCTCTGGGCAGGAGAAGGTGGCGGGCACAGCCTGGTTCCTCCCCTCACCTAGACAGGAAGATGCCGGGAGCTGCTCTAGCCAAGTCCTTTGCTGAGCTGTCAGCTTTATGCACTTGCACGCCCACTGACCTACGTGGAGATTGAAGGAGAGAGACCCGCGGTTAAGGAAGCAAAGAGAACCCCTCGGGCATGCCAACACGCTGGAAGGAGCAGCTCTGGTGGAGGATCCCTACCAAGAAGTGTCCTCGCCTTACAGAGGCACTAAGAGGCGTTAGTTACGATTGCCCCTCGCTCCCCTGCAGCTCGGGGGAGAGCAGGTGCTCCCACCGGTGCCACTGTGCCGCCGGTGGGGCAGGAACGGGGCAGATGGTTTCCCATCGCCTCCAGGGAGAGAAGGTAACACCTCCAAACAGCTTCCATGGAGGGGATCGTCCTCGGACCACAGCTCCTCCTCGTCCCTGCTGCTCTCACCGCTGCAGCAGCAAAGGAACATTCCCAGGCAGCCAGCAGCTCCCTCGGGCTCTCCATGCAGGTCAGCTCCCGAGACACTCGGAACCGCGCTGCGCCCCCCTGCAGCCTCCCTCCCCAGGAGCTCGGCTCTAACCCAGGCAGGAAGATGCAGGAGAGCCCAGCCCTCTGGGGAGAGCAGCGGGAAGGTCACGGCCAGCATCAGCCGTCACCACAGCAACACTCTTCACAGCCATCTCAGCAGCGACACCTCCAAGGACTCACTTTGACGAGCACAGGTACCTCAACTCCAGAACAGACTCGCAAACACAGACCACACAAGGGACGGGAAGCCACTGGGACCCCCCCAACCCAAGCAGAAGGTGCAGGATCACGTCGTCCACCACGGGCTGCACACAGGGACGGCGACACAATGCTCCCCCTTGCACATGCTTGAACCGGCAGCACCGAACTTGCTCCCCCCAACACAGAGCACTCAGCGGGGCATCTCCACTGCAGGCGCGAACCAGAACACCCAGAGAGCAGCACCGAGCCCTCCTGCGGCTCAGGAACCCGCTGCCCGCTGGGTGCCCCGACAGCCGGGGCCTCACCTGTTCGCGGGGGAGTTGAGGCCGCCGCTGCCCAGCGAGGAGGTGGAGAGGGTGGTCGCGATGGAATCGCTGTTGGCTTCGTCTACCGGCAGCGTCCGGGGCAGGAGATCTGGGCGACCAAGGTGGGAACCTGAGTTGAAGCACAGACTGTTCCGTCTCCAGCACAAGCGGGATCGTGCGGCACGAGCTCCCACGCTCGCCGGGGGTGGGGATCTGTGCTGGACCCCACCCGGCACGCTGGGACCACAAGACAACGCGAGGTGTCTCGCAGTCAGGAGGCAGCGAGCTTCGGTTAGTCAAACACAAGCTGAAAGTTAACTGCTCTGGGGGTTTTTTCAGCCCAGGCACCAACCTTGCTCTACATCCACCTCTGCCGTGACTTGTGCTCTTGTCTCGCAGGACACGTGTGCCTGGGTGGGCACTCCTCCCTGGCAGCTCCGCCGGGGAACCGCCGGGCCAGAGCGGCTCTTCTTAGAAGGGGAGGGCTTCACTGAAAGGCAAAAACACAAAAGCCTCGCTTTTCTAACACGCTGGGGAGGAATAAAACACCCGACGCAGCAACTTTCCAGGGCTGTGCCCCGAAGGAGCCAGCTGATGGACGAAACGGCTCCTCTGAGGTCACGTCTGTGAGGCAAGACCACGCTAGGAGGAAGGAAGAAGCGACACAACACACCAGACTTCCTAAAGCTCTCGCTGTCATCCACCTTCCCCCGCCACGGCTGCCGAGCAGGGAGAAGCCAGAAACCGCAGCAGCTGCCACGGGTACCGCCGCGCCAAGGCACTTACAGGGTATTTTCTTGAACGCCGTGTTGCACATGAACCGCAGGAACCTCTCGGCGTAGAAGCTGGGTCTGTGCACGGATACGGTGTCCTGCAAGTCCAGGACACAAACGTTAACGTGCGAACCCGTGCGAGGGAGCGAGGAGGGTTAATGGGGGCTCACATACAAGCAGCAGGCGTTGGACACGAACCATCAACGCTGGTTCGTGATGACCAGCGTTAACCAAACCAACGCCTCCGAGAGAAACAGCTCTAGAAGAGGGCAGACACCCACACCCCTTCGAAACCCAGGGTGCTGCGCCCAGCAGGGACAGCGGGCACGGTTCCCTTCTCCACAAGTTGAAAAGGTATTTCACCGCTTACCCCATCGTGTACGAGGGCCTTCCAAGAGTGCTCCAGCTTCTTGACGAACCTGACAAAGGGAAGAGTTGGGAACAACTGTCACAGCGAGGCCCCGCTGCTGCTACGGAGCCCAGCTCCTGGCCACAGCGGCCAGCACACCCCGAACACCGACGGCTGCGGGTTCCCTTCGCTGCCTCTTTTTCCCAAGCCCGTTGCTCCAGGCTGGACACCAGGGCTGGCCGCATGGTGCCCTCTCCCACAGGACTTTCTCGATGCCCAAGCAGCAGCAGTCCACACTGTGACCTGGCAGTGTCCCGAGGCGATACCCAGCTGCTCCGAGAAGTCCCTGACCTGTAGGACTGGAGCACATCGATGATGCCGATGTAGAGCAGCAGCCGCTCCCCCTTGGCGTTGCGGGCTGGGATTCCTCCCATCCTGGAAGAGGAGAGGGCACGAACGTCAAGCAGGCTGCTCTGGCAGCCTGCTGCCTCGCTCCCTCGCAGCCTGGCGTGAGCTGAACGCTACGTGAGTGTTCAGGCATCACCACACAGGAGGCTCCTGCTCTCAACTCGCACACGAGGAGACCCAGCAGCTGTCAAGAGCACCCAATACGGACTTACTGGTCGTCTGTTTCGATGGTGCCACCTCGCCGGGCCTCTCCCTGGATGGACTCCATGGCCGTGGAGTAAAGAGCCTTCTGGGCAGCGGGTCGCCGCGTGTCGGCCTGCGAGGTCCCGTCCGCCATGGCGTGCTCCCTCTGCGCCAGGTCGATGTTATGGATCGCAACCAGCAGGCTGTAATCCATGATTTTAAAGCTCTGCAGGACCTGGGCAGGAAGTCAACAACGGCTGGTTCAGCACCACGAGCCCAGAGAAAGCGCCGGCGCAGGCGTTTTCGGAAGCGCAGTCAGCAGTTTGGCCTCCAGCCCCGGGCGCAGCGAGGGGACGGCTTTTAATCCGCAGCTTCTGCACCGTCAGCTCATCCAAAGCCACCGGTGCCGGCAGGGACCCCAGCCGGGGGAGAACGCGGACCGCCGCACGGCCGCCCAGCGCGAGGCTGGACTCGCTCCGGCAGCTGCCGGCTCCTGCTCAGGAAAAGGACACGGCTCTCCGCACCCCCCTCCACTCCTCCACTTACCAAACAGTCTCTCTGTAACGTTTTGCACAGAGCATTGTACATGTCGGAGTCCAGGAAGAGCCCGTCAGGGATGTCCTGCATGAAATCCAGGTCCTTGTACGTTGGGAAAACCTTCTCCCGCTCCTTCTGGGAGGCCCGGCGTTTGTAGGTGGAGCCCTTCAGGTCGTATTTCAGGTGCATTTTGACGGAGCGCGGCAGCAGGTTGTTCATCACGACGATGCGGATGTTTTTGCCTCCAGCCTGGACACAGTACAGGCCGTAAAACTTTGGCAGCAGCGTCCTCGGGTTCTGGTTCAAGTTCTGAAACGCCAAAGACAAAGCAACACCTGTGACGCTGCTCTGGTTATGCCCGTGTCTGTCACGGGAGTTGTCTGCTCCCTCCCGAAACGGAGCGGGCAACTCTGCAAAGCCGTCGCCAAAGCAGCGGAGATCGGGGGCAGGTGAACACGGGCACAGAGTGGGGGTGCTGCCCCTGGTTGTGAAGCTGAGCGGGTCAGATCGAGGGAAGGAAGGAGTTTTCTGCTCATCCACACAGAAGCCAGGACGGGGAGGTTTCAAAGCAGAGGAAGAGCTTGAGCTCAGTCTCCTGACACTAAGGCCAGGCTCACAGCCCAGCAGAGGGACGGGTCCGAACTCCAGCATCTGCGGGGCCCGTCCCCAGCCGGCAGAGAACGCCTCGCCCCCGCGACTCACCATGTAGTAACCGGGCAGCAGCTTCTGCAGGAACTCAGCCTCTTTGTGCTGAACCGTTTTGATGATGAACTCGTCGTCATACGATACGTAGAAAAGGGACCCGCTGGCCCCTGAGTTTGAGAGTTCAATGAGCGAGTCATTGCAGAGTGAGTACTGAGGAGGAGGAGGAGGGAGACAGAGGTGAGAGTCATGTCGACAGGGAACTGCGGCACAGACGCTCCTCCTCTTCCACAGCAAGGGTGGCAAAGTCTGGGGTTGCAGACAGCACCCGCCACCAAGCTCCTGGAGCTGCCGCGGGGCTCACCGCCCCCCGGAGCTCCCAGGGGAAGAGGGCAAACCCCCATCACACGGAGCACGCAGCAAAGGGGACCTGCTCCAACTGCCAGCTTACCAGGTAGTCGTCCGGCCGGATCCCGAAGAGCTCCCGGAAGTAGCGGAAGGCCACCGGAGCGTAGGTCTTGAAGCGGAAGTCGTTGTAGTGATGAGCTGGGGTCAAGTTACTCCCTTCGCTGAGAAGAGAGAAGTATTTGAAAAGTTTCTTAAGAAACCGCCCTAGAATCAACACCCACTAAAAGCAAACAGCACCCCGGGAGGGCAGGGAGCACCCACCCAAAGGGACACGTGTAGGCACCCACATGGCCGGCCAGCCTTGCCCGAGCAGTGGTGGGCAGGGAAGAGCCTGGGCTCTCCAGCAGCCGCTCACTGACAGCAGCCAGGGCTGGGCCAAGCAGAGCAGCGGGACCTGCGCCCCCTCCCACGCTCCACCGCCCTGCGCTGGGGGGGTTCCTCAGACACAGGCAGGGTCGGGACCAGTGCTGCTCCCGCTGCCAAAGCGCCAGAGAGAGGAACACAAGCACCCACCTGGGGAAGAAAATACTTTCTACTACGTAGAAATCTTGCATGAGAACATCTCTTTCGGGTTTGGTGCTCAAGCTGCCGACTGTGTGGGTAATGCCCAGCTGAATGGCGCCCTTCAGGGCAGAGGAGGTCGTCTGGAGGGGCAGAGCAAGTGAGTCAGCGAGTGGAGCAGCGGTGCGGAGAGAGACTCGAAGGGAGTTGAAGAAGACAGAGCCCCCAGTTTCAAACAGCACCCTTGGCTGGGGCATTTCACACCTCAGCTCCAGCTCCCTGAGACCGCCCTGGCTCTGGGAACACTGGAGAACACCCTGACAGCATCCCGCTCCTCCCCGCACCCTGGGTGTGCCAGCAGGAGAGGACTTGAACTGGAATCACCATCCCCGGCCCTTAAAAGGGCTGAGTTTCACTGCGCCCTGCGGTCAGAGCAGGGACACCCAGGGACGGATTAGCTGCTGCCCCTGTGAATAAACACGCCTCTTGTCACCCGGGACCCAGAACCACACGCTTTGAAGCCTGCCCTTCCCCAGCTGGGACACAGACTTGGGTCTTCTCAAGGGCACGGTCAGCACCCAGCGCTTGCCCCGGCTCATGCTACCGAGCTCCTCTGCCAGCCTCTGTGGGTCAGGGCTCTTGAACCCAGAGAGTTCACCGGTGTTTTTAAATCAGGAGAAAACACAGATCCCGCAGCCTCTGCGCCTACTGCCGGGACAATGCAGGGCTGTGTTCCAGTGACAGCTACCACCCAGGAACCCTCCATGTCATCTCATCTCAGACCACTCGTGCTATGGGCTGTGCCTTCCCAGAACGGCCCGGGCGAGACCTGCCCAGCACCCCCATGTCACACGGCCCGCCAGCTCCCGGGGCGCGGAGCCGCGCTGGAAAGCTGGCTGGAAACGCTGAGGCTGCCGAGCAGGTGCTGGGTGGATTTGCGCCCTGCAGCTCGCTTGGCTTGTACATAAAACAACTGGACCCAGCGGGAGATCCAGGCTCCCGATCCAGCTCGCCTGTGTTTGTTCCCTTCAGCTAAACAAAGCCCTGCCACACGCGAGGGACCGCGGCAGATCAAAGCGTCTGGCAGCATCCGGGGGACAAACAGGTCACGTTTTTTTCCCCTGACACATCTTCCACGAGGCCGCGTAGAACATTTCTCCCTCTGAATGGGTTTTCTGTTATCGTAGCTGCAACAAGACCTGCTCATGGCTCCCTGAGGAGAGCAGCAAAAACCGGCCGTAACTCCAGCTCGCTGACAATGTCCTTTCTGTACCTCAGCTTTCCTTCTCTATCGGGAGAGGAAGGAGAAGGAGCTGGGCCCTGTTCTCCTTCTCTGCCTTCTAAAGTGGCTTGAAAACACTCTCAGCTCAGCTCACCTGGCCCTGCCGGAGCTCCCAGGACAGCCTCACCGAGGAGAGCCTGCCCCTTGTTTGCGAGCAGGGGCCGGGTTGCCAAGGAGCAGGTCTGTTCCTCTGCCATTGGCCAGCACCAGCAGCTGAGCAGCTGCCTGCCTTTTCACAACCGCTTTTACAGCCCACAGAATTCTAATGAACCACTCACCCCACCGGAAACGGAGGGGACAGAAAACAGACTGTCCGTGAGCGTCACCCCCAGATAAATCCCATCTGGGGTCCCACCAGGGACCCCTGAAAGAAACACCTCCAGCATTTCCCACTGGTTCCCACTTTTCTCACTGTTGCTGTCATTAACCTCCTCCCAAATCTGCTGGGCTGCTGAAAGCCAGATTCCGACCCTGAAGACAGGAGAGTCTCAGGAAGGGCAGCAGCACAGGAGCAGTGGAGTTTCACCCTGGATCCTGACCGATGGAGGTGCCTCTGGCCTGGAGCCTCACACAGAGAGGGGAAACGCCCCTGTCAAGCCATCACCCCTTCCACATCCCAGCAGCCACCTCACCCCGGGGGAAAGCCGGCCCAGTCTGATGAATCCAACACCCAGGAAGCGGCATCCGCAAAGTACTTGGTTGTAAAGCTCCCCAAACAATCTCCCCTTTGTAAGGCAAATTCCAGCAGTGCCACAAGATCTATAGAAACTGCTGCGCCCGACAGCAGGGGAAGCACCCGGGAGGCCCGGAGGGGCGGGGAAGGGCTGGGGAAGGGCACAGTCTAAAGAGAACCCCTCTGTTGGAAGGCTGAGAGGGGTGAAGCAGCAGTATTCAGCCCTTCGATTCCCTTCCGTCAAGACCTTCAGCCCACGAGGTGACTGCCTGACAGGGAACCTCGTGGGACATGCCGCTGCCCGTTGCAAAGAGAATGCAAACAGTCAGATGAGTTGTGCAGGCGGCCACTCACCTTCTTGTAGGTAGTTTCGCCCGTGGAGTCCACCCCTCTGTGCCCTTTCCTTATGGTCTGTGAGCCTGGCTGCCCAGAGGAACCCGGCATCTAGGGTTGCAGAAAACCAGGGTGAGAACCAAGTAGGAGAAACCCGCCGTGCCCAGAACTACAAAGCTCTTCTCAAAGGTGGAGCCCGCGCCAGAGCCCCGGGCCCCTGTGTGTGTGCGAGGGGAGGACGAGGTACAAGCTGGCCTCGGGGACAGCCACAGCACCGAAACGCCTTCCCAGACCCGACTGCCTGGGGTGTGCCTGAGCCAGGCAGCGAACTCCAGAGGAACGCCTCGGGCAGAGAGCAGCCGGGTGGGTTTGCTTTTCCCGATCACCATCACCACAACCAGGGCAGCACCGAGTGAGCCTGGACCGGCCACAGCCCATCACTGCGTCCGCTGCCAGTAAGGCCAAGCCTTTGAGGGAACGTTTTGGGAAGGTGGCGAGTTCTGCTCTGATTCATGCCGCAGGAGCTCGCCTGACTCATCGTCCTCCAAACGCACGCGGCTCTTAAATGGGGTTTCTCAGCCCAAACGAGCCGAGCGTCTTGCTCGTGGGGTATTGCTGGTGAGAACTGCTTGAGTCCAGGCCAAGCTGGGTTTTCACGTGGATTTCCTCGGAAAGGAGAAATGCTCCCCAGGGTTCCCTGCAGCTCGCTGAACTTACTGTGCCCAGTCACCCCTAAGTGGGGCGAGACCAGGGAAACAGCAAACGACTCTGAAACAACACGTTCCCCCAGCCAGGGAACAAACAGCTCCTCGGCCAGAAACTTACCTCAGGGGTGAGCGATTTTTTGAAAGTTGACGATCCTGCCAAAAGAACAAAGGCACGCTCAGAAAGGGTTAATGGTCATGATGCACTCAGAAAGGCCTGACACACCGCCCCGCTTCCAGCCTCTGGCAGGCACTGACTCACAGCCCAGAGACACCAACAAGCTCTTTCAGTTTGGTTTTCCTTCGGCTTCAGGCTCCACACCTCCTTTTTTTTAATGTGGGAGCCACAGCCTTGTAAAACCCCGCGACACCCCCCTGGCCTGGCGCAGGGTTCCTCCCCCGACGCCCAGCAACTGAGTAATGAAGCATCAGCCCCGGCGGCAGCTCCGGTCCAGCCGCTGCAGCCCCTGCCCTCAGCAGGAGGAACGAGGGGCTCCGCAGCAAACCCAGCAGCCCCCTGAGCCCCAGCGAGGGATCAAAGCTCTCGTCTTGAAGCGGATCAAGAAGAAAATAAAGAACTGTGACAAGCGCTTTGCGCTGAACAAAGCGAGCGCAGAGTGCCCAGCTCCAACTGCCCTCCGCCCCCTCCAGCTCCCTGTAAGGGCCAAGTTTGTCCCGAAAGCTCTAATTTTGGAGTTGAAGTCCCTCTCGGCCAGCTCTCCCTGGAGCCAGCACCCGCTTCTCCTTTCACAGAGGCATTCCAGGTGGAACAGACCCGGACCCGCTCGCAGTCTGCCCTCGGTGCCGGCCCGGGCTCAGCAGCGTCTCCAGCCCGAAGGGAGCTGCGGTGACGTGGTGCCTCACGATGAGACCAGTAAAGCCCGACCCCACCACCCTGCCTGGATGCTTTTGGAGCTGCCAGGATCCACGGGACGGAGGAGACATTCCAGCGCCCCAGTATCACACCTGGGCCAGAGCAGTTGAGCCTTTTTTACACCAGTACCTGTGATTATGTAAAACAGCCCCACGATTTCCGGCAGCCTGCAGCAGCCCACCGGCCTCCTTGCCCTGGGGATGCGCCGTGTTGATACCAAACCATCCCTGCAAACCCCTGTTCCAGCAGGACGGAATCCCACACTCACCGAAGGACCCGGCAGATCCTCCCTCCCCACCACCCCTCGGTGAAAGTGAGGGCACGCCACGAGCCCGGGCTGGAGGTGCCACCCGTTTGTCGCTGCTCCCCTCACCTCGGCGGCTTTTCCCAGATTTTGACAGCGTCTCCACGCAGAGCAGAGCAACCCCTTCCCCGCCTCCTCTCCCCCCACCGCCCCCCATTCTTGCC
>JAODLK010000044.1:362520-386652 GCA_027563805.1 Buceros bicornis | reverse complement strand
GGAGCGCTCCCTCTCCATGAAGCCCCCGCTGCTGCCCAAGCCCCCACTGGCGCCGGCGGCCCCCGGGCGGCCCTGAGCCCCCCGCCCTGGGGACACGGGGACTGCCTGGTCCCCAGCACCCATGGGACACCCCTGCCGCGGCTGGCAGGGGGCCCCCGAGCCATGCCCTGCCCTGCCCTGCGTGGCAGGGTCCCTGCTTCCCCACCACGAGGGTCCCCGTGTCCCCAGGCCAGCCCCACCGAGGTGACAAGGTCCCCATGTTGGCCCACGCTGGGGCGACAAGGATCCTTGTGTCCCCAGACTGGCCCATACCGGGGTGAGGAGGATCCCTGTGTCCCCAGACTGGCCCATACTGGGGTGAGGAGGGTCCCCGTGTCCCCAGACTGGCCCGTACTGGGGTGAGGAGGGTCCCCATATCCCCAGAATGGCCCATACTGGGGTGAGGAGGGTCCCCGTGTCCCCAGACTGGCCCATACCGGGGTGAGGAGGGTCCCCGTGTCCCCAGACTGGCCCATACTGGGGTGAGGAGGGTCCCCATATCTCCAGAATGGCCCATACTGGGGTGAGGAGGATCCCCGTGTCCCCATACTGGCCCATACTGGGGTGAGGAGGATCCCCGTGTCCCCAGACTGGCCCGTACTGGGGTGAGGAGGGTCCCCGTGTCCCACGGTTGTTGTTTTTCTTTTTTTGATCCTCTCTAATTTAATTTATTTGCTGCTTCGGGGTGGCTGGAGCCACCGCAGCCCCCCGGGTAGGGCATGGGGACAGCGGTGGCTCCGCGCCAGAGCTCGCCCCGTCCTACCGTGTAGGACCAGGGCTCGGCCATTAAAGACGTCGTGGCTCCCACACCGGTGCCCGCCTGGCTCTGTCCGGGGTGACGGGGGACAACGCGGGGGGACCGGCAGCGCCTGGCACGGCGGAAGGCGGGGGGAAAAGGAGCCGGGAAAGGCGAATTACCGGAATAATCCGATTTGGCCCCAAGAAGGGGCTTGCGGGCGGGGAGGGGGGGGACCAGCGCCACTCTCCGGGGTCTGCTCTTCCCCTGGGCGGGCAGCGGAGGAGGATGGTGGCGGCGTTTCCGCGCATCCTCACCGCGCCCGGGATAAGGCGGCCAAGGGGGTGGCGCAGCCTTTAACCTCCTCGAACGCCGTCCCCCCCCCACCAAGAGAGTCCAGCCAACCTCGGGGTTTTTTTTTTTTTTCCCTCCTCCTCTGAAGGGGAAGTTTGTTTAAGAGCCTTTTTGGCAAGCGCGGCCCTTTTGGAGGGGAAACGGCGAAGGCTGCAGCTGGCGGCGCGTCCGTTGGCGGACAACGAGCCCAGGTTTCAGGGGAGACGTAAAAACCCAAGTCGAGGGTTTTCAGAGCCGGGGGCTGGAAAAATCTGCCTGGGTTTATTTTAGCACCGCCTCGAATTCCCCGGCGTGGGGTTTTTTCGAGCAAACAGACCCAAACTGGGAAGGTTTTGGGGAGCAAAAGTTGCCGGGCGCTCAGCGAGGAGAGGCCGAAGGGACCGAGTCGCCCTGAACGTTCAAGGAAATGATGGTTCAAGCCGCCCTCGAAACATTATTTGGTGAAAAAAGGAGATTAAAAGTCATCTTTATAAATAGAGCAGAAGGGGTCATAAACACACTGAGCCCAGCGAGTGCCGCGAAGCCGTTACAGCACCACCGAGCTGCCCCGCGGGGACCGGGGACGGGATCGGGGCAGCCCCCGCCGGCCCCGGCACCAGGAACCGGCGGCTCGGGGGGCGACGAGCTGTTTCGAGCCGGTTCCTCGGAGCTCGTCAGGCTGGACGGGCTGATCTAAGGGCGAAGAAACGTTAATGAAGGCACAGCCTGAACCCAGAGAACTGCGAATTACAGGGAAAAACCAACGCAAGGACCAGGAAACCCCGGTGTCACCCGAACCCTGCCACCGGGCACGGAAAAACGCCAACACACCCCAAACCCCTAAACCACAGGCTGAAGGAGCCGGAATTTCTGCCCTGGGTGATGATGCAGCTGCTCCTCACCCTCAAACCTGCCCCGTGCCCCACGGCGCAGCTCCAGGACAGTGTTTTTCCGAGTTTCCCTCATTGCTGGCGGGTTTCTACGCCTGCCTTGGTCCTCTCTCAGTTCCAGCTCCACGCGATCACTGGGGGGCTGCCCCGACCCCCCCCCAATCCACATCCCAGCCGGGTCCCTGCGTGAAACAGGCCTGAGAGAGCCAAACCCCCGGGCGGGTGTTTCAGTGACAGGAGCAGCTGCTGGTTAAAAACGGGTGTAGGATCTTTTAAAATAAACACTTCAGTAAAAAAGGTGGTGTTTGCCCTCGCCGAGAGTTCGGCTCAGCCCGCGGCCGCGCTGCTCCGTGAACGCGACCGTTCACACCGGACGCGGGACTCGACGTCCTGAAATCCAGGGGGGGTTTCCACAGCAAGTCCCGTCTCTGCATGGGGACTTCCCGTGGCCCGGCGCTGTCCCAGCAGCTCCGGCACCGAGGATTTCTGTCCCACCCCCGCGTCACCCAGTGAGCTGCCAGGTCACTTGCAGGCTGAAACATCGAAAAGCTTCTGCTCTCTCGGGGTGAGGCTTTGGAAGCACCTTTTGGCCCAGCGCTGAGAGCAGTCGTGGGGCAACCGGCTGCAGACGCCTCTACCGTGGTGACGGGGCGGCTCTGACAGC
This sequence comes from Buceros bicornis, assembly GCA_027563805.1. Lineage (NCBI taxonomy): Eukaryota > Metazoa > Chordata > Aves > Bucerotiformes > Bucerotidae > Buceros > Buceros bicornis. Next base: position 383,990 of record JAODLK010000044.1, on the reverse strand, counting down.
CCCGCAGCCCCCTGCCCTCAGCACCGCCAGCCGACAGCACCTGGGTACAAAAATACAGACAGAAAACAGCCATCTTCCTCCCCAAACGCTGCGGGTTAGGAGGTGACAGTCTCCACGGCGACGTCGGTCGGCTGGTCTGCCACCAGCACGGCCTCCTTGATGTCCTCGGAGGTCACCGTGAGCGGGTCCACCTCGGGCAGCATCTCGAGCGCCGTGGCCTGGTCCCCGTTGGGCGGCTGCCCCACCACGGCCGCCAGCCGCAGCCACTAGCCCTCGGCCTCACGCTCCTTCTCCAGGAGCTGGCTGCGGCACTGCTGCGCCTCCCGGTTCGCCGCCTGCAGCCGCTGCTGCAGCACCGACCTGGCGACGCTGTCCTACGGGAATGAGAGGAGAGAGGGCCAACACTGGAGCCCCCCCTGCCACGGGAGGGAACCTGGGGGGCACGATGCTGTGATGGTGACAAGTCACCACAGCAGATCGCTCTTGGCTCGGGTTTTGTTCAAGCAGGCCGGTCACCTCCGGTGAGCAGAGCAAACCGGACGTGGGGAGCACAGAGGGGCTGGTGCAGGGAGGAGGGCTGGGATGTGTGACCTCCCCGGGATGGTTTCAAGGGCTGGCAGCGGCTGTGGCCAAGAGAAAAGGGAAGAAGGAGCTGTCAGTGCTAGGAGTTGAGGGGCAATGGGGAGGGAGCGCTCTTCCTCCCACCGGCACGCTGCGCTGGGAAGGGCTGTAACTCGGCCGATACCCAGCCCCCGCGCTGGAAACCGCGACACCCTCCGCAAACAGCCATGATCTACCCGAAAACCCCCAGCACAGGCAGAATGGCAACAGGCGGCCGACGGACATCGCTCCTGCGGCAGGGGCAGGGCTCGGTACCGACACCCCGGGCTTGGTTCTGTCCCGAGGGGGCTCTGGCAGGGCAGGAGCCCAACACCCCCAGCACAAACACGCTGGAGACGCCGGCAATCCAAGCCTCGAGCAGGAGCGTCTACCTTCGAGTCCTCGGGGCTGTGTCCCACTTTCTGCTTCTTGTCTTCCGGCTCTTCCTCCTCCTCTGCGTCATCCCCAGGAACAGCCTCTTCTGCCACCTGACCAGCAGGCACAGTCAGAACTGGAAAATTAAAAGGTGACAAGTTATACAGTGCGAGACACGCGCTGGCACGGATGTGCCCCCAGCCTCCAGCACCCCGGCGCGGCTCTGGAGACAGCAGAGACCCACTGCTCAGCACCGCCCAAGCCCCCGGGGGGAGGAAGGAGCTCTGCGACACAGCCCCTGTTTCTTTATTCAGGCCCCTAAAACACCCGGGTGTTGCACTGTGACAGGAGACAACGTGCCATGTAGGAACCACCACCCCACGGCCTCGGTGGCGGGTAGGCAAGAGGAAGAGGCAGCTCTTCTGGAAAGTTCCCAGCCCACAGCCAGAGGCCGAGCTCTGGCTCAGCTCTAAGCACAGGCAAGAGCTGCGGACGCTGCCGAGAACAAACACGTTTTCAATCTGCAGACACGGGGTTTCGCTTCGGCAGCAAGAACTGGGCCAGCCGAGGAGGAGGACGGCACCACGTGAGCCTCCGACGGCAGCGGCACCTCAACAGTTGCCCCTTTGTCTTCCCCCAACTAAGAGCGGGGCCAGGAATGAGGAGTGACGAGCCAGGAATGATTTGTAGCAATTTGGCAAATAATTCTGAATAATTAACAGCTTTAGAAAACGGCTTTGCCCTCGGGAAGTCGGTAAACAGAGCAGACTGGTGTAAGCGCCGCCGCGCCGCAGCTCGGGACGCGTGGTACAGCAGAGCTGCCCTGCTCCCTAATCCTCTTGTCCTGCAGCCCCGTTAATCCCAGTGCCCGAGCGTCCCGGGGACGGGCTGCGGGAACGGCCGGTGGCAGAGGAGGATGATGAGTGACGGCCCTGGAGGAAACAAAGATTCGCGGCAGAGGGCTGCGGGGATCCGTCCCGCTGTGCCCAGCACCCTTCACACGTGCCGTGTGAAACCGGTGGATAATACTGGTAGATAACCCTGGTAGAACTGGTAGATAACCCTGGTAGAACTGGTAGATAACACTGCCCCAGGCAGCCTCACTCCAGCCAGGGGAGGAAACGGCGTCTTCAGCTGACACCAACGGCCCAATTCCCAGTTCCACAGGATCGAGGGGGCAATCCCTGAAGGACACAGGTTGCGGATTCCTCGGCTGAGTGATTTACTCCCCGACTGGGAAGTTCCCTGTAAGGGACGGTCCTGGCCCGGCCGCAAAGGGCTGACGCTCACCGGGCAGCCCCCTCCCACACGCGCTGCTGAGGGGAGCTGGCTCGAGGCAAAGCCGTGGCAGCGCGTGTTAAGCTACAACAAGCTGCTGACGTCAGTGGCGCACGAGGACATTTTAACTCCTCCCGGAGCCCGCAGCGCCGGGAAGCAGATGGCACCAGCCGCCGGCCTCGCCGGGCTCCGCAGGCGGCGGCTGGTTTGTTCTCGGTGACGCTCAGCTCAGCGCGCGGCTCCTCCTTACCTTGCTGCCCGTCCTCCAGGGTGAGGAAGAAGGGCTGGCCGAGGCCGCTGCCGGGGAGGGCTGTTTGCAGGCTGCTGTCCGTGACAACGGCGATGACGCGCCGCCCTCCGCTGCCAGCCGCTGGCTGTAAGGCCGAATTGACGGAATTCGCTTCCACCATTTCCTCCGTCTTACCCTGAGAAATCAAGCGCCAAAGAAAAGTCAGCGCATCCTCCTCTCTTCCTTGAATAGAAACCAAAGTCTAGTGGAAAAGCTCGCGAATGCACGGGGCTGGAGGCTCCTGCGGAGCTGTGGAAAACCACCCGGGAACACGGCGGGGCTTGGCAGGGGCAAGGAAATAGAATCCACTAGAACAGGTCTCCTCGGGTACAGCCGATGTCGCGGTGTACGTCAGTCAGCACACAAGCACATTAATTAAACTCAACAACCCAGAGCTGGAGGCAGCGGTTAAGCAGACCTGGCTCGGCAAAGCCGCTTTCCGTGCCCCTTCCCCAGCTCTGTCGGGGACAAACCAGGCGCCCAGAGCCCCTCTGTGCCTCGAGAGCCCGGCCAAAGCCCTGCAGGGGGTTTAGTTTGGCCAGAGACTGTCAGCTCCCTGCGACCGTGTGTGACTGAACCAAAGACTCAGAGCTGCGACAGGCGGCTGCATCTGGCCGCGGTGCGGGAAACAGAGGGGACCTGACCTGCCACGCGCTCCCAGCCAGTGCCGCGGGCCCAGGACCCACTGGGGTGGCACCCGCAGCTTGAGGAAGGCAATCGGCCTTCTCTGGATTCTAGGAAAAACGCTCGGCTTTGGGGAAAAGCAGTGAGTCCCCAGGTGAAGGGGTTACACGAACTTACCAGGTTCCTAAACATGAAGTTAATTAAAGGTCAAACACTGCACTCCACAGACTTCCGAGATCTCAGAAAACCCAAACACAAAACACGCCCAGAGCTTTCCGACGGAAAAGCCACCGGAGCCCGCAGGGACCCTGCCCAGTGGCAAACTGGGAGCAGAAAGCGTTCCAGACCACTTCCTGCTGTGACAAACCGCACCTACGTCTACCTGTGACAGCAAACCCACCTTCCAGGGTTTGGGGCTGCTGCCCTTCGTACAGAAACGTGACAGCTCGTCCCCAGCAACGCAGTGAGGGGGGTCAGACACGTGGTGCCAGCTGCTGGGTTTTAATTAAGGTTGACCGGAGACTAAGTAAACAAATCACCAAACAACACCAACCCAAGTGTTTACCGGCACCTCTTCCCTACCCTGAAGGAGGGCGAATTCACTTCTGCACCTTAAACCTCCCTCAGTTCCCAGGCAAGACGCTCGCAGGCGCTGCCCGAAGGCAAAGGGGCCCCCAGCCCGTTCCCCTGCCTGCGGCTGGCGGGGAGCTGGAAAGCGGCGCCGATGCTTTGGCCAGGGCGGCGAGCGTGGCGAGCACGGAGGTGGTCGAGCTGGAGAACTGCACCGGGGAGACCTGGGAGTCACCTGGGTGGGAAGGACGAGGACAAACGAGGGACTGTCAGGAGCTGCCGGACCCAAAAAGAACCCACCACTGTCACCTAGAGCCCAGCCAGCAGTGGGAGGCATTTCCTGGGCTCCCACCACAGAAGGGAGGTGGGACAGACTGTTTGTCACGAGAGGGGCCTCTACCGCCGGTAAAAAGGGCTTTGATGAGATTTAGGACAGGCTGGACCCACCCCAGATATTTTACAGCAGTTTAAAGTATTTAATTTTTCCTGAATCACGTAACACCAGAGACACCGACAGCTTTTTGAGGAGCAGCCACGCTGCTGGAGTCCAACCGTGTGGAGCAGCTGCTGCCGCGGGAGCACTGGGCTCCACGTCGTGCCACAACTTTTAAAAATGGCAAAAACCAAGGAATCTCATAATCCCATCGGACATTACGAGTGAATCGCAGCGCCCCGACTCCTCCTCAGCCGGGAGCCCCGAGCACGGCCCTCACAGGGCAGATGGCTCAGCACAAGCCTCGTGCTCGAAAGCAGAGACCGGCTGCGTTCATCACTTGGTTTCAGCGCCCTGGGCCGGCCAGCCCGCTCGCTCCTCCTCCCCTCTCCGGGCCAGCAGCGGGAAGGCGGCGGTTCCCGCGATGGGGCATTGATTCAAACAGGATAAACACGGCTTCTCGGTTCCCAAAAACAATGTTTCTTCCTCCAATTGACCCCAGTGATTCCTGTTCAAAGCAGACGGAGTAAGAATGGGGCAGGAAATTCGCTGCACGGGCGCAGACTCTGCGCACACACAACCCACAATTCCCCTGAAACAATAACACAACCCCGGAGCTCGCGTCCCTGCTGCCAGCGGCGGTAGCGGAGCGATAAGCACACCATGGGAAGTTCACCTCCAGTTCCCCTGCGACCCGCTTCCTCTCTTTCTCACCGGCTCCTGGTTTTATTGAGGGACTTATCGTAAGGAACGAGACTTGCGAGAGGCTGGGGGCAGGCAGGAGAAATACCCCAGTGACAGTTTCCAGCAGCGTGTGACTGGATTCCTTCAGACAGCAGAACATACTTGTTCCCGTCTAAAAACCTCTCCAACAGCGGACGACACCGCGAGTTTAAGAGAGGCGAGAAAAATCATCAGCTGTAAACATTAAACCAGAGAGTGGTTACGGCGACGGTGCAGCCGCTGATGCCCTCTCGTGGGAAAAGGGAACAAAACCTGCCGCCGTGGCCTGGAGCAGGGGCCACCCGCGGTCCTCACGCTGAGCAGCCACCACCGAGGGAAAACCCAGGGTATTTTAGTCCTGTCACCGCCGTAAAAAAGGTGCTGATGCTGCAGGGTACGAGCAGAGGCACGGCGAGGGACGGGGATTTACGAGGCCGGTGCCAAGAGCCTGTGGCCACTCGCCCACGTGCCGTGGAGGGGTTCAAGGGGCTCAGGTCTCGCTTAGCACAGCGAAACAAGGGCAGGGAGGGGCCGGGATCCATTTCCGCATCGCAAGGGGTGGAGGGGATGGAAAAGGAATGACTGAAACTCCGCCAGGACAAGGTCTGAGAGTCCTCCGTGGCTTCCAGGCAGAGCCGGGTCCTGCTGAGACGGTGACGCTGACCCTGGCCAGAATCACCCAGAGTACAAAACCCCTGTGTTTTACACCCCGAGTCTGCGGAACATCCTCAACCGAGGACGCTGAGCACCAGCTGCGCTGTGTTTTCCTCACAGGTGGAAGAGGAACACCTCGGGTCACCTCTCCCCTCCAAACTGGGGGTTGACAGTGTCCCAAAGCAGCCCCAAAAGCTTTGGGCGCCAGCCCGGAGCTGCTGCGGGCAGGCCGAGGGCTGGGGCTGCGAGGAGGAAACATTCCGTAAGGAACCGTTCCCATGCGCGCAGCCCCAGCAGCCCCAGCGGCACTCGCACGCAGAGGGTTGGCAGGAGGCGGCCAAACGGCCTCACCAAACACGGACTTAGAGCCTCCCCGAGACTGGCAAGAAACAATGGTTTGGACTTCCCCACGTACAGAAAACTCCCTTGAAGAGCTTGGACGAGACCTGGAATTCCACAAAAAGAACTCGCACTCGGCCTTAAGTTCAAAGTGTCTCCCCTTTCCCAAAGGGATTCTTCCCGAAACGAGGCCCACAGGACAAAGGAGAACCGGATTATTTCCACCTAACAGGAGAAATGAGGAGTCGTCTGCATACCAGACAGACCCCCTCGCTCTGCACGTTCCTGACCAACGCTCGCGTATCACAAACCGTTCACTCGGCTCCTGCAGCCAGGGCAGAACCGAGCGAGCCGTCCCCCAGCCGCTCTGCAGCGCGCCGGACTGGCCATAGGTGACAGTTCTTGTTCTGGCCACGTCACAACCAGCTAAAGCCAGTCCCTCCAGCCCTGCTGCTCGTAACCGACCCGGCGCGGCCCCTGGGCTGAGCTCTGCCGCTCCCACAGGAACCCCCTCGACTCACTAGAGCTAGAAAGCGGCTCTGGTACCTCCCACTGCCAGCATCCTCGGGGGCAGGAAGCAGCTGGGCGTTTTGGCCGCGTTTCACCACTTCTCCTCTACTCAGTGGCCATCTGCCCTCTGCTGGTAACCAGCCCGGGGAGCCTCTTCCCCGGCCGCCCCGCTCAGGCCACACAAAACCTCACCTGAGGCTGTTTTGGCGTTTGCTGAGGAGATGAGGTTAGCGAGATCGAGAACTTCCCCCGGCGCCAGGAGGAACGGTGAGGCGAGAGTCACGGTGCTGGTGACGGGGTTGGCTTTCTCTGGATGAGGGTCAGCCTGGTTCTGCATCGCCTCCTACGAGAGAGACGGCGTCAGGCACCTTCCTTCGCTCGTGGTGGCATTTAGCATCCGTGAAGCCTTTAGAGGCAGATTACTCCTCTCTGCAGCACCTTGAGGACACCAGTGCAAAAGCTGTGACAAAACCACCACCTAAACATGGCGACTCACATGAGGACGGTGCAGGATGGGGCAATCAACCCCGTTTGATGTCTACAACCCGCTGGGTGACGTAGGGACAAACCAAAGCCCACCCGCCCCTCTGCAAACAGAGAAGGATCCACCGCACGCAGCAGGACCCCTCGCTGGCGCAGGTACAGCCGCGGGACAGAGCGCTGCCGACGCGCCCCGCCACCCGCCTGCAGCATCACCAGCATCTCGGGGTTGTTCTTGTCCAGAGCGATGTCAAACGGCGATTTATTGAACTTGCTGAACGCGTGGACATTGGCCCCGTACTTGAGGAGCAGCTCCACCACATCCTGGTGGCTGTGCTCTGTCGCCCAGTGCAACACCATCATCTTCAGCATGTCCTTGGCGTTGACGTCAGCCCTGTTCTGAAAGAAACGGGCATCACTTCTCTCCTCTCAAGGTGTTCAGGTGGCGCCCAGGTTTAAGTGGGGACATCGCTGCTCAGCCCCACCGGTGATTCAGAGCAGCCCTGAAGCGACTCCTGAGGTACCGCCCTTACTCTAATGAGCAGCTCAACGATGGAGCGTGGCCGTCGGCCGCGGCCACGTGCAGCGGTGTGCGGTCCACCTTCATCCGGGCGTCCCTGCTCACGCCGTCACGCAGCAGCACTTCCGCCGTCGCACAGTGGCTGTACTGGGCGGCGAGGTGGAGGGGTGACATCCCGAGCTGCGGGGTAAGTTAGGAGAGTTACTGGCAGCTTGAGGCCCAGCGACGACCTCGCATGTGCCGGCAGGAATCAGAACGAAGGAGCTGCTGGAAGAAACTCATTTCTCCATTTATCCTCAGAAAGAGGGGGCTGCACATCCAGAAATGTTAAATGTTTTAGGGATCTCTGTGTGACCTGAGCAGCTGAAGATCAAACACGCTTTCACTCTCTCTGCTGAGCCGTCCGCTCGTCCCCGAGCTGCTTTTCCAAGGCACGTAGGACAGCTCTGCCTGACCAGCATCCGACAGAGAGCACAGCCCAGACGGGCTGGTGTGTTCTCAGGGGGTTGTTTTTTAAGGAAATAAATAAAACCCCAAAAATGAGCTTCTTGACCAAGAGAGTTCAAACAATCAAATAAAGCACCCTCAGAGCTTCCTAAGACGGACGGTGACCCCCGTCCGTCCCCCGACGCACCCAGTCGGTGGTGAAGGGGGCTCTGCTGGCCAGCAGCTTCCGCACTTCGTCATCTTCACCCTTGCGAGCCGCTTCCAGCAGCCTCTTCCCCAGGTCCACCAAGGACATCTTCACGCATGGGAACGAGTATTTGCCGAAAGCTGCTGTAAAAGCAAGGAGCGGAAAACAAATGGTCACTCTGTGGGGAGGCAGAGACGGTTTAACGGCGCTGCACAGCTATGGCCCGCCCAGACCCCCACCTGCCCCCACAGAACCAGCCCCAACACCAGCAATAAACAGGCAGAAATATTTGACCTATTTCTCAGTTCCACACCCCAAAATGTTGCGAGGAGGCGGCAGCTGCGGGGTCGGGCACCTCGAGCCCCTGGAGCTCCTGCAAAGTCCCGCTTACCTCAACGGCGCCGTGCACGGACACAGGGACGGGCCCACGTGGACCCAGTTCCAAGGGCAGGACTTACGAAAGCAACGGCAAAGCTGTTCACAGCATCAGCGCGAGCTTTAAAGTGCTTGAGGAGCACGTCTGAACCTCCGAGACGCTCTCCTGACCCCAGCACCAGCAGCTGAACGTGGGGGAACTATCCCTGCTCGCTGCTGGCAGTGGACAAACAAACCTCCCGTGGCTTGTTCAAGGCCACAGTGGGGCAGGACCCCAAGGCTGCGCCCAACGGGACGACAACAGCGTCTCCATTGACTCCAAGTGAGATAAACCATCAAATAACGATGGCCAGAGTGAACTGTCCCCTCTTCCTCCACGCCAGGGTTATGCTGCTGGGCCAGTCCTACCCAAGACTGGCTCGAAAGCCCACCCCTTCACTCGGCAAGCGGCTACAAACGCGCCTCTGTGCCGGCAGGCACCGTGCCACCCCAACTGCCACTCTAGCAGCACCGGGGCCCGCAGCCGACGCTTCTCCTTCAGTTACAGCTCCGTGAGGTGGGTGCGAAGCTCCTTTTCCTCTTTTCTCACTCCTCATTCTTTCCAGGGCAACATCCCACCCCATCCCGGTGACCAGCAGAACCAGTTACCGGTTCACCAGCCCTCGAAAGCGCAGGCAAACAGCAGACTCGCCCCTACCACTGCTGGGGACGCGCTGCCCCATCACCTCGGCACCGAACTCCTCGCCCGCTCCCAGCCCGTCACCCCACACCACACCCGGGGCTCGGCCGTTCCCCAGCGCTCGCCCGGCACCGTCCCCTCACCACGCAGTGTCCCACGGCCACACCGGTGACAGTTCGGGGGGTGGGTTTTTTCTCCCTTTTCTCACTTCTGGGGTGACAGGGAATGCGTGACCCCTCCGCTCCTCCGGCACTCCACCGAGGGCCTCTCCCGGGTGATGCGGAGCCTCTCCCGGTGACGCGGGGTCTCTCCCGGGTGATGCGGGGCCTCTCCCCGCGCTCCTGCCCGGCCCCGCCACACGCTGCCGGGAGCGGTTGAAGCCGGAGCCTGTTCCTGAAGTTTGAGCCCGTTCCTGAAGCTGGTTCCAGCCCGCGCTGCTCCCGACGGAGCCTCCGCTGCCCCCGGAGGGCAGAGCCGGCCTCGGAGCCCCCGCGCTCCCCGGACCGCCGCGCCGGGACCGGCCCCGCGCCTCGGGCGGCTGGAAAAGGAGCGGGGAAATGCCCGCGCCGCACCGGCACCCAGCGAGCAGCGGCAAAAACGGGCCCCGCAGCACCGGCTCCCCTCACCGCTCCCTGTGCGAACTCCCGCCCGGCAGCTCCCTCCCCAGTTGGGAGCCGAAGCCTCCCCGGCCGCTGCCGGAGCACGGGCCGGGGCCGGGGCGGCTGATTCAGCGGAGGTCCCGGCCCAAAGGAGCGGACCCCCGGGAGCATCTCCCGGGCCTGCCGGGCCACCGCGAGGTGCCCGAGTGCTGCTCCTCAGCGCCGGTGTCACACAGCGGGCAGCGAGACCCAGCCGGGCCCCGGCACGCTGAGCCAGCCCCGCGGGCCAGGCCGGCGGCAGGTCGCGCCTGGGCACGCAGGGCCGCGGCAGACAAGGCCCAGGGGGAAGAAACCCCCTCTGCTGCGCTCCCACAGCTGCGAGCAACACCTCGCCCACGGCCAGCGCCAGCGGCTCACGGGGCCCAGCCTGGCCCTTTCTCTGCCCAGAATAAAGCTGAGGTCTGGGGACGAGGGGCTGAGTGACACCCCCTCCCCCGGACTCTGAGTCAACCCTACCCCGTTCTGGTGCACCAGGAACACCATCGCCACCACCCGCGGCCTCAGCCCACCCAGCTTCCCCAGCTACCAAGCTCCTCCAGCCAGCCACTGCGAAAGCCGGGTCAGGAAGAGCCTCCACAGCCCATGGAGGGAGAGAGGGGCGCAGGCAAGGAAGGGCCCATGAGGTCCCCCCCAGGGTGGGCTCCCTGGGCTGCTCCATTGCTGTCTGTGACACTCACGGTCCCTTGTTGCCAGCAGAGCCCAGCAGGTGGAAGCGGGTCAAGCGGCTGCAAGAGGCTTTGCTCTGCATGGCCGGGGGAGGTGGAAGGCAGCAAACTGGAGAGGGAGCAGAAAGTGGCTCCTGCGGTACAGACCCCACACAGTGTTCTTGTGTGTTATCCCAGAGCCGGAATATCACACCCAGCACGTCCCATACCCAACGATGATGTTTCCTGTGCAGCAAACCTCTTTTCTCCTCAAAAACACACGCAAACTTGCAGAGAAGCGGTGGCCGATAAATAAAAATCACTTCTGAACTAGCTTCAACCTAGGTGCACAACCCCAGGCTTTGGCAGCTTGTTACCAGGCTCCAGACGATGCCGGCCTGTTCCCACCCCCAGCACGGGAACTGAAAACGGGGGAAAAACTGACCTGGCCGAGCCCCCCCCGTCCCATAACAGCCATGCCACGGGGTGGCAAAAGCCAAAGACTCTCGGGTCAGGCGAGACTGAGGATGCATTTCTGCCCCTGTGGGTAAGTTCGTCAGAGTCGGGATTTTAATGAGAGTCCCGCGGTTTTAATGCAAATAGGATTGTCACCGGGAGACATTTTCATCCCGGGTCTTTGTAGACAAAACATCTCCCCTTGTATCAGCGACGGCTCCCGTGTCTGACTGCAGGTACCACTGCGCCAAACTGCTCTGGGGAGAGCAGCAAAACAAGCTCTTCACAGACCTGCACGAAAAAACTCTTGTCTAAACAACGGAATTATACTGAAAGTAAAAAACTGCCATTTTAAAATAAATGCAATTGCCAAAAAGGCTCTGGGTGATAAGGGAACGATAAGGTAAATAAACCAACCCCAAAAGATATAACAAACCTCATCTCCAGATAAAAAAACAGTATAAATAGCTGGTTTGGACTGTTTGTAATTACAAATTACATCTTCATTATGCATGAAGAATAGGGGCTGTTGGCAATGAAAGCCTCCTGAAGAAACGAAGTAAGTATTGCACCCCTGTGAAACTGCTCAGCAGTCTGGGGTGTGCACAGCTCAGAATGCAGCAAAGGCAGCAACATCCGGCATTCTACAGAGAGGTTCGTCTTCCCACCACCGCCCCAGGAAATCCGGCAAATGGCCACATGCAAATTCACCCTGCCACGGCATCTCTTTTATATACTTCAATGAAAATCCTAAATGCCTCTTGTTTTTTTTAACGTGGTCTGCACTGTCCTTTTGACTTCCCGTGGCGCTGGGATCCCAGGACACAGATAGCGTTAACTAATAATAAAAGACAATTAAGAAAGCCACACTTCATTCTTCTCCCCTTTTTCCTTTTAAAAATGTAGATAATTAAATGGTGATAAAATTTCCACCGCTCTGTGGGATTACTGTTTCCTTCCTCCACATTTTTAATTCAAAACCTTTCCGATGCAGCACAGAACGCAGCTCGGGGTTCTGGAGGACCCGGCGCCGCCACAACCGGTTGTTGTTATGTGCACAAATATACTCGCGTGTCCGTGTAACGCAGACCTCCGGCGATGGCTCCAGCCACAGAAAGCCCCACCGAGCTGACACAGTGACTTAACCCGCGAGAGAACGAAAGGTCAGAGGGGAAGTGGGAGATAATAAGGAAAGAATAAAAACACGATTAGAAACGTGTAATCACAGAAAGTAACGGCACGCAGAAAATAACGGTTTGAAGGGGGTTCATATGTGCTTGAAGCAAATGAAAATACAAAGCCTGACTGACCCGTCGCTGCCTTTCTGCCGCCTCAGCCCTGGGACCACGCACGGGATGGAATTCACGTACCTTCAGTTCACCACACACACCCCTTAAAATCCAGGGTTTCTCTCTAAGTGAGCTGGACCACACATAGTCCCTCTCTCCGGGTGAATCTGTACGAACCGGCTCCAGCACTTCCACAGAAACGCTGCCTGTGGGGTCTGCTGCTCTCGCAAGGAAACAAGAAACTCTTTGCACATCTCACTGCCGTAACGGATGAGCTGCGGAGCAGGGGAGCACTCTGGACCCTGTTCCGTTTGTCACACGGACAGGGGGATTCTCCGATCCTTCCACAGCAGCCTTTCGGAGCTGAGCTGTTTTACCGTCTGCTTGTGCACATAAGGGACCACAATGGTCACAGAAGGTCTTTTTTTTTTTTTTAATGGAAAAAACTGTACTTAAATAATTCCTAATGATCAGGGCCATGGTCTCAGGGTTAAAGCAGGGCTTCCCCGTGCCTGTTTGTAGCCCTCTGCTCTCCAGTTCTGCAAGAGCATTTCAAAGACGGAAGCACAGAGGTTCGCAGGAGCCTGGTGGCACTCAGTGCCCATCCTCACCGGAGCTGAGCCGGCGGCCAGCGAGGACCGTCCACCCAGACCCATCTGGTTCCGTCTCTGCTCCCTACAGGTGGGGTTAAGCAATCTCTCCAGAAATGCCACACCTTGGGGTCCAGCTCTTATCTCGTTTATCCCATTTCAATACATCTGAGTTCAATCAAATTAATCCTGATTTACAGCAGCAAGCGAGCAACAGAGCGGTTCTCAGTGGTCGGACCCCTCAGCAGCCCCCCGGTGCCCAAGTCTCCCATCTGTTAAGTCTATCAGTTCTGCTCTTTTCCTTTCTTTCAGGCACATTATACTTCCCAGTTCTGCTCAAAACTCCCTTCAGTGGGATCTCTGCGTGAGCAGCAGGGCTCGGCCGCAGTCGCGGCCCCGGCCGCCCCAGCTCTCGGCAGAGGCCAGGACACAGACGCCCTTCCTGGGGAGGACCTCAACAGGGATGGGGTCTCCGTGCCAAGGGCAGGGGGTGGGACTAGCACCTGAGCAAGGTTTGAAGTATAACCATTTTTAAAGAGCAAAGCACAATTCTTTATCTGTCCTTGTGCCGTTTGGTCCCACAGCCGCCGCAGACGAAGGCGAGCTCCTGGTGCTGCCGAGGTTGGCCACGCTCAAGGCCCTGCGCCGGCTCGGCTGCCGCAGGGGGCTGGAATGTGGGGTGGGTTTGTGCTGGCAGCAAGGAAAAACACGAGATTACTCCCACTGCAAAGATGCTTTGAAAAGTTGTTTAAACAAAGCAAAGTGAACCAGCTAACTACGAAAGTTCTACAGAATCACGATTGCTGAACTCTACCTTGAGGAAGAATTAAGCTTTTAAAGAGTTTTTTCCACTGAAAAAAGCCTTTAATGGTAGTTATCCAGGTGGCCCCTGGATTTATTGTTGGATTTCACTTTGACTGCTATGGGGTTCCCAAGGGGACTATTACGTCAATAATTTCTAAGGCAACATTTTATTCCAGGTAACTGAAATTCCTTAGAAGATGAGAGCTCCAGCTTGGAGATCCTCGGATCCCATTTGAAATCACTCACACTGACTGCAGAAGAGTTTTTAAAATAAATTACTGTACAGCCTTCTGCTCTCAGCTATATATATAATCTATCTACATATATTTATAAACATTCTTTATAGAACAATTGAGCACATAATTCCCCCTGAAGCTATTAAAACTATATATTTAATTACATTCATAAAGGAGTTGCCTGGGATACAGTCAAAACCCACCACTAATTCAACACGTATTTTATAGTAACGCACTTTGTGATTCTGAAAAATTAGTGACATGGACCGTACGCCGTTTTCATTCCGTTCTGTACTCTGGAACTGCCACCAGAGCCACTCAACGGCCTTTCTTTATAAAGTCAGGGGCTTCAGGAAGAACTCTATAATGACTGGGTTTGGTCAAGCCTAAAAGAAAAAAGAAAGGGCTCGAAGGTCTTGTCATTTCCAGTGCCCGAAGCATGTATGGCCAGAAGGGAAAGGAGAGCTGGACTTCATCTAGACTAAACAAATTTCAGCAAAAAATGATAAATGAATCGAGGAACTTACTTACACTCTCAGATGCTAAATTACATTAAGTCACTGATTTTATGAAGCCAGAAAAAGGTCATTGCATGTTACTTACAAACTATAGTAAATAACTAAAATTTATGCGGTAGGATGATTTTGGCTGTTAGTATTCTCAAAACCTTGGGAATTAAGACAACTTGTAACAAGCCAGAAAAGTTAAACAGAAAATATAATTGTTCCTTTTAAGACTATTATGTGTAATATCCGTTGGTCACGTTTGTTCCACAGGTCGCGTATAAAAATAAATGTACTCTATTTCTTGCATTTGATTAACAAAAAGAGCCTAATGACACGTGTCCAGATTCCCCAACGGCTGGCTCGGCGCTGGGGTCTATCTGGGCTTTCTTGCATAAACCGAAAACCATCTGTCATAAACACATAATCGCTTTTAAATGCGCCACACCCATCCCTCCGTGCCCCAAAAAGGATCGGCCCGCTCCTGAAATATTCCTCGCAAGTTGCTAAGTGGAGATAAAAGAACACAGACCTAAAATAATCTGCAAACAAGTGTAACACAAGCGGGACTGGGGAGAGGGGGGAGGAACACGCGCAGCACCCAAGCCAGCGCCGAGCCTGGGCAGACCGTGCGGGGGGACGGTGCTCGTCCCCGCTTTGTTTTGTAAAAGCGAAAGATTATTACAACCCTTATTTAAATCAGGTTTCCTTGTGAGTATTTTCTTATAATTGGACAAGAGTTGAGCGGCACCGGGCTGTCACAGCTGTTCCAACGCATGAAGCACACTTACAGCAGCAGCTTTCGTTCCACATTTTTGTGGAGCAGTTTCCATAGCACTGTGATCAGGGTTTGCACATTTTTACACCACTTGCTTATTGAAAATAAACTCTGATGTTTAGATTGCTTTCTCCAAGCGCATCTGGTACTTAAATTTCCTGAAAAACACGCTGGCAGCTACGATTTCAAACCCAACAGTCAGGGTGTAGCACCTTGGTTTACTTTTGTAGTTATTTTTGGCCTTCCTTTCCCTTAAAAGAGTAACGTAATCGTATACGGGATGAGAGAGCTTGGAAACAGCATCTACCTCAACTGTCATCCCGAGTTCAGCACCAGGACTAAGTTTTCCACTCAACAACATACACCGTAATCAGACGTCCTGCACGCCGCGACACGCTGGGCGCAGCTACCAACGCCTCCATGACCAGCTCCAAAGCAGAGCTCCGGAGCTCTCCTGCGCCGCTGCCAGGCACCTGTTCCCAGCCGCCCCGGGGAGCACCAGGCCCAGCGCGGAGCTGCTTCGTGACCCAAGAGTCACTTCTGTGCTGGAGAAACAACCCCAACTTTGTAACTGTCTGGTTAAAGAAGTCTCTTTCGGGAGCCGGCCCCAGGCGGGTGGCTGTGCCTCGCCGCCTTCCCCTCCGGCTGGATCCCAACCCCTGCGCAGGTCCATCACGCAGAACCGCCCCGCGCCGCTGCTGAAGCCCCTGCCCCACGGTGCCGCGTCGCCCTGCCGAGCGGCTGCCCAGTCCGCAGATTGGAAACGAGCGAAACGCAGTGCGGCTTTTCCCTGCACGCTTAATAAGAAACAGAGACATCTTCCCTCTCTTTCTTCTGCTGTTCCTCCCTCTCCTCTCAGAACAGAAGGCTGCTGGTGAAAGGAATGAAAATCTGGAAAGAATTTGGGGTGGACTGGCCAACCCCCTTTCATTTCCTTCAGATGTTTACAATCTAGCACCTTTCTGAAGACAAAGATGGGAAAAAAGCTATTTTTTCTTTTGACTGAAGGGTGAGACAGGGGGGTATTAAAAACTGATCAATGTAATTTTTTTCACAGAAGTATTTGCACATCTGTGAAATAATGTAATTTGTGAAAAAAATCTTTTTATATGACATTCATGATTATAGCCTGATCTGGAGAATTATTCAAATATAAAATTAAATACTCAGAAACTAGCGGTGCTGTGGATGACTGAGCTTTTACCAGCTGTGCATCACACTCCTGTAATTCTATTAAAAGTACAGAAGTGAGGCTCTCCAAGTATGTCGGAGTCTCTGTTAAAAGGAATGTTACATTTCTAAATGCCTTCATGATCAGTTGCTCTTTGTTTTTTCTTGATTATCATCCCAGTTGTTGGGAATGTTTTATCTGACTGTAAAAAAAGACGAAGAGGAATGCACACCCATGGCGAGCGCTCTATAAATTATACTGTATTTTATTATCACGGGGCTTAGGGAAAAACTGGCTCTTAAGAAAGGTTAAAAACCTTTAAAGTGAATTCTTCTGTTTGGTTAAAAGTACTTTTGATTTAATGTGATCCATCTGCAATCTGTACCTGGCCTCCCCCCGCAGCGCTCCAGGCGATGCCCAAGGGACCAGGCCCCGGGGCTGCCCAAAGGGACCCAGTCAGGGTCACCGGTAACGCTGTCCCTGGGGTCAGTGCCCTCCCGGCTGCTCCCTGCTCTGGCTGCAGCTCCCAGCTCTCTAAAGAATTAATGCGGTGGGAGCGGAGCGGGCGTGCACGCTGCCGGGCGTTATTCCACACCGGCGGCGTGGCTCCCGCAGCTGGGTCGCAGCAGCAGGCGCGAGGCTCCGCTCCCGGGGCGAAGGCAGCCGGCTCGGCGGAGGCTGCGCTGCCAGAGCCGCTCCCTCCCGCAGGAGCAGCCTCCGAAGAAAAGTTCAATCCTATTTTCTAAGCTGAAATGTAACGCTCGGTACGGATCCTCCGCAGCTGTGCTATTATCTCCAGGTCACAGATAGCATAATCTGGAAATGAGGTGTTCCTCCCGTGCCACAAGCCTGTATTTTGACTAAAAGGGAAAATACAATCCTACACCCCACCTAAATGCCGTGGTATAAACTAGCCATTAATAGAAGAGCACCAACAAAAGGCCACGTCAGGGGGAGACAGGGGCTGCAGTCCCAGTTTTGCCAGGAGAGAGGCAAAATAAGGGATAAGATATTGTTTCTGCTGCCTAAGACAGACGGACTTTAATAACACTTAACAGAATGATGCACATTAACGATCTCAGAAAGCACTTCTTATGCCTCATCCATCATGCGGAGGAGAAAATGAAGCCTTCGACAGCATTAGGAATTATTCTAGATCTTGTCAGTAATTCGCAGCTTCTCGGTAGTATCGTAACACAAATTTGTGTGTATGAGACACTGACCATTAATCTAAGGGCTTTTTTTCCCTCGCCGCAGCGTGCTGAGAATGTATCAATTGTTTCACGGAGAAATTTCACAGATGAAACCTTACTAAATAAAACAGGGGAGAGGAAAGAGATATAGACAGAAACATAAACAACTGGAACTCGGAGGCAAATTATTATCTTTAAAACACAAAACCACAATAAAATCTCCATATGTGTGTTTTCTGAAGGGGCAGCAAGGAGCCTCCTTCACCGCAACGGTCAGGATACGCGCTGGTTATAAAGTTATGCTCATATCTACAAACACACTTAGATATAATTTTCTGGGTGCCTTTTTTCCCCCCCTTTTTTTTTTCAGAGCATAGGAAAAAATCCCGATTTCTCCTCCCAAGAGAGTCGTGTATTTTTGCAAACAGTAGCAAGATAAATTTCAATGCAAAATGCCATGCCACTAAATAAACAATAGCTTTTGGCAACCTCTTCCTTGAGTCGCAGCCTGCTGTTAATCGCGTGCTCGCCGTTTCCACTGGAATCTGTGCTACAAAGGACAAGGGCCATAAACACGGGTACAGCAAACTCCTCGGAAAGGAGCCTCTCCGAGCACACTCCAAAGCCAGGTCACTCCCCGCAGCGCCAAGGTGGAAGCTAACGAGTTATCAGAAGTTTATGATGAATTAGAAGTGTTCGGCTGCCCACCCCGCCGCAGCAGCCGCGTGTTTACACCGATATGATCGACTGCTCCACAACAAAACGCTTGTCAGACGGAATGAGGCGAATTCGCCTCTGGATGTGGAGGAGCTGGATTGTCTCAGGGACAAAAAAAAAGCGAGAATTTGATCAAATACTAATCAGGCGGCAATAATCAGCCCTGCGGTATCCTACAACGCGCACGATTTTATCTGCGTTGAAATTGTGACATATATCCAAAAAGTCCTCAAAGCAGCTTGGGTTCAGGTAATGCACCGAGATTGCCGCAGATACGCAGTGTTAAAATCAGTCTTGATCTTCAAACGGAATCAGAAGGTATAGTTCTGTTTACCGCACATGTATGTGTACATAAAAGGTATGACAAATATTTTAGGTTTTTTAGAAACCTGCATTTCTTTATTTTGAATTTCCACAGACCAAGTACTGGGAAAGGGATTCAACAGTCCCAGGTAATAGATGGAAATTACGGATTAAACTCATTAGAAATTATAAACACTGATAGAGTCTCTTAAACCCCCTGACAGAACCTGAAAATTAGAAATCCAATAACCAGGCATCGACAGGGTCTTTAACGGCTGGACAGACATTTAAGCTGCATGATGCTTGTGTCAGGAGTGAGACGGAGCAGCTGAAAATCAAGGTTTGCATTAAATAACGCCGCATTGATGTCAGATCAGATCATTCGTACCAACTGTTTTAATCCGTCCTTTGCCATTGATTTACATTCTCCTGCTACGGTACAATTTCGTTCTTTATCCATTTTGCAAGTATTAAAAAACACAAAATAGGGGACTGTGCGGAGGAGCGGGCTGTGCTGCCAGGCGCGGTGCGGCGTGGCCGCCCCCGGTGCAGGACCGCGATCCAGCAGGGACCTGCCCCACGCTGGGGCTGCCCCTTCGAACAGAGATGTCAACAACGCTTTCAGATCAAATATCATCCGCGAGCTTTAATTTTTGGCTTGTTTAATTGAATCACGGAGCGAAATGTTGCGAGAACGTCACCTCACAACGGCAGCTACACAAATCCCTAGGAACGAGCACCGGGAGAGCAAAAGGAAAATTGTTTGCGTTCCTAATGTTGGCTCTGACCTGGAAAGGATAACAAAAGAATCTGGCATGAATATGTATTTTTATAGGGAGGGCTGCTGGTAAACACGGCGAATAAAAGAGAGGGGATTCTTTTAAAATAGTTTCTCCTTAACTCTCAATATGTTTAATACGATGATATGAAAAACCAGCTATAAAGCAGAAACATATTCAGCAGAAACAGATTACGGAGCAGTAAAAAGGCAGCCGGGTTTCAGCAAAAGAAAACAAACAAACACCAGCAATCCTGCAAAGCTCCAGCGTCTCCCCGCCAGCCTGCCTGCTCTCCATGCCGAGATAAAGACCCAATCTGCTCATCAAACACCTCCCGGCTCGGCCATCTAATAGGAACAAATTGGCAATGACTGCCCAAGCAAGTAACACAGGCCCACTGATTTGTAGATTGATACTGATGCCTAATGATCCCCTTGGGCAGATCAATAGCAACAATCCTCATCCCTGCCTTTCTTCTTTATTGGCACGGAGGCGCGGGGAAGCCGCGCACACGCGCGCCGGGCTGCGGGTGCACGGCCAGCACCCGGCGCGGGTGCTCACGGGTGAT
The DNA here is from genome assembly GCA_027563805.1 of Buceros bicornis. NCBI lineage: Eukaryota > Metazoa > Chordata > Aves > Bucerotiformes > Bucerotidae > Buceros > Buceros bicornis. Next base: position 364,217 of record JAODLK010000044.1, on the reverse strand, counting down.
GGCTGGGCCCGGTGCACCCGGAGTGACACCGAAATGGCGGCCGAGGTGACGCTGCCGCGTCGTTTTGCGCCGAGGGGCACCATGCTGCTCGTGCTTTTCCTCTGCCTCGGCATCACGGCGGCTCTGGGTGGGCGTCCTCCAGCGCGGGGCCTGTGCTGGCTGCGGGAGCTGCTCCCACTGCACCCATCTGCGGCCCCGGGACAGGCCCATGGCCATGCCTCAGCTCAGGGAAAGCTCACCAACACCCATCGTGGGATGAAAAACCATTTAGGAGTTGGGATCTCTGCAGTCTGAGGGCAAGCGTGGCATTTGAGTGGCAGAGGGAGGCGGGAGGTGGCGACCCGGGCGCTGTTTCGGCAAGCAGGGTGCAGAGGCTGGGGGTTCATCCGGCCGTGGCTGTTACAGGGTGACACACTCCTTTCCCCTCCTCTCCTCTCAGCTGTCTTGTTGTCTCTTAGTGCACCACACTGATCAATCAGGCAATTTGAGTGCAGGATTTTTATTCAGTTAACCTCGAGCCTCTTCCATCTGCTTCCTGCAGCCCCACCCCACCAAGAATTGGGGATTTTCTGTTTCTTTATTAATCTCGTGAATACAGCTAGCCCAGCAGTATTTCCTTTTAAAGTCCCGCTAATACCTGAGGAAAACTAACAGAGTTGCTTTGCGTTTATCTTTTCCCCCGTGAACGCATGCCAGTGCTGTTCTGCAGACTCACGAGGGGTCCCTTCGCACTGGCAGCACCCACCTTCCCTGGCAACCGTCCTCTCTCCCCGCAGTAACGGCGCCTAACGTCAGAGGTGATGGGTACACCCAAATATCAGGTAGGCGAACACGGGGGAAGACTCATCAGGAAGTTGGTGTCTGCCGGGTGTGAACTATTGACCTAGCAGTGATTTGTGTGCCCTGTCTCCCCGGCCAGCGCCCTGTGCCCACGCCGAGCGCTGCCCCGCGCAGGGACCGTGGCCACGGGCTTTAAATCCCGTCCCGCCTCGCAACCGGCCGCCCGAGGTCTGCTTTGTTCAGCGCTCGCTGTGGCGCTTCCATCCTTCATGGCTGTTTTATTAAAATGTGGATAAAGCAAAAGGCAGAGGATAAAATCTGAATTTTCCGGCTGCAGTTTGTTCGCCATCCCCGCAGTCGGATTCCCCACTAAAAACAGAACCGTCTTGCCCGTCTTTCCGCCCATGTCCTGGTGTCCTGGCAAAAAAAGCGGCACTGCCTTCAAGCCCCGGTAACTCGGCTCCGCATCTCAGAAACTGCCCCTGTGCCGGCTCCGCTCGCTGCCGCTTCTCCCCATCACAAGTTCGCCGGTGCCGGGGCCGGTGCCGGCGGGGGCTGCACCCCCGCCCGCCCCGCAGCGCACCCGCGCTCACCACGTCACCGGCGAAATTTCGCACTAATGATCGCTGTAATCACCGCAATCATCATCCCCGCCGCCGCCGCGGCAAGACGCAGCCCGGACCCTCTGACATCAATCACCCGCGCGGGGACAACCGGGACCACCCCACCCCGGGACACCCTCCGGTCCGCAGCCAGCCCCGATGGTGGCTCGTGCCCCGCGGGACGCCGCCGCCCGCCGCGCTCCCGCCCGGGCCCGACCTGGCCCCTCCGCCGCCTGCTCCCCACCCGAGCCCCGCTCGCTGGCGGGACGGGACGGGACGGGACGGGACGGGACGGGGACGGGCCCCGGCGCGGCC
>JAODLK010000044.1:326614-342142 GCA_027563805.1 Buceros bicornis | reverse complement strand
TCCCCTCCCCCCCCGCAGTCCGCCAAGATGTTTAACTACGCCGGCTGGAGAAACACCTGCAACAACATCTTCATCGTCTTCGCCGCCGTCTTCATCGTCACCCGCCTGGTCATCCTGCCTTTCTGGTGAGCGCCGGAGCGCCGGGTGGGGAAACTGAGGCACGGGGCAGGGAGAGCCGCTGGGGGTGACGGCGCTGCTTCCCCGGCAGGATCTTGCACTGCACGATGGTTTACCCGCTGGACCTCTACCCGCCCTTCTTCGGCTACTACTTCTTCAACGTCATGATGGTGGTGCTGCAGTCGCTGCACGTCTTCTGGGCCTACCTCATCATCCGCATGGCCCAGAAGTTCATAACTGGAAAGGCAAGAGGGGGACCGGGGACGGCCCCGCAGCCGGGACCCCCGAACCGTGACGCTGGAGAGCCCTTGGGGGGAGGGACCCGCGGGGGTTGTGATGGGGGAAACTGAGGCACGGCAGGGGAAAGGTGACGCTGACTGAGCCCCCTCTCCCCGCCCAGGTCGTGGAGGATGAGAGGAGTGACCGTGACGAGACGGACAACTCGGAGGAGGAGGAGGAGGCGGCGGCGGCGAAGAACGGGCCCCTCTCCAACGGCCACCCGGTCCTCAACAACAACCACCGTAAAACCGACTGAGCGGCCGCGCCCCGCCAGGGGCCGAGCCCCTGCGCCGCCCCGGCCCGCCGATGCCACCCTGGCGTAGCGCCGGGGTCCCCGGCCCCTCCACCCCCTCCCCGGTCCGGCAGAGCAAAGCGGGACCCCGGGGGGTCCAGCCCGGCCCCCGGCCCCTCTGTCGCCCGCTCCGGAGCGGGGCCGCGGCTCCGGTCGCGTTCCCCGCCTGGCGCTCGCCGTCGGCGCCGTTTCTGCCTTTCACCCGCTGCCTTAATCCACCGCGGAGCCCCGGGACGGGCAGAGCGAGGGCGGCTCCTTCCCCCGCCGTGGCCCCCTCGGTCCGCTCCGGGCGGACGGGGGTCCCGTCACCGCCCGCCTCTCACGGAGCAGTTTGATCCCCTCGTTTCTCCCTCCTGTAAAAGGGTTCGAGCCCCTCCTGGTCCCTTCCCGGCTCTAACAGGACAAATTTGCAACTGATTTTTCTTTTCTTTCTCTTTTTTTTTTTTTTTGTTTGTTTCTATTTATTTGGAAGGCGGAAGGAGCCGGGCTTGGCTCTGCCTCCCGCGGCCGCCCGCGTCCTGACGCGGCGAGACCTCCCAGCGCGGAGGGGTGGGGGAAAAGGACCATTAACCAACGTCAGACCAAAACGTTTTGTTGTTTTTGTTTTTTTAAAAAAAGTATAAATAAAAGGTTAAATATATTAAAAGGTTAAAAAACTAATAAACTTCGGTATAAAAAGTGCCGGGTTCGGGCATCTTCTGTGGCCGGCGCGGGGGCCTGGGGGGTCGCTTTGGCTCAGCCCCTGCGGTTCTCACCTCGGCGGGGCGCTGGCGGGGGCAGAGTGGAATATTTTGGTATTTTTATCGATTTTTTTTTTTTTTTCCTCCTGAAAACTCTCAGCGTCTTCAGCAGCAGCCGGGAGCGTGGGCTGAGCCGCCCGAGGCCCCGCCGCCGCCCTCCTGCCCGGCCGGGATGACAAAGCTGCTATTCAGGTGGACGCCAGGGATGGAACTGGAGCGCGCAGAGGCCCCAGGAAGGTTTTTTTAAGAAGAAAGAAAAGGTTATTTAGTCTGGGACAAAAAAAAGCCGCCCTTGTGTGAGCGCGGAGCGGCGGCTCCCGCCTCGGGTGGCCGAGGGATGGGGGTGCTCGTCCAGGGCTTTCTGCTGCAGATGAAGTTCAGGACAAATTTTTTTTTTTTTTTAGAAAAAACACATTTTATTGCTTTTAGCACTGAAAAGATTCTTTACAACGTGTCACAGTTGAAGATGCTTTTTTTTTCTTTTTTTTTTTTTTTACTTGAATTCACGTAACCGCTAGGAGCCCGGTAAGAATGACCAGGCCGGATCCGTCCTCCCGCCCGCCCTCCGGTCCCGAGGCCGCCGCCGCGCCGATGGCTCCGTCCCAGCCGTGAAACCCTTCCCTGGGGCTGGGGCCAACCCGAGCAACAGCCCGAGAGAGCGTCGGGTCTCGGGCTGGGTGAGAGTGGGACCAGCCCCGGGGCAGCCGCGCGGGCAGGTGGCGGCTGGGCCGGTGCCGGTGGCCGGAGGGAGGGACCGTCCTGGCGCGGGGCGGCTGTAGCCCCGGGGACACGGTGGAAGCCAAACCCGCAGTGTCAGGGTGGGGCATCGCCTGCCGCCGCGTTCACGGGGGCAGGAGGACGCGAAGCCGCTGCACCAGCTCCTGAGGGGGAGCTTCACCCTCCCAGGGAGCGTCAGCCCCAGCCAGGGGCAGTGCGGGGCGCTCACAGCAGCCGCCCTCGGCACTCGATGGCCCCGCAGCAGCACAGCAGCTCTTTGCCCTCCACGCTGCCCACTTCGTAGTTGTAATCCCAGGTCAGCTCCGTGCCGGCCCGGATCCTCCTGCGGAGGGAGAACCACAAGCGCGGGCTCGAGCAGAGGCAGCTGGATCCTTCCGGCAGAGCAGAGCGCGACGCCGCCGTCTGACCTCGCCAGCCAGGGCAGCGCGGTCAGGCGTCCCCCGGGGCCGGGGGGAAGCAGCCAGCGCGGCAAGGGACAAAGTTCCCCCCGAATCGCTCCCGGGGGGCTTCGCAGAGGAGCTGCCGCGCCGGCGGTGCCCGGGAGGCGCGTGGAGGGGATTCACCCCTGCCCCGGCGCTGCCGGCGAGGTCTGAGCTCTTGCCTGGGGAAAGGTCCCGGCGCAGGGACACCCTCACCTGGCCTCTCCCCGCTCCGGCTGGTGTGAAACCAGGGCTGGGGGTGCCCGGGAGGAGGAAGCCCCCAGCCCCAAGGAGCCCCGCGGCCCGTCAGCCCTGGCCCGAGCGCGGGGCGAACTCACTTGCTGGCGAAGAAGGCGACCCAGGGGAAGCGGAGGTCATGGGTGTCCACGAAGACGTTCTGCACGAAGAGGTTGGGGCTGCAGCTGTGCTGTGAGGGGAGAACCGCGCTGAGCCGGCGCGAGGGCTGCGAGTGGCCGGCGCCAGCCCACGCCTCCGGACAGCGGCAGCGTTCCCGAGCTGCTCCCGCTGGGATCGGACCCGCACCCGCCCCCGCCCGTGCTGCCGGCTGAGTCACGCGAACCGCGATGGCCCGCGAGGTACCGGGGCTGGCGGGACGGGCTGGGCCCTCCCCGCGTCGCGGCGGGGGGGTGGCTCGTCCCCCTCTTTCCCCGCTGTTGTTCAGGGAGGAGCAGCCCGAGGGTCACCCCAGGCCCATCCCTTCCCGCTCCCGGCTGCCACGGGGGTGACTCACGTTGAGGTAGCGGCCCAGGTTCCCCTCCAGCTTGGCGTCGATGATGTAGCAGGACTCCTCCCCGTCGTAGAACTGGCGGGTGGTTCTGCGCACCGGCGCGCTCTCGCCCTTCTCGGCCGCCGCCATGTTGGTTGACTTGACGGCGATGCCGTGGGTGGACTTCAGGGCGAAGCCGCGGGTGGATTTCACCGCCACCTGCCTCTTCACGGGACCTGCCGCGAGAGGAGCCACCGCCGTCGCGTTCCCCTCCCGCTCTCCGGGAGAGGAGCCCCCCGGGGGGCAGCCCGGAGCTCAGCCGCTGCCTGGGGCTCTCCCAGCTCTCTGCCCGACCCAGTGCGGCTGGTGTCCCCCCCTGAAGAGTTTTTTCTTAACTACAAATGTTTCGCTCTTGCGGCCGGAGCTTTGCAGTTCCGACTCAGCCAGCCCTCGGCCGAGGATGGGAGCAGGACGCACCATGCTCGCGGCTGCCGCGGCCTCCCCGGCCCTTCCCGCTGGTTCCCGGCCAAAAGGTCTCAGTTCCTGCGCTCACCTGACCCGGACAAAACGTTCTTCTTGTCATCGCCCTCCTCCTCCTCGGAGCCTGAGGAGATGGTCTGGATGTCGTCGCTGTCGTTGGCAGTGCCCTGGGCCTGCCCCGCCACCGCCTGCCCGTTCTCCCCGTCACTCTCGGTGCTGCTCGACAGCGTCAGCACATCCTGCAGAACGGCACCAGCAGCTCTGGAGCGCGGCTCGGCCCAGGGCAGAGCCTCCTCCGGTGCCCTCCAGGGCTCCCTCTGCCCCCCGGAGGATTTTGCTCTCCTCCAGCAGACCCTCAGGGCTGCCGAGGGCCCCACCGGGTGCTCTGGGCTTCGCAAGGAAAGGGGGAGACCCCCACACCCCCAATCCGGGAGCACAGAACCGCGAGAGACCCACCCCCCACCCAACAAAAATCAACTGCGCCCCCCCAGAATCACCACCACGAGCCACACGCCCGGCACTGGTGCTCAACTGGGAACCAACGTGGCACAGGAACAGCCCGGAGGTGCCCGGGCTCCGTCCGCCCAGCCTGGAGCGGCGGCAGGGCCCGGCCCCGCTCACCTCCGTGGTGGGCTGCGGCGGCAGCGACTGCCGCCGGCTCTGCAGCAGCACTGTCCTGCTCACCGGCCGGCGGATCCCTTCCAGTTTGGGCGGACTGGGGTTGTAGCCGTACATCCTGCCCACGTCGCTCAGCCTGGGGGCGAGGACAGCGACGGGTGACGCCCGCGGCCCCAGGAGATGGGGCCGCTGGGGAAAGCCGAGTGGGCCGGGGCCATCGCCCAGTGTTTAACGGGCTGGGGCACGGCCCAAACGCCTCCGTGACTCTGGCAGCGGCTTTACGGGAGCTTAGGGGCCGCCCCAGAGCTGCAGCGATCCCTTCGGAGCGACTTCGGGACATAATAAGCAGGAAAACACAATTCAGTGAAACTTACCCGGGAATTTTGGCCGCATCCTCGGTTTCCTGCAGAGGGGAGAAGGACAGAAGGTTGGACCCTCTCCCTCCGGGAGCCCCCGTCCCCCACTCCCTCCGCTCTCCCTTACCTCCTTCTTCAGCACCTTCGGCTCCCCGTCCAGGTCGCCCACGGCGGCGGCAGGGCTCTTCTCCCCGGGCGGCTCCGTTTTGCAGGGCTTGGCCTCGCCGCCTTCGCTCATCTTGAAGGCGCAGGCGCTGTCGGGGTCCTGGAAGCCCTCGGCCATGCTGTTGGAGCTCAGCCACGAGGCCACTTTGTTCTTGGAGGTCTCCTCGGACACCGGCAGCTTGCAGGAGGCAGCTGCTGCCGCCGGCGTCTCGTCGTGGCCGATCTGCCGCGTGAGCCCCGAGTCCTTGGAGGCCGTTTCCGAGAGCCCGTTCTCCTTCTGGCCGCGGGTCTGCCGGCGCGTGGCGTAGCTGCGCCACACCGAGCTGGTGCTGAAGTCCTCGTCCTTGCAGAAGTTGTCGTCGGAGCTGTCCTCGTTGGACTCCTCCTGCTCCTCGGTGCCTGTGTTCTCCTCGTCCTCCTCCCTGAGGTCCACCCCGCTGCTGTCCGAGGAGCACTTCGCGTCGCTCTCGTAGCCCTCCTTGAAGTTCTCCACGCTCTCGATGTGATCCAGGTTGGCAAAATACTCGTCGCCCATCTCTAACCCCTCTTTGTCAGCAAAGTCATCTGTGAGGATTTTCCCTGGGGGTGGGAGTAGAAAACCAAGGGTGAGTTCTGGCGGAGACGAGTTTTACCCTCCCCAAAGGCTGCTGGAGGAGCAGACAGGACCGGCACCGCCTCCCTCCCCAGCTGGGCTGGGGCACGGCCCCGTTATTGCCCCGGTACTGGAGGTGACGACGCTCCGCAGGGGCTGGAGGCGGGGGGTTGAGGCCAGGAACCCGCAGCAGTGCTGGGGCAACGCCCGTGGTGAGTCTCCTCTCGGAGCTAACGCAACCACGTGGCGCAACTTCTGCCTCTCCCTGGTTTGTGCCAGCGGGTGGTTCGGTGGAAGCGCAACGGGGGGGGGGTCTGTCCCTTCACCCTCAGCTCCCAGAGACCGTGCAGGGGATCCCAGCACCTGACCCCGACGCTGCAGCGTGGTTTCGCAGCCGGGCAAGGGAGAGGCATCGAGGGGGAACCCACGGGGCTGCAAGTTCATCGCCTACGTCTTCCCTTTCCTGTCCCTGTCACGAGCGCCCACACCGCTGGGTTTGGCCATCAACAGCGCCGAGAGCTCCGGCCTAATGCCACCAGCTCCCTCCCTCCTCCTCGCCCAAAGCCAAGCAGACTCAGGCCTGGCTCTTCCTCCGCAGCAGGAGGGCTCGAAGCCCCCGGCGGGGCGAGCTCCTACCCGCGTAGATGCAGACGAAGGAGCCTTTCGCGATGTCGTCGAGGCAGCGGATGCCCCAGCCTTTGTTCTGCGTCTTGAAGAGCTGCAGGCGGACCTGCAGGCCGTGCTGGACCAGGCGGTTGGTGCACATGTTGACGTTGCACTTGCACCTCTTGTTGCACTCGTAGACTCTGGAAGGAAGGAGAGCGGTGACGTTTTCCTCCCCAAAACAACAGCCCGAGACACGGGGTTGCGCAAGTCACGACGTGCCGGGACTCGCGGCAGCGACTGACAGCTCAGCGGAGCAGGGAGGGCTCCGGGCGGCGCATCGAGGACAGCGGCAGGTTCCGGGTCCCGCAGCTCCTCAGTGCTGCCTCTGGCAGCCTGGGAGGAAGTGTCTGGGCCTGGGGAGGGGGACGGGGAGCGGCTGCCCCACTTACCCTGTGGGGAGACACTCCTCCAGCCGCTTGTGCTGGTAGCCGGAGTTGGGGTTGATCTGCCCGCCCGGGGTGCAGCCGGTCGCCTGGACCGTCAGCTGGTGGCAGGCGCATTTTGATCTGGGGAGAGACAGGAGAAGCCGCCCCGGCTGCAGCGCTCGGGTTTGACACGGTGCTTTTGGCACAAAGGAGAAGAAACGGCATCTTTCTGCCGGCGCGGTCGCAGGGGGATGCCAAGGGCCTGACCTGGCACCACAGCCGTGACCCCGTGGGAGCCGGGGGCGGGCGAGGAGACACCTACTTGTCCCTGCAGCCGTCCTTGCAGTCGCAGCCCACGAGGAACTCCCAGCTGGTGTTGATGTAGACGCCCTTGCCGGGGATGCGCTCCTTGCTGTAGGCCACCTGCGGCGGCGGGGTGCTGTCGATCTCGTTGACGCAGGAGAGCGGCACGTCCTCCTTGCCCTTGGTGATGTCGGCGATGTAGTAGTAGGGTTTGTAGGGCTGGAATTTGCGATCCACCAGCACGTAGGGGTCCAGGCAGAACATCTCCAGGAAGAGAAAGTCGCAGTCCGTCTCGAAGAGGTAGCGCTCGATCTCCTGCATGGTGCGCAGGCTCAGCCCGCACGGCGTCTTGTAGAGGACGTGGAAGCCCATCTTGCGGTTGACCCGCCGGCGGGCCGTCATGCGGCGGAAGTCGTAGAGCAGCGGGATGAGCAGCGGGTTCTTGCTGCGGTACTGGTCGCTGCGGATGGGCCGGACGCGGGACAGGCAGGCGTAGCTGCAGACGTGCGGCAGGTAGAAGAGCTTCTCCAGCGGGGCCCGGTACGAGGGCTCGTTGGGCACGCGGTCCATCATGCCGTGGAAGGTCTGGGCTGCACCCCCGCTGGCCAGGCCACTGGAGAGCCTGTGGCGGGAGAGGGAACGCGCTGACGGCGCGGCCGAAGGGAGGGCGGCGCTGTCCCCTCACCTCCAAAGGGGTTTGAGTTCTTCACTCCCACCAGAGCAGCTGCTGGTGACAGTGGGACACAAGCCGCCGTGTGTCCCCGGGAGCGAGGCCCCGCTGGGAGCGTCGCCGGCAGAGAGAACTCAAGCCCCAGCGCAGAACTGGGGAAGCAGAAACGAGCTGGTTGTGGGGCCAGAACTGGGCTTGGTGGTTTCTGCCTCCGCTGAGGAAAAGCCACTGCAGCTCCCCCTGGCCCCGAAAGCCACCAGGGACGGGGCCCCCTGAAAACGAGCCGGGTCAGAGGCTCTGGTGAGGGACCCTCCAGGCCCAAAGCGCCACCAAACCACAACCAGCAGCGGTCTGTGACAAACGTGCCCCAGGGCACACGGCCCCCGAGCTGCAGCAGCACCGCGAGCCCTCGTGAGGCTGCGGGGATTTGTCAGGGACGGAAGCCCAGCGTCACTTACCGGTGCTGCTGGGCTGCCCCGGCCCTTCCCGCCGGCGGCGCGTCGCTGAGGACGGGCGAGGAGGGTGACGACTGCCCGGAGCCGACGGAGCCAGGACGGAAGGATGTGCTTTTCTTGGCCACCTGCTTTCTGGACTGGGCCAGCTGGCTGTCGGAGCATCTGCATGGGGCAAGAAGGGAGGCGGCGGTGAGACGCTCGGGCGAGCGGGACTGAGACGGGCAGCAGCCACCACGCCTCCTCCGAGAGCAACTCAGGCGGCTTTTCTCCTAACGCGTGTGAAAACCGGCTCATTTCTGACTCCCTGGGCAACAGCGATCCCGCACCAACCCCCACAAACGCCAGAATTCACCTAAAAACGACGTCTTACATAAAGCAGTGTCTGTGGAAGTGAGACATGGGGGTGAGCGGGCGCGCAACGGGGATGTCCAAGGCCTCTCCTGCAGGACGCCGGACAAACCGGTCAGTGAAGCCAGCCCCGCACCAGTGGGAACAGGAGCTTCCTGAGGCGCCAGCGGTGCCACAGCTCCGAGCAGGGCGAGGATTCTTCTGCCCGTACCCAGTAACGAGGTTGTGCAGGGGAATGTGGTAACGGCCCTGACGGAAGGGCAGCGAGGGGCTCCCAGAGCCCTCTGCAGCCCGAGGCACAACGTGGGGAGGGTGGAGGCACCCGGCAGACCCCACCTTCACGCGGACAAAACAACAGCGGAGGGTTTCAATCTGTTTATACCGATTACACAGAAACACACCCCAAACCAGCCACTGGTTTTCCCCCCAGGGCAAGAACAGAGAGAGGTTATCGGGGCCCAACAGGAGAAAGCGATAAGAGCGGGAGGGGGTGACCGTTGCTGCCAACATCTGCCCTCCAAGCCGAGTGTCACCACTCTGCAAAACTGGAGAGCGAGAGCTCAAAGCGTCTGCCAACGGGCTCCCAACAGCCGCGAGCAGCTCCCAGGCCCTTCCTGAGAGTCACGAGAACACCAGAGGGAGGGACCCTCGCGCCCAGTTTAAGAGGCTGAACCCAGTGTGGCCTGAACCCCGCAGCGTCCCGCGGGACAGCGGGGACAGGGGCAAAGGGCGCTGCCTCCAGCCCCTGTGGAGAACCCGCTGTCTTTCTGCAGGGGCCGGGAAACGGCCGCAGCATCTCTGCCTGTATCGGATCTGAAGTCGAGACCCTAAACCAAGGCTTCCGCGGGGAGAGGAGAGCCAAGGGTTCCCTGCAGCCCCGGCGGGGACTGTCAGACGGAGAAGGGGTGATCCACAGCCAGGGACAGGCCAGCCACAGCCCAGCTTTATTGTCTTCACGCCGTGTCGTGGCGCGTCCTCCAACTCCCTCTGCAGCTCGGGGTGCCCTCGCAGGGCGCCGGCCCGGCTCTTCCTCTGCTCCCACGGGCGGAGGAGCCAGCGCTGCGTTTCCCACGCTGGAGCCGGCCTGCTTCGGCACCGGCCTCTCTTCTGGGTTACACACGAGGCGAGGGACGCGGCCACCATGGCTTCGACTCTCCGGTCTCGGTCAGGACGGCTCAGCAGGAGCATTTTCAGGTTCCCCCCACATCCCAGGGTCACGGCACGCTGTGCTGGGAGCCCCCTCCCCAGAGCGAAGGCTGGGCTCTCCGAGGTGCTGCTACGCCTAGAGAGCGTCGGGCGCGTAAAGGCTCACGTGCTGCACAGGCTCCTCGCAGCGGGGACACCTCCTCTCGCCCTCCCGCCCGTGCAGCAGGGCGCAGTCACGGCAGAAGAGGTGCTGGCAGGGTGCCAGGCGGCCGCAGACCCGGATGGGAAACCCGCAGTGCTGACAAAACTGCACTGGGACAGCAGCTCTCTCCCCCAGACAGTCAGGGAAGTCCCAGAGCACATGCTCGGGTACCCCCGTGCTCTCCGACACGCTCCCTTCATCCCCAGGCCGGGCTCCTCCTTCGTCCAGGCCTCCTGCGGCACTGGCCGGCGCCTCCGAGAACGTCCCGCTGGCAGGAGGCGCGTGGGCGACTGGGCTGTGGCTTAACTCGCCCGGGTTGGGTCCGCGGCCACCGAGACCAACCCGCGATCCCGAGTTCTCAGCGCCTCGTAAGCCATCGAGGTCTGCGAGCCGGTCGGGCCGAGCGGAGGGACTCAAGGCAGCCGGGGGCCAGCGCCTGGATCGTGACACGAGGGAGCAATTCAGATTGGCAGAAGAGAAGGAGCAAAACGTTCTAACTTGGAAATACATCAGGTGTGAAGCTTTAGCCCTGAGTAAGGCCACGGCGCTGGGCTCGGGGGGTGCTGGGCTGGCAGCTCTCCCGCCCCCAGCCACTCCTCCAGCAGCTTTTATCTGTTTCTCCCCCGGAAGCGCGACCAGAACCGGTCTGTAACCAGGAAACGAGCCCGGTCCTGGAGAAAAGGCCCCGGAGGGCTCCTCTGCACAGAGTGGGCCGAGCGCTGGCGACGGGGAGGCAGAGGCGGCAGTGGTGGGAGCGGAGAAGGGGCTCCGGTACTTACTCCATCTCGGCCGGCGGCGGCGAGGCGGGCTGGGCAGCCAGCGAGGCGGCCTGCATCTGCTCCAGCAGCTTGTACTGGGTGCCAGCGCCCGTCAGGTCCTGCGTGTACTGCACGACGGGCCCTTTGCTCCTGACAGCTCCTGGAGAGCGGGGGAGAGCGAGGCATCAGCAGGACGAGCCTCTGTCATCGAGCACGCTCTGCTCTGCTGCACGAGCCACGAAGGGCTGGTTCAGTCCCCGCAGGCACCACAGCGGAGGCGTTTGCCACTAACGCTCCTGCTCTCAGCCCGTCACCCCAAACGGATCCCGGCCCAACCCACAACCTCACCCCGGGTTCAACGCCAGGAGAAACAGCCCCCCCAAAACCGTCCATCTGTGGGAGTGCCGCTGAACAACGACAAACTCCTCCGACCCCAAATGGAGCCCAGACGACCACCCCCCAGCTCCGGGACACCCGCTAAAGGAAACGCCACGCACCCACGTTGGGGCGCGTCCTGGCCTGTCCGCTCTGCTTCTTCTCCTGGGTGGAGGCCGTGGAGGTTTTCATGCTGAACATGGGCTCGAGGCGGGTGGACCCGCGGTAAATCCACTCGCAGCGTTTGTCGTCCTGCAGCGAGGGGAAGGCAACGCTCACAGCACCAAGCTGCGACACGGGCCCGGAGTGGCGAGCGGAGCGCGACGGGAAGGAAACAAAACAGCGACCTGGAGGCTCCTGAAAGACCATGGAGCCAGGAGAGGACAAAGGCAGCAGTTCCCCGTGTCTGGGGAACGCCGAACCACCCCGGCTACAGAGAGACCAAGACCCCAAACCCCAAATTCACTGTGATTCTGAGTCAGACAAGGTGCTGCTGGAGGAAGCCGCTCCTCGGCGCAACCCCAGGCTGCTCTGGGACACGGAGGGGACACCTGCACCGTTCTGTGGCGCTGGAGAGCCAGGGAGGGCCCGAGATCGCTCCCTGCCCACGACAAGCAGCGTCTGAGCACGCAGAAACCCGCGGGGTCTGCTCCTGCTTCTGAGCAGCACCGGGACTGGGACCGACGACACGGCCGGGGGGGGAACGCCAAGAGAGGGGCCAGGACAGACAATGCAGGTGGGGGTTTGTTTCTTATTCACCCACCGCTTCCCAACTGCACACACAAAACGCTCTAAAAGCTTTTGTCAGGCAGAGGAGAGTCACCTTCACAGCAACACTCTGCTCCAGAGCCACGGAACCGGACGCGGCCAGCCCAAAGCCAGACCCCCGACTCCAGCCCACCTGCCCCCTCTGAGGGGCGAAGGGAAATGCTCCTACCAGGAACAGGATCTTGACCAGGCTGCCGTCCACTTCTTCCACCCTGGACTTCCACCAGGTCCCCTCCCACTCCGTTTTGATGAGCTGCCCGGTCTTCAGCAGCACCATGGGCCGGTTGGGGTAGGCCGTGATGTACTCCTCGACGAAATCGCGACAGGACACGTCCTCGATGTCCTCCCAGCTCTTTTTCACTGTTGGGGCAGGGAGAAAGGGAAGAGGAGGAAAAGCTCTGAGCAAGAGGCGCTCCCCAGTCTCAGTGGCAGGAGCAAGAGGGGAGCGATCACTCACGCGGCCGGCAGATCGGGTACAGCTCCCACTCCTTGACGTAGGAGGCGTAGCCGTCGTCAAAGAAAATCAGGAACCTGGAGAACAGGGGCGTCAGGGGGTGGGACAAGGAACGCGGCGGCTCCCCGTGACCCGAGGAGCACAGGGAGGGAGCTGGGGGACCCCTCCAGGGCTCCGCCTGCAGACGGAGATCACGGGAGAGGCCCCAGTGCCTGCGGGGGACTGGGAGTGCGGAACTGGGACCGGCGGGTGGATACGGCACCCGCTTGGCGCCGCCTCGGGAAATCGCTCCAGGACACGGAGCCGCACAAAGGCTCAGCCCTGCAGCCGGCCCCGCCAGGAGCAGTAAATGCAACGAAGGCAGCTCGTGGCCAGCTGCTGAACACGGAGCTGACGGAGCCTGACCCAGCGGATCCACATGGTGACCTTTACGGACCTTCTCGGGCAGCCCAAGAGCCTCAACCCCCCCATGGAAGGAGCCCAGCTCCTGGAACGGCCACTCCAGCCCTGCCGCTGCTTCTCCTCGAGCGCCCCGGCAACACCGCGGGCACCCAGCGCTCCCCGTGCCTGCGCTTCCTGCCACTGGTTTGACGCCTGGAGCAGGCACTCACAACTGTGTGACAACTGGAGTGAAGCAGCAGATAGAACTTCTGACTCCCTCAGGGACAGGAGAGTGGAGTGCGAGCTCCACCCGGAGCTCTCGCAGGTAAGAGACCGAGGAAACAAGCAGAGCCGCGTCTCCAGGAAGGGCAGCAAAGGATTCAGCTCCCACAAGCGCAAATACACAAACACAGCTGCTTTTTTCCCTAAAAAACCCCCAAACAATCAAAAACAAAACGGAGAGAGGGGAGCAGATGGCTGTGCAGCCCCAGTACCTGTCTTTGTTCTTCACGCTGGGAGTCTCGGCCACGATGCCGGCGTAGAGCCAGACCTGATTCCTGTCCTTGTACTTCGCCACAACCCGGCTGCCCACGTAGTGCTTCTCGGGCGAGGGGTGATAGTCGTAAGCGATGTGATTGCCCGAGAGCAAACTCTTGCCCTTGTTGTCGAACTTCACCTTGTATTTCTTCCCAGCACCTGCGGGACGTTCCGCCACGGCGAGAAAAATGAAGTTCAGGCGCTCTGAGCCCGCCCGGCCTCACCCACCCGCAGCTCAGCGCCAACCACGGGCACTGCGGCCCCCGGGCGGGACGTACCGACCGTCTGGATGGCGATCAGCGTCCCCTTGTGCCACGTCTTGGTCCTCTTCTTGCCCAGGATGGCCATGCCGACGTTCAGGTCGCCGTCACTGCTGAGGCTGCTCCCGGCCAGGGCTGGGCCAGCGGGCTGGGCGGCGCCGGGAACTTCCTGAGGGCCTTGTGCATCTACCCGAGGAGTGAGTGCAGGAGGTAAGCCAGAGATCACCCCCAGCTCCCTCTCTGTCGGGCACAGTGGGGAGAACGTCTACGGGAGCCGAGGAGGAGGTGCCTGGCTTCCCTCTGCCTCAGCTTTACTGCCCAAAGGGCTCGGCAGCAAGGCTTAAACACCAGGGAAAAGGTTTAACGTTACGGAAACGGCACCACGTGCATCTGCTCTTGGAGAGGCTTAAAGGGAACCGGGAGTTTGGAACCGGCATGTCCCGGCGGGTCCTGCCAGCAGCGCGGGCCAGGGCGAGGGCAGGCGGCGCCGCAGGCACCTCTCACCTTTCTGGGCTTCCTGGGCGCTCGCTTTCCTGTTCACAGCGTCCATGAACCTCTGCACGTTCTGGGCCGATTTCCGCATGGCAGCCATGGCCTCCTGCAGCTGGGGGGAGCGTGAAGAACCGGGGGAAACGTGAGGAGAGAGAAGGTGGGACGTGGCCCAGCAAAGCCCCATGCCAGCAGCGCCTGCGGACAGGCCCCTCCCAACTCACCAGGGTCTGGTTCTTTGAGATCCAGGGGTTACCATCGCCTGCGTTCAGAGAGGAAAAAAAACTGGTTTGAAATATTTTGGGGAAGAGAAGCTCGATGCTGGCTGAGCCACCGATGGAAGAGGGGACAGAGAGGACCCATCCCTGTCCCTGTCCCGTCCGGAAACCCGCCTAGCACGGCTGCTCCTCAGCAGCCCTTTCCCCCACGGGCAGCACGGGACGGGGACAATGCTCCGGGCAGTGGGAGGAGGGAGAGCTCCCAGTTTGGTCTCCAGCCGCCAGGGAACTGCGCCGGGCCCTGGCAGACCCAGACCGCGCAGCAGGGACATCCCTCACGAGGCAACGGCGTCTCCTGCCTGACCCTCCCCTGCTCAGGGCACAGCGGGGCTTAAGGCCAAGTTGATGACGCCGTTATCCTGATCCCTCAGCCCCAGGCCCCTCCAGGACACGCTCAGGTCCCCTCCCCTTGGTCCCACATGGCGCCACCAGACACTGAACTGTGCTTGCTGCCCACGTCGACGCTCATGACCTCCTCATCTTCCTCATCGAGGATCTCAATCACTTCCATGGTCTTGGCGGCAGAGTCCTCGTCCTCAGAGCTGCTCTCCCGGTACTGGAGGCCCAGTTTGGAGTAGAGATCCTTCACCACCAGCTCGCATTTGTCAATGGCTCTGGGGAAAAAACAGGGCAGAGGTGAGGAGAGAGATGGTGAGCCTGGCTGAACCCCCCAACACCGCGGGGATCACCGGGAACCGCCCACCAGCGACTGCTCCTTAACACACCCCTGACGAGCTGAGGAAGAGGACGATTCTAATCATCCCTCACTAACTGCTCCCAAAGGAAGCGACGCAGAACCACAGCGTCAGTCTGCGGCGAAGGGAAGGGGCAGCCCTGGCCAGACGACCTTCCCCTGCCCTGCCCCGCAGCTGCGGCTCTGAGCACTCCCACCTCGAAGCATCATCGAAGAGCCGGTCGACACGAGCCACCTCTTCCTCCTTCTGTCTCACGCACTTCTCCAGCTCCTCCAGCTGCTGCTTCCTCTGCTTCACCCCCTCGAACTTCTCCAGCTCCCTGTCGATGAGCTCCTGCAGCTCCTCCATGGAGATTCCCAGCTCCTCCATCACCTCCTGCTGCAGCTCCTCCAGCTCCTGGGATTCCATCGCTGCTGCCTGACATGACAGAGAGAGGGGAGAGGGGGGTGAGCTGCTGCAGCCCGTTCTGAGGCCCAGCGCTCGCACGAGCGGCTGCTCCAAGGTCTGAAGGCAGGTCAGGAGACACATGTTACATGTTTTGCTACACTGAGATCACAAGGAGCCGGAAATGACCAAATGGTGGAGCCGGGGGGTTCCAGGACAGCCTTGGTTCCAAGCCTGACCCTGGCAGCGGCGCTCACAGGCACCTTCCTGCTCCCCCTGCCCCTTCAGCCCCCCTGGGTCTGAGCACACCCTCGTCTCCAGCCCCCCCGAGGTCCTGCTCCTCCAGAGCCTTGTCCCACATCCCTCCAGCCCTCTCCAGCTGCCAGCAGAGCCCCCCGACACCTCCCGGCTGCACTCCCCACCCCGGTGACCCCACGCACATCCCAACCAGCGCCACCAGCCCCCTGTTCC
>JAODLK010000044.1:301787-322795 GCA_027563805.1 Buceros bicornis | reverse complement strand
GCAGAAACTTCGGACGGAGGCGCTTGGCGGAGCGGCTCCTGCGGGGCGGGGGGGAGCGCTGCGGGAGCCGCTCGGGGTGGGGAGGAGGATGTTCGCGCCCGTCGCCGGTCCCTGAGCTCCAGTGCTCGGCCCTGCCCGCGCCCGCTCGGGGAGACCCGCTGCCGGGGCCTGGTTTCCATCACGGCCCGCCCGGGGGGGAGCCAGGCCCCCTGGGGCCGCCCCGCGTCTGCCGTCCTCGACGGCTTTCGGGGGTTTGAGCCCCTTGTTTCGCGGTGTGCTCCAGGGAGGCGAAACGCAGCGTGCTGTTCTGGAGGGGGTTGGGGCAAATCTTTCCCCTGCAGGGCTGAAGGGCTGGGGCAGAACCGGGGGTGCGAGCGGCTGTCAGCGGAGAGCGCAGCGCTCCTTCCACTTCTGCTCCCTCGCCTTGGTAAGCGAGGGGTGGCTCCCTGCTTGCCGAGTAAAGCAGAATCTGTATCAGATTTCTGGCGAAATTGCTCTGAAATCGGGGCGTCTCTGGCATCTGCGGCGCCTGGGGAGCGGGGGTGGATTTACAGCCTGGCGACTGCCATCACGACTGGAGCTGCGGTGTTTCTCGGTCTGTCTTTTGGCTTGCGGTTTCTGCCTGCTCTGGTTTGTGGCTTGAGGCTGGTGAGGTCTGGGGTGGAGCGACGTGCTCAGGTTCACCGAGGGCTGCTCAGGGTGATTCTGAAGGACGGGTTTTCATTCGAAGGCTGTAGGAAGCTTTTGTGGCTTTAAACATTGAGAAACCCACTGGGGGTCTGTGGGGATTCTCAGGCTCTTGCGTGGGGTGAGAACAGAAAACGTAAGTTCTGAGAGTCCCGAGGGTGAGGGAGGAGGATGCTGGTGGCTTTAAGCTGTTGGTGGAAGGGTCCTCCTGCACGGCCTTTTGCATAATAGGAAAGTTTTAAACAAAACCGTGTGGAAAAGAGAAAGAACGTGAACCATCTGTGTTCAATACTCCGAACCATGGGCAGACTGACCGCGGGTACTCGGCCCTTTTAAACGAAGGGGGGAAAAGCTTATGGTCCACCCAAGCATTCTGTACCCCGAGATTAGTACCAGAAACGACTTGTGGCAGTTCTGCTCTAGAACCTGGGGACAGTTTTCCTTGGTGTTGAAAATCCGCTGTAAGTCCCGGCGGTGTGAGCAGGCCGTGGCAGAGGGCGGGAGAACCAGCCACGAAAATAAGTTGGAACTTATTAATGCGTTCAGGCTTGCTGGAAAAATAAGTTGGAATTTATTGTAAGTGTTCAAACCGCAGCTTGGGTTCCGTGTGGTGCCGTCCTGGGCCTTCTGTCCTGCCCCAACACGCCGCATGGGCAAAGCGGGTCCCCTCGGACCTACGGGAGGTGGGTGAAGCACTTCTCCGTTCCCAGTAAGAGGAGCCTGCAGCCCCCTCCTGCTGCCTGGCCGTGAGGGCGAGTGGAGCCACCGCACAGGTTCTGGGCTTATTTACCTGCAAACAGCCTGATCTGGGAGGAGGGCTCCACTGAAAGCTTCCCTTGTGCCAATTTAAACCAGTTTTGTGTTGTGACACATCTCCTGGGTAGGAGAGAAAGCAAACAGCAGCCCCCCCCACCCCGGGAGGAACCTTGAGGAGGGATTAAAGACAGAAAAGGGGCTTGTCTGGTGTTTCTTGACAGGTTTTCAGGTTAACTGGGGTTATTTGGACACTCCTAGCGCTGCCGGGGCATGCAGGTGATCGATCCGCTTCCCTTCGAGCGTTTACTGCTGCGGAAGGACCACTTTGAACCCTGGGGACGGAAGGGGCTCGTCTCCTCTGTTTTTTCAGTTAATTTCTGGAATGCTCCTTGGAGAAGGGTCCCCTGGGGATGAAAGCGCTGAGCTGGCGTTGCATGGGGAGTTCAAACAACCGGAAAAAACCTCCTCACGGGATAAATCCCTGCCCCACACAGAGGCGGGAACCGAGACGCGGGGAAGCCCAACGGCACGTGCGCTGGGCAGAGCGAAGCGCAGCAGCGGTTCAAGGAGGAGCTCACTGGTTTATCTCCACGGCTTTTGTCCCCTCTGCGTTCCCTCGGCTGTGCGGGGAGCTCACGAACGGTTAAGTTTAAATTAAATCTGGCTCTGCGAAAACGTGCTGGCGGAGCCTGGAGAACAACCATATGCTGGAACACTCCCCGCAGCAAGAGCCAGCGGTTTGGCTGCGCTTCCTGCAGCCCCTGGCTGCTGCGGAGCAACGGACGAGGAGCTGCAGCAGCCCCCGCTCGTAAATCACAGCTCGGGATATTTCCTGAGACCTGATTTCTGAAGCTGATCCGTGCCAGGATGCCGGGGGCTGCGACTGAGCCCTTCCCGGGAGAGCGGGGCTGGGCGCTGCGAGGGTGATGGTCCCTTCGCCCGTGCTGGTCAGGGTCCAGCTGCCAGCTCCGCTGTGGCCGCGTTGGCAGGTTTGGGTTCGTTAGCACCGAGGGTCTGTCGTTTCGGTAATTAGCTCGGTAAGGCGAGCGGGCGTTGTTCTGGGCAGTGCTGGAACGGGGACAGCGCTGGCTGCAGCAGCGACCCGCCAGAACCCACCCAGCCCCCCGGGAACGGGCGACCGGGGTGCTCGGTGCCCTGTCTGGCTTTTAAAAAACACCAGATTCAAACCGAACATGAACGTTTGTCCTGATGAACACCGAGTATGTTCGGGGCTCGTGGCGGTGCTGGGAGCCGCCTGACACGGTGGGGGGCTGGATTCTGGGGGGCTGAGTCAGAGCGGAGCATCCTGAGAGCTGGTTGCGGCTTTGACCAACAGCTTCCCGTGGGTTCCGTTGTGAAACGGGTGTGTCGGGTGTAACGTCCTCGGTGTCCCTAGAGCCAGTGACCCCGTTAGCAGGTCTGTGGCTCTTGGGAAGGAGCACGCGGCCAGGCTGATGCTCTCCCTCGGGGCGCAGGGCACAGTAGTACCAGTTTACCTCACACAGCTCGAGAGGTTTTATTGTGTTCTACTGGTGAAAGGGCGCGTTGTCCCACGAGAGGGGAACGGTTCCGAGGAGGAAGCTGAAGCACGAGGTGAAGCGGTTTCATCGTGGGATGCGAGTCCAGGCCCCTTAGAAACAGCAAAGGCTCGTATGGGGCCTCCAAAAACAAACAGAGCCGCCCTCCCTCCCCCACAGCCCCCTTGCAGAGCTGGTTCGCAGAGGAGCGGCCCCGTGTCACTTCCTTCCCCTGTCCCCAAGCGGAAATTCCTCTCCCTAATAAAATGATGATCTGCCGCACTCCAGCAACTCGCCTCTGCCCAGCCCGAGGTGCTTCGCTGCGGGTGGAAGAGCCGCAGGCGCCGGGGAAAGGGGGTGAATCGAATCTCCGGACCCGCGGTACTGGCTCGGGGCCGTGTTCCGCTGAACACAGACCTTGGTGCCAGCCCTGTCCACAGCTCGGGACTTCTCCTGGGACCAAGGGTAGGGTCTCAGAGGTGTCCCCACCACCGGCGAGGGAGGAGGTGGGGAGGGTCCATGGGCGTGGGGAAAAGCCTCCATGTATTTTACGAGCGTCACATCAGCTGGCTTGGCTTTACGGCACAGGGACCGAGCTCCCGGCAGAGCCTTCGCTCATGAGAACCTCAGCTCGTCTTCTGTCCTAAAATCAGATCTGGGGTCAGGCTGCGCTCGCTCACGCCGGTGTCTGGGGCTGGTGGTATGGGCCCCTCCAGCGGCCAAGCATCGAGCTGGGTGTGTTCTAGCCGCCCCTGGGAAACGCTCTGGGCTGGCGAGGAGGAACCGTGGCCAGCAGCGATCTTCCTGTGGTTGAGGAGGTTTGGGTTTTGTAGAAGAAATAGCGGAAGTTTTGGAGCGTGTTTTCTGTGAGCTGGAGCAGCTGCTCCGGGCCAGCCGCTCCACCGAGGTGCTGGGGCTGCTGCTGCGGGCAAAGCACCGTCCGGCTTGAGAGTCAGCGGCTG
This sequence comes from Buceros bicornis, assembly GCA_027563805.1. Lineage (NCBI taxonomy): Eukaryota > Metazoa > Chordata > Aves > Bucerotiformes > Bucerotidae > Buceros > Buceros bicornis. Next base: position 318,873 of record JAODLK010000044.1, on the reverse strand, counting down.
CTGGGGTGAAATCTGGCTGCAGGAACGCTCGTGAGCCCAGCGGTGTCTGTGACGGTGAGAACAGGGGCCTCGTCACTGGTTTGAAAACTCCCGCTCTGCACTTTTTAGAGCGTTGATCAGGGTTCCTGCTGCTCCTGCAATGTCCCTTCCTGTCGAACCCAAGGTTTCACCTGCCAGCGGCTGTGCCGTGGTGCTGGATGGAGACAGGGTCGGTTCTTCCCCACAGTGACATTCATTGGCTCTGGAGGCATGGAGGAGCGTGGGCAGGGACTGGTCATCCTGCCTGTGGTGCCCAGTACATCGAAAAACATGAACAATGGTGGTTTTCAAGGTGCTCTACAGCATCTTGGTTTGTTCTTGATGTCTCAGACTGGGAAATAAACCCCTTGCGTCAATGATGTTGGGCGAATTTGCGGCTCTCCTCCCCTCCACGCGCTCGTGCGGCCGGCACAGGAGAAGGGGCTCAGCCCGGCGGTGAGCGTGCCAGGCTCCTCCTTCCTCTGAGCAGGAGACACATCTTTAATTTAGATCGGAGCTGTGGGGCTTAGGGAAGCAGCATATGCTCGAGGCTGGAAACAGAAACGGACCCTCAGCGCAGGCTCTGGGGAGGCGGGAGCTGGAAGGGCCTGGAGGACACGCACTGCGCAGAATCCGTCCCCAGCAGATGCTGAAGTCGCTGTAATGGAGCCGTGTGTGGAAAACACCCTCTGAACTAGAGGGGCTCTGACCTGACACGGGTTCCTTTTTCCTGCTCTCCTGTTTAGAAATGGCATCAGATGTTTCCTCGCTGGGCACAGCCGTCGGCTCCGGGACCCCCGGCCCGGGCACACAAGCTGGAGGAGCCGCCGTTCAGAGAGCCAACAAGAGGCGTCCTGGGTGAGCGTGTGCTCGGCTGCGGCTGGGGTTACTGGATTGGGGGACGTGTGGGGGTGTGAGGCGTGTTTTTGAGGGAACGTTGCTCTCTCAAAAGAGCTGTCAGCCTTGTGGCGGGGAAACTGTCCCCTTCAGAGCTTCCCGCGTCCCCCAGATGCGTTTTCCCCAGCCCTCTCGCTGCCTTCGTCACCCGCGTTGAAGCCAGGCTCTGCGTTCCCCGTAAAACGGGGATCGACAAGGTGCAGCTCACCAGGGCTCAAGGGTGAAACGGGAGTTGCTGAAGCAGCGGGACCAGCCGGTGGCTGCAGGACAGGCGGAGGAGCAGAGAACCCAAACCCTGCCCTCCCTGGGCGGGGGGAGCCGCGTGTGCCTGTGGCTGCTGCTTGTTGGCTCAAAATGCCTTTGGAATTTCAAAGGATTGTGCCTGGCTGCTCTTAGATTCCTGGCACAAGAAATTTCCACTGAATTTTAAATCTCTCCCTGACCCCCCAGTCACTCCATGTGCTGGTGCTCTGCTTGCCGCAGCTCCTCCCGCGCTGCCCGTGCCTCCTGCACGCTGCCGAGCTGCCTCTCCGTGCCCGCTATCCGGCCCCGAAGGTGTGTGGTGAAAGGCCTTTCCTCTGCCCTCCCACACAGCTCGAGACAGACAGGGTTTGGACCCGTCGGAGCAAACAGTGACACTCCCTGCTCTCGAGCCAGCGACGCGGGTCACCGGCCTGAACTTTAACTCTTGGAGTGTTTTGCCTTCTCTTGTTTTGAAAGCGCAGCCGATCTCCGCGCTCGGGCTGGGCGTGCTCCCTCCGGGGGCTGCTGGCCGGTCCCTCGGGCAGCCGGGGCAGCCCGTTGGGCTGCGGGTCGCTGCGGTGAGATCCAGAGCCTTTGGGGCGGGAGGCTGTGGTGCCGTGGGTGCTCCAAGGGGACTTTGATTCCAGCTGTTTCCGTGCTCTGTTCCTGCCAGATGAGTAAAGGAAACTCCCTTTAAACGTGGTGGGTTGTTCCGTGTTGCCCACGGGGTTACGTACATCTTCGTTTCGCGGATCATCCCCGCAGGGACGGGTGGAAAAGTGACCTGCAAAGGAGAAACCGCCTGGTCAGTAAAGACTTTCTTGCTTCTGTTTTCCAGGCTCGATTTTGATGACGATGGAGAAGGGAACAGTAAATTCCTCAGGTGAGGGAGAACGTCGCACCCCGTGGTTGCCGCTGTGTGTCTGAGCGTTCCCCCGCAGCAGCAGCTCGCTGCTCTTGTGGCTTTTCCCCTCCAGCAGCACGGAGGGAAGCTTCCACCGCCTTGCTGCTGGCCAGGCCCCTGACTGCAGAGAGAAAATCTTCTGCCAAGGAGCTTATCGGCACCCAGTGGGCTGCTGAGCTTCCCATAGCGTCTCGGGCAGTGCCAGGAGGACGCTCCGATTCTGGGGCCGTCCTTACTGCCGAGGGGCCGGCGCGGCTGCAGGCAGCTCCTCTCACCATCCATACGGAGCGCGGCAGAGTTGGAGATCTCGTGTCGTGTGTTTGTGTTCTCGCTGCGTGGTTGAGGGTTGGGCGACTCAGTCCGTGTGTTCCAGCCTCCTAAAGAGGCTGCGGAACGGCTTCGAGGTGCTGATGGGCCTCAGACTTACCCACCGAGACCCTGGGGACCAGGGTCCTGATTTGGATCCTCGAGGTGGGATTTAACCCACTGCTTGGCGTGTGGTTGTGCCCGAAGGGCTGAGCGTGGGGCCGCTGCCCTCGCTGTGAGCATGGAGAGCACCACCGAGGTGGTCAGCTAACGGAGCTCGGTCTGTGAACCCAGAGTGGCCAGCCTGGCTCTGGATTGCTGCGCGCAGCAGCTGGCCTTTTGAACCCCGCTTTTGTGAGACTCCCTAAACCTTGTCCTCCTCCCGATGCCTTTGGGGAGGAAGCACTTTGAGAACTCCTCTTCCTCTCCTAGGTGCGATGATGACCCGATGCCAAACGACAAGGAGAGGTTTGCCAGGTAAGCCCCCGCTGCGGTGCAGCTTTTGGTGCCAAACCACCCTCACGGGGGGGTCCCGCGGCCCCCTCCCGGCGCGGGGTCGGGTGTTCTCTTGGAAGGAAGGCGCACCCGAGGATCCAGACGTTCTCCTTGATGCCTTTGGACCGGTTTGTTACGAGTGCGATGAAATGACGTTCCTCTTTCTCACCGTTTCTTTCAGCTGGTGCCTTGGACTCTCGCTCTCGTCTCCTGCTCGGGGAACCTGCAGAGATACAAGTTTTGTGCTTAGTTCGAGTTGTGCTCGAGCGGGTTTCCTGGCCAGCGCAGAGGTTCGGGGGTTTCGGGGCGGTCAGGCAGGAGTTTTCTCTATAAACAGGCGATTTCCTGGAGGTCAGAGTGCACAGGAACATCACAGGCACCTTTTGGCTCTGGTTGTTGGTGTTGAAAGTCGCTCTGTGCCCTCGAGCGCTGGGACTGACCTCGGGGTGTTTTTACAGCTTTCTGAAGCCCGTGGGACGCCATTTCAATCGCTCGTGGGTTTATTTTGTCTTGGTGCGTAATTTTTTTTTGCCGAGGGGAGGTTCTTTTGTGCGTATTCCAAGTGCTGTGAATTGCAGGGCGTCCCCTCAGCGCAGGGGCACGTCACGCCCTGTCTGATAGGTAAAACGAGCGAACACAGGCCAGGGCCCCCTGCTCAGCGCGGAGCTTGGCTGCAGGAATTCCTGAAATCAGTTAATTCCGGTGATCGAGGCCATGGGGAGAAGGGCAGGGGCCTGGCCCTGTGCCCTCCCGGAGGTCCCTGGACTACAGAGGCCTGGAAACGCTTTTCAAACGGTCTGTTCTCGGGTGCTTTGACCAGAGCTAGAAACCCGCGTCCGAGTCACGGTGCAGAGCGGCCCCACCACGGCAGAGCCACGGTCCAGCCCCTTCCGGCGTTACCTGCCGGGGGCTTCCCAACCGGGCCCCTCCGGCGGTTTGAGTGTTTGGCTTGTGCTGGATTCAAGCAAATGAGAAACGCGTTTGCCAGCCCACGTCCAGGAACGTTATTCCCTGGCACAAGCCGTGACCTCTGCGAACTTCAGGAATAGCAGACCCTAACGGCACACTTCTGTGTGAAAATGACGCAGAACACCCCCAAAAGCGCGTGCTGTAGGCTGGCACCGCGGCGCTCAGCGGCTTCATGGCTCTGGGAGGAGAAAATTCTCCTGCTTAACCATGTCCCAGCTCCCCGTGACCCCAGCGTGGCCTTTGGTCGCGCTGGTGAGCGCACACGTGGCAGGCGAGGAGGGAGAAAACGGGACCGTCCCTTGGGAGCGGCTGCAGCTCGGAGCTGTGTCGCTGCTGAGGCGCCAGCCGCGCCTGCGCGCTTTGGTGCGGGGACTCTGGTGGCAGCGTCCCCGGGACAGCCCTGGGTGCCACTGGAGGGGAGCGGGGCACAGCTCCCCTGGCCTGCCTGCGGCTCCCGGGTCGGTTTGCTGGGGCTGCTCCTCTGGCAGCTCTCTGGGACGTCCCTCCCTGCGTGGGCGGACGCAGCCGCTTTATTTCAGCGCTGTCCTAAAGCCTGTCGGAAGCGGAAGGTACCGCGGCGGCTGACGCCGAACCCCTCCTCAGGCCGTGAATCCACACGGTGTGTCGTAGGTGCCTGAGAGTGCAGGAAGGGGCAAGGGGTCCCTGTGCCTCCTGGAGATGACAGACGTAACGTTTCTGTGCTGTCCGTCGCGCAGCCGGGGGCCCTGGTGTGCCGAGCGGTGTTCGTGTGGCAGCGTCACAGCAGCCTGTGGTGGTAGCTGCGAATCTTCCGCTGTTTGTGCGCTTTGGGGGGGGTTCATCTGTTTTTCTGATTTGTTAATGTTGCCAAAGAGGCTCCTGGTTTATTTTTTGCCTTTAAAGAAAGAGGAGTTTAATGTGGCTGGGACTGTCATTCCCAGTTCTCCCCTTAACCTTCGGATCTTGCGCAGAACAGTCTGTTATTCGTAGCACAGAGCTACCCCCGGCCCATCTCACGGTCCCCAGAAAGCACCTTAAAACTCCAGCACGACGCCGATGGCGGCCCCGCTCCCCGTGTAATGCTGTGAACCGCCGGCGCCGTGCGTTACGGCGCGGCTCCTCGGCCGCGCAGCCGGGGCTGCAGCCTGGGTGTCCCGGTGCATCTTCCCGTTTCTCACTCCTTTCAACTTTTTTCCGTTTTAGCTTAGATCGCTGATTTTATTTTTAGGTCTGATGATGAGCAGAGCTCAGCGGATAAGGAGAGACTTGCCAGGTAGGAGAACGGAGCTCTCAAGCATGGACAAGCAGAGTGTTTCCTTTCCTTAACGTCTCTCTAGGCCTCCCTTCTCTTTCCCCTCTCCTTCCCTCGTGCTTCACTGGAGGACGTGAAACCGAGCAGCCTTCTGCGACGGGGGTAGCTGGGGAGAGGCGTCAGGCCCCCGGTGAGGAGGGCTCAGGGGGACGCACCGGAGGATTTGTTTGCCAAACCGCAGGGCAGAGCGTGGCCGGGCTGCTGCTTCCCCGAGTGCCGCAGCTTTGCTAACCCACGCTAAACCCCGTTCCTCTGTGCTGCCTTGAGGTGCCAAAGGGCCCGTTCTCACCTCGGTGAGGGTTTGTCGGTTTTGTGCTACGAGAACGCGTTAGAAACTGCACGAGCTCAGGTTTTGTCACCCCTCAAAACCTGCAGGGAAGGTGCTGTCCTGCGCGTTGCAGCAGCTCGAGGTCCCTGAAACAGGGATGGAGTTTCTTTCCCAAAGTTCCTCTTTGTGGTGACTGAGGGGCTGGGCTGCAGCGCCTGGAGCCGTCGCCTCGACCACGGTGCTGTGAACACCGACCCGGACCCCAAAAGAGCTGCGCTGGGTGGGGCTGGTCAGGACCACGTTTCCCTGGGGAGAACCACCTCAAGACGTGCCCTTCCCCGTCTGCAGCGGCAGAACAGTGGCCGCCATCGCCCCGAGCTTTCTGCCGCCTGTCCCTCTTGGAGCCGCAGAGCTGAGGGTCGGCGCTCTGCGAGGAGCGGCCCGTCCTGTGGTTTGCCGCCCCACAGCTGTACTCTGTCTCTCCTGAGGGTTCCTCCACCCTCGACTCGTTCCCGAGCAGCGCTCCGGACCGAAGGGGCTGCGTGGGTGCCACCGTTCTGGTCAGCTCATGGGTGCTGGCGGGTGTTAAACCCAAACCCGCCCCCCAAGCGCAGCCCTCCAGGGCAGCGTGGCATAGCTGGAGTGTTTGAGGAGAGAGGGAGAGCCCAGAGCTGGGAGTGCAGCTTGGGGTGGGGGTTCTCCTCCCTCCGTCCCCCGTGGGCAGTTGTTGCTGTCACACAGGCGCCGGGCGTAAAGAGTATTTGGCGGTGGGGCAGGACAGCGGTTCCCAGTCGCTCTTGTGGCGAGGGCAGCTCCGTTTCACACGGGAGCGTGTGGGTCTGGAGGTGGGAGTTAAAGGCGAGCGCGAGGACTGAAGCGCTGCTTTGTCCGAGGATCAGTGTCTTGCAGCGAGGAGCGGGTCGCTGAGTGACTGCACGTGCCTGGGAGTGATCAACGCTCCGGTTTTGCGTTTATTCTCTTTAACTCACTTGCCTGTCTGTGTTCCTCCCCTCACTTCCATCCCCCGTCACGTCCCTCCACGTGCCTCCTTCCTTCTGTCACCCTCCTGGAGAGGAAACCCGGCTCGTAAGCTCTGTTTTGAAAGTCCCCTCTTAGTAACGCAGAACTGGGGCTAAACCAGTGATGTTCTGATCTCGGGGGGCTGGTGAGGACTGTACCCCGTGAGCAGACTCGCAGAAGGCCCCTGAGGACCCTCTCGAAGGACTGTGAGCGGGCAGCGTTTGGTGTAGCGCCTCTGGAGAGGTCCCAGGGGTGTGCTGGGGAGCTGGCCTGCCCCCATCGGCCTTGCTCTGCCCAGAACTGAGGGGTGGCTCTGCTCCGAAGCGTCCCCCTGCTGCGACACTGTGAAAGGCTCTCGGGGTAACTCACAAGTACCTTCATTAAGGCACTGCGAGATGAGGCTCGTCTGTTGTCACGTAGGTGCCCAAGTCGTAGCTGCAGCCCCGGCCTCCCCACCTGGTTCTTGGAGACGCGGGGGTGCCTGCGGTGCTGGGGAGGGGGTTTGGTTCATCACTCACAAGCAGCGGGTGAAGCTCCTTCCCCGCTGCACCAGCGCAGCCGAGCCCGTTGCCTTTGCCAGATTCCAGGGACCCGACACGATCCAAAGCGAAGGCCCAGCTGCAGCCTCTCCTCCTTGCCCTTGTTCCTGCGTTCCTTCGTGCACGCCCAGCATGAGGCGCTTGTGGCCCCTCTAACTCCTGACGACCCTGACGCATCTCTGTGTGTTGCACTCGGGCCTGGTGGAAGCGTTGAACGTGGGGAACGTGAGGCTGCTGGCCCCCGGGTAACTTCCATTGTCTTCCTCTTCCTCCCTGGCCTCTTGCAGGGAAAACCACAGCGAGATCGAGCGTAGGCGCAGGAACAAGATGACCGCCTACATCACGGAGCTGTCGGACATGGTGCCCACCTGCAGCGCCCTGGCCCGCAAGCCGGACAAGCTGACGATCCTGCGCATGGCCGTCTCGCACATGAAGTCCCTGCGCGGCACTGGCAACACGTCCACCGACGGCACCTACAAGCCCTCCTTCCTCACCGACCAGGTCTGGGCTGGATGCTGCTGTGGGGGAAACATTCAGTCACGTGGATGGGGGGAGATGGGCGCCCAGGGAGGGCTTAGAGGGTGTCGCCCACTTGGCTGCGGAGTTAAGAGCGTGTCTGTCTGTCTGCGGATGCAGGAGCTCAAACACCTGATCCTAGAGGCAGCTGACGGCTTCCTGTTCATAGTGTCCTGTGAGACCGGGAGGGTGGTTTATGTCTCCGACTCGGTGACCCCGGTCCTGAACCAGCCGCAGTCCGAGTGGTTCGGCAGCACCCTGTACGACCAGGTGCACCCCGACGACGTGGGCAAGCTGCGGGAGCAGCTCTCCACCTCGGAGAACGCCCTGACAGGTAGAGCGGCCCGGGAGGGGGCTGGCGGGGGCGGGTGGCGCGGAGGATGCGGCTTAAAACCTTCCCTTTGTAGAAGGAACCAAATCCTGGTGCCTTTCTAACAAGGATGCTGCAGCCCCCCCTGAGAGTGCATCTAAAGGTACCGCTGGTGGCCCTCGTGTCTTGCTGGTTCCCGAATACGGTGCCCGGTGCCTGTGCTGGTGGCGAAGGGACTTGTGTCACAGCAGCATCTGGGCTTTTCCTTCTCTCTTCAGGCCGCATCCTGGATCTGAAGACGGGGACTGTCAAGAAGGAGGGGCAGCAGTCCATGAGGATGTGTATGGGCTCCCGAAGATCGTTCATCTGCCGCATGAGGTAACGGGGAGGCTCCTCGGGGGAATCTCGTCTGGGCCTGAAGCTGAACGTGCCTCCTGGCCCCTTCGAGCCTTCGTTTCAGCTTTTTTTGGCTCGTTCTGATGTAGACATGATCTGTCCTGGGCGAGCTTTCCACGCTGTGCTTGGGCGACTTCTTGAGGTTTCTCGTTGCCCTGTGCTAAGAGCTCTCGCCACTGGTGCTGGAGAAAATCCAGTTTCAAATAACTTGTTTTGGCCTGCTGTGTCCCCTCCCTCGGTAGCACGACAGCTTTTGGAGGTCCAGAGGTTCATCCCCGCCCGTAGCACACGTCCTCTTCCTCAGGATTGTCCCAAAAGTGAAGATAAAAGCCTTTTCCCTCGGGTTTGGTTCTGGTACAGGTGTGGCAACAGCTCGGTGGATCCCGTCTCTGTGAACCGCCTCAGCTTCATGAGGAATCGCTGCAGGTAAAGAGACAAGAGGAGCAGCAGCTGCATCCGAGAGGGGGGACAGGCTGCGGTGAGGTGTGGAGGGGGGGGCTGGTAGAGCTGGTGGAGGAGCTGGAGTACCGTGGTGGTGAGGAAGATGATCCCGAGGAAGATCAGTATCTCCTCACTGCAGGGTTGGATTTGAAGTCAGTGTGACACCACGTGTTCTCTGCGCCGGTGGTGCTGGTGTGTGTTGTCCCGTGTAATTTGGGACTGAGATAGAGCCCAGCCTATTCAGTCCTCCAGCCTCCTGCGTTTACATCAAGTCTTCCTCATTTCTACCCTGCGGCCGTTCCGTGGCCCCTTTTTTAAAGCCCAGGTCGAGACCTCGGCTGCCCTCGCCCCGTCTGACCCTCAGCCCAGTCAGACCCTTTCTCTCTCCCCAAGGAACGGCTTAGGCGCGGCCAAGGACGGCGAGCCCCACTACGTCGTGGTGCACTGCACGGGGTACATCAAGGCCTGGCCCCCCGCAGGTAACGGCCTGGCCGAGGGGCTCCGTGGTGGCCGGGTGTCAGGGCATGGGGGCCGAGGTGGTCCGCGCTGTGACCCGGATGGGCCAGCAAAGGCTCTGCAGGAGCGTCTGTCCCCGTGGCTGTAAGCCTGGGCTGGGTGTTGTGGCTGCTGGCTCGGCTCTGAGGCTCCGGGCAGCAGAGACGCTGCAGAGGGTGAAAGGATCCTTTCACCGGCCGGTACGGCAGTGCGGGCTGGGAGAGACAGAGAGCTTTCACCTTCTGGGGGGAAAAGGGAGGGGGAGGCAGCGTAAGGGCCCAGATCCCGTGGTGGGAAGCAGTATTGAGTTACACGCGGGGAGAGGGTGCTGAAGGCAGAGCCGCCTGATTCTCCTTCTGCGAGTAGCACTTCCCCAGTATGAACCTGGCTGGAATTTTTGTTCCCCTCTCAGGTGTGTCGCTGCCGGACGATGACCCGGACGCCGGCCAGGGCAGCAAGTTTTGCCTCGTGGCTATCGGCAGGCTCCAGGTGGGTGGCAGCTCCTCGCCCTGAAAGCCCGCAGAGTCAGACCTGTGTGAGGAGGTTCCCGATGGCCCCAAACTGGAGCGCCACGCGGGCTGCTGGGGGCAGAGCCGCTCTCGCAGGGCTCGGCGATGCCAGACCCGCCTTGCCTTGCAGGTCACGAGCTCGCCCAACTGCACCGACATGAACAACGTTTGTCAGCCGACAGAGTTCATCTCCCGCCACAACACCGAGGGCATCTTCACCTTCATAGATCACCGCTGCGTGGCCACCGTCGGCTACCAGCCGCAGGTGAGGACGGTGGCAGCTATCGAGGCAAGAGCTGCTGTTCCAGCTCCCTTTTCCCTCCTCCCTCCCCTGCACAGTCGTGGCTCTGCTGCTGTCACATCTGACCAAACGGTGCCCAGAGCCTCCACCAGACACATTTTCTCCTCCACCAGTTGCTTTTCCATGTGCTTTTCCAAGTCCTTTGATCACTGGAAGGGTGGGTGGCTCTGGGCTGTGTCTCATGTCAATTAAGCTGGGTTTTGCCTCCCTTAAAGTTGGAGATCAAACGTTAGTCGGCCGCCGTGATGCTTCTCTTCCAAACGCAGCCCGGCGGCTCCTGCGCTTGGTTTGGGTAGCAGCGAGGTGGGGGGTGGCAGTAACGACCCGTCCGAAGCAGAATTAATGGGAGCCCACCCGCCCCATGAGCTGCTCCATCTCTCCCAATCCCTTGAAAATTAGGAGCTTCTGGGGAAGGACATCGTGGATTTCTGCCACCCGGAAGACCAGCAGCTCCTGCGGGACAGCTTCCAGCAGGTACAGCCCCTCGGCTCCCGTTCGCGCGCAGGGCGTGGGGGTCAGGCCGGAGCCTGCCTTGGGGCAACGACATTAATTGGCAAACCAAGAGCAAAACCGAGCCTAGCTCCTCCTTCTCCCTTGGCAAACGTGACGGGCGCAGTCAGGTAACTGTAAATGTGCAGAACAGTCCCGGAGCGTCGATGTCTAACTCTCGAATTCGTCCTCTGGCTGCGAGTCCAGCTGCTTCTCGGGCCAGAGACGTGGCTACTTGAGTGCCATGGCTGAAACCCCGGTTCGTCTCTAGGGCCAGCCCAGTGCTGCAGAACCCGAAATGGAGGCGCTTTGCTTGCCCCGTTGTCGTTACTCTCATTTCTGAGGGCGTTGGACTTGGGGCAGGGCAGGTAAGGCTGCCCCGGCGCTTTCATGACTCCAACAAGCAGCTGCTCATGTCCATCTGTCCAAATAGCTGCAACCAGAAGCGACAGCATGTGCTTCATTTCCCGGAGGCTTTTCTCATACATCTCACCCGTGCAAAGAGAAAGAGATAGGACCAGCGGCGCCAAAACGGGGGCGTCAGGGCCCAGAGAGCGGAAGGGAAGAGCGGCCGCGCCGTTGAGCTGGGGAGGACCTCGGGCTGGTCTCGCAGGCGTTGAGGCAAAGGGCCATCACGGGGTTCTGCTGGGGGTGCCTTGTGCTCGGGGGCGGGTCGCTCTGCAGCCCCCTCCTTCAGCCGGTTCCACTGACGGCGTTGCGTTTTTTTAGGTGGTGAAGTTAAAAGGCCAGGTTCTGTCGGTCATGTTCCGATTCCGATCCAAAAACCGGGAATGGCTCTGGATGAGAACCAGCTCCTTCACTTTCCAGAACCCCTACTCGGACGAAATCGAGTACATCATCTGTACCAACACCAACGTCAAGTATGTACATGGGGAATCACTTGCCACCCACCGGTGACAGCACCCGGCCCCCGTGGGACCTTGTCCCAGAGCAGGCAGCAGCCCAGAGCCGCGGGTGCTCCGGCCTCTCGCCCAGCGCAGGAATTGCCGAGTCCCGTGAGCGCTCCTTTCCCGGCCAGGCAGGCTCTGCGGAGTGCCAGGACCGTCATTCCTTTGGCCGCCGCGGTGGCGGGGCTCAGCGAGCTGCCAGAGCTGGGCTCCAGCAGAGCCGCCCTTGGCTCCGGTTACTGGAGCGAGGCCCCGTCCCTGTGTTTGCCTTCGGAGCTAAGATTAGCGAGCTCCGCCTGCCGACGGAGCTCTGGGACCCCTGTCCAGGGGTGCGGCCGCTCTCAAGGGCGGCTTCGCACGTGAGCGGTGGGGCCATCTGCGGCCAGCGGGAGGAAGTAAATGCATATTGTTCTCTGCCCCGTCCCTGGGCTCAGATACGAGCTCCTGTGGGAGCAACCGGAGCTGCTCGCTCCTCCCACGGGGAGCCCCAGGCCCTGGACAGGAGAGCGGCAACCGAAACCGTTTAACACCAGAGGCGCCTGTGTGGGGTTGGTCACTGCAGGCTGGGGGACCCAGCGAGCGGGGTCCTGCCAGCCAGGCAGGAGGGCTCGTGGGCTGAGACGCCGGGTTGTGTGGCAGAGAAGCAGAGGCCTCGAGCACAGGGAGCGCTCCTTCCACTGGCAAAGCCGGGGCAGTACCCGGAGCTGGGCGGTGACAAACCCCTCTGGCCACAGCGAGCTGTGCCCTGAGCGCGGGGCTGGGATCTGGTGGGGTCTGGCACGGGCCGCAGTTCCCACCCAGCGTTAGAGCCGTCGCTTTGAACTCGCTCGTTCCACACCATCCATTTTCACGTCCATGCTGCGCTTTCCCCAGAGCACTGCGGAGCGGCAGGCCGGGGAGATGTGAGCTGCGTCCGGGGGGCTCTGGGGTGCGGTGTGTCCAGGTGCCTCTTTGCTGGGTTGTGTAGCTCCCTCCTTGGAGATCAGGTACCACCAAACCAGCAGCTTGCCAAAGAGCTGTTGAAAACGCAGGATTTTTATTCCTTTCTTGTGGGAGTGAAACGTTAACCAACTCCTGATGCTTTGCAGAGGAGCGTAAACATCCTGGGCTTAAAACCTGCAGCCGCCGCTGGTCTCTGCGGGCTCTGGAGCATCCGACAGAGCTGGGTGGGAGACCGGGGTGGGGGGCTCAGGTTCTGCCTGTGCTTTGAGGCTGCCACGGGTCTGGCCGTGCTCCTGGCGGCGGCTGTTCACGGTCCCCTGCTCGGGGAGTTGAGTGGGAGCCCTTTGGCTCGCAGCCGGCAGCGCTGGGTTACACGACCACCGCTCGCTGCTCTGGGAGGCTGCGGGGGCTGAGTGGAGGGGTCCTGCGCTCGCCTTCCCATCCCGCCCGAGACAGGCACGTGCGGCAGCCAACCGCTGCCTTTTGCTTGGTGCTTTTTAAGGGTTTTTTTTGTCTGTCTTTGCTTTAAAGGAACTCAAGCCAGGAGTCTCGGCCTGCCCTGTCCAGCTCCATGCAGAGGCCCCAGCTGGGGCAGAGCGTGAGCCTCCCCCTGGAGATGGGCACGGCCCCGCTGCCCGCAAGGTCAGGAGGGGCTCCGCTCCCTTTCCCGTGCCTCCCACGCAGGCTCTGCCTTCCCGTCGTGTAGCCTTCCTCCCCAAACCTTCCTCTCCGCAGCAGCGCACTCCTCCGGGTGACGAGTCGGTGGCGTAACCCCAGGGTGTCCGTTCCCTCGGCAGCCGGCCCCGGCAGCCCGCGCTCTCCTCTGACAGTGCCGTTCTCTTGCAGGCAGCAGCAGCCACCGCAGCAGACGGAGCTGGAAGTGGTGCCGGGACGAGAGAGCCTGTCCGGGTACGACCACTCGCAGGTAAATCACCAGCGGGGCTGGTTCCTCCCTGCGGGGCCGCGGCCGAGGCAGCTCGAGGCACTGTGATGGCTCATGATTGTCCCCCTCGCAGGTTCCCGTCCAGCCGGTGACCGCTGCCGGCCCCGAGCACAGCAAGCCCTTGGAGAAGACCGAGACCCTTTTTAACCAGGAGCGGGACCCGAGGTTCAGCGAGATCTACAGCGGTATCAGCACAGGTAGGGGAGCGCTGGGCCGGGCGGCCCGGCCAGGCCCTCGTCGCCTCTTTATCCCATTTCAGCTGCAATCGGCTGCTCTTTGCTCTCCCCGAAGTCGCCTGCAGCAGCTCTGGGTGACTGCGGGGTGGCAGCCCAGGGCTCGCGGGACGGAGCTGGCTTGGCGCCGGGTGGGTGGTTCTCTTGGGGCAGGATCTGTCCTCCGCCGCTGCTTCGCTGGGGAGGGAGTGGCGGGGGGTGACCCCCGGTCCCCTGCCTTGCTCTGACCCCTCCCGCCTGTCCCCAGAGAGCGGCTCGCTCTGTTCCCGGGCCGAGCTCTGATAGCGGTGGCCGCTCTGACCCCGGAGGACCTTAATGCGAGTTGATTAGCAAATGGGGAGGAAATCAAATTAAAGAGGCTCTTAGGGGCGCGTCTGGAGCGTGTCTGGAGACGGAGCAGTGGTGTTTGCTTTGGCTCGGAGCAGCCCTGCTTCGCACGGGCAACTCTGGCAACTGGTTCTGTCCCCGGCCCCGCCACCCAGGCGGCCCCGGCCCTAAGGCGACCCCCTCTCTCCCTGCAGACCAGAACAAAGCCATTCCTGCCAGCACCGTGCCTGCCAGCCAGCCCCTCTTCTCCCAGGGAAACACCTTCACCCCGGCGCGGCCTGCCGAGAGCTTCAGGTGAGGCCCCTGTTGGGTAGACCCTGTCCTGCAGGGTCTGTCCTGTCTGTGTGTCCTTCTGCAGCAGCCGGGTGGTCCCAGCGCCTCCCTGCGCGGCAGGGGCGGTCCGTACCGGGGAGCCCACCCAGGTGCTGGGCTGTTTGAGGGGTGGGGGTGAGGAGGGCTCCCGCTGCCTGCCCGGGGCCGCTCTGCTGCTGCTCAGGGGCGCAGAGCTGTGAGGCTGAGCCCAGAGCCACGGGTCCTGGCGCGTGAGCACAGTTACCCCCGTGTCCAGGCTCGTTTCCCCCCGCCAGCAGCTCGCTGGAGTGGTGGTGGCTGTGCCTGCAGTCCTGAGAGCAGCGCTGTGTCCTGCAGGAGCAGCAGCATGGTCCCTCCGGTGAACATCATCCAGCAGCAGCCCTCCGCGGCGGGCCGCATCCTAGCACAGATTTCGCGCCACTCCAACCCAGCTCAGGTCAGCGGAACCAACTGGGCGCCGGGGACGCGGCCGGCGTTCGCACCCCAGGTAGCAAAGCCCAAAGCCTCGGTGCTGGCCCCACGTCCCCGCTGCCTTTTCCAGCCCCTTCTCACTGCGGGGAATTGAACTCTCCGGGTGACGGAGCGGGGCTGTGTGCCCGTGCGCTTTCCCCTCTGGGCCAGGCCAGCAGCCCCTCACCTGCTCCTCTTCCTCTCCCCTTTCCTGCTCTCTCACAGCAAGTGGCCTCCCAGACGGTGAAGACTCGACCCCCCTCCTTCAGCATGGGGACCTTCCAGGGCACCCCGTCCTCCTTCAGCCCCATGACAGCCGCCAACTCGACAGCTTCTCCCACTGGCGCTGCCTACCCGAACCTCGCCAGCCGCAGCACCGGCTTCAGTGAGTGCGGCGGGGGGCTGGGGAGGGTGGGCAGCCCACAACCCCCTCAGGGGGAACGGGGAGTGTCAGCCAGAGGCAGCCTGGGTGCGATACCATCTTGGTGTGTGACCCTTTGAAGGCTGACTGGGAGAACACCCCCCCCGGGTGTCTCCCCTGCCTCGTTGCCTGCAGATGGGCACTGACAACCGCCCTGATGCCTGCGAGAGCTCAGTGGCTTTTCCTGGAGGGGAGCTCCCGCCCCCTGAGCCACAAGCTGGGCGCTTTCCCATCCCCTTCGAGGGTCCCAGAAACCACCGAACCCTTCCCTGACCCCTTCCCTGTCCCGCAGCGGCGGAGGCAGCGCAGACGCCGGCTCCCTTCCCGGCGCGGGCGGCCGACGGCGTGGGGATGTGGCCGCAGTGGCAGGGGCAGCACCACGGCCCGGCGTCCGGGGAGCAGCACGTGCCGCAGCCGCAGCCGAGCCAGCCCGAGGTCTTCTCAGTAAGATGGTGCTTTTTCAACCTCCCGAGCGAGGGCTGGGGGGGCTGGGTGCAGGCAGCTGGGGCTCGTCCCTCTGGTCAAAGAACCTGCTGAGCTCTGGGGCTTGGGAGCGACTGGTGGAGCTGGGGCGGGAGGAGAGGGCAGGGAGGCCTCGGCAGGGCTTTGCATCTCCTCGCTGTGAAGCTCCACCAGCTCTGCAGCTGAATTAACCCTTCAAGCTCTAATTAATAATAAAAAAGCCAAACCCCCCCAGTCACACAAGTGGAGGGGCCTCCTGAGAGCTCCAAAGGAGTCAGAGCAGTCGCTGCTCCCGGACCAAAGGACCTGTAGAGGTCCCTGCCAGCCCCACCCTTCCGTGATCCCACGGTTCTGTGACTCTGCACCGTCAGTTTGCGGCTCTCTGGCAGCCTCGGACCCAAACCCGGGTGCTCCGGGGAGGGAAGGGGCCCTGTTGGGGTGCGGTGCCTCCCCTGGGGAACCCCTGCACAACTCCCTCCCCACCGCGACGTCCTGCCCCAGGTGCCAGCTCTGCTGTGGTGGCGTGGCGACGTCCTGCCCCGCGCCCTGACTCTCTCCTCGTGCCCTCGCAGGACATGCTGACCATGCTGGGAGACCAAGGACCCAACTACAACAACGAGGAGTTCCCGGAGCTGAACATATTCCCCTCTTTTTCAGAATAAAGTAAGCCCTAGAGGGAAGCAAATTATAGCTCTATACTCCCCATGCGTAACGGAAACCACCCACGTCTTTTTTTCAAAGACCGCTGAACTCTAAACACTTCCCACCTCCCGGAGGCCCAGCTCTGCCCGGCGGCCTGAGGACGGACAGACGGACGGACAGAGGGCAGGGGACTGTTCTCCTGGAGCCTCCAGCACCCGGGTGCGGCGGGAGCAGCCGCGCTCGCCCGCCGCAGGCCCCGTTCCGCGGGGATCCCCGGCCGTGGCACCGGCCCTCCTCCACAGGCGGCGGGGGGCTCTTCCCGGGCTGGCTTCACTCTTCTCTAGTGACTCTTTTTCTATAAAACACCAAGAATTGTAACTTCTTAAAGACTGGAAGGAACTTCCCAGCGTTAACCCCCTGCGACGCGGTTCCAGAGGACGCTCGCGGGAGGATCCTGCTCATACTCCGGCTCTTTCCTTGGGGGACGCCCGGCGCCTTCGGAGGGTCCTGGCTGCGTGGGGGGAGCTGCGTTCGGAGGCGCCCGGCTCGGGCTCCGCTGTGAACCGGGCGATGATCAGGGCCCTGTCGCCTCCCTGGGGCGCCCGTCGCGCCCGTGGGTGACGGCAGTTTTGAGCCATGAAACGACGATCAGGGTTGGTTTGGCAGCAGGGGGGGCTCTGCGCTGCCGCCAGCCCCTGGGTGAACGGGCTTTGTGTCACCTTCGGGGGGGGTGGTTCTCCCACGTGTGGGGGGTTCCTCGCCTGAGCCGGGGGGCTGGGCGCCCCCTTCCCCGCCCAGGGCGGCCCCGGCTTCCCCCGGGCTGTTGTCACTCCGTGCTCTGGGGGTGGTGCTTGCTCTTCACGCTCACCTTGGGGAGTGCCCAGGCCACAGGGTGACCGTGCGGCCACCTCGGAGGCGACTGGAGGACAGTGGGGACAGAATGTTGGGGTTTTCTATATATAATTTTTTATTTTTAAATTTTAAACCTTGACTTTGACTTCTCTGGCTCCTTCAGTGGAAAAAAACTTGCGGCGCCTCT
>JAODLK010000044.1:290370-301740 GCA_027563805.1 Buceros bicornis | reverse complement strand
GCTTTTGGGCGTGTGGGGGGGTGCTTGCGGCCAGGGTGGGGGAATTGCATCCCATGAGCCACCCCCCTCCTTTACCCGGGGAAACCAGCCCACGCTGGGCCCCTCATGGTCTGCAGCAGGGAGGGGGAACCAGCCCCCCCTGGGCTGCCAGGGCCGAGGGGCCCGGAGCCGCGCTGAGCCTGGCAGCTGTGAGCTGCAGCCCCGGGTGCTGCCTTCCCCCTGCTCTCCTCCTCGCTCTGCAGCAGCCCCTCGTCCGTTCTGCCCCCCGGTGCTCCCTCGCTCGCTGACCGTGGCTCCCAGCGGTTTGGTTTCGGTGGCCACTGGGTCACACGGGGCCGCGTCAGGGCCCCGTGCTCGGGGGGGGCGATGACTCCGCGGGGCCCAGCCTGACTCAGCCACCCCCTTCCTCCGGGGCGGGGAGGGGGAGCTCAGACCCAGCATGTGGGTCCCTGACCCCAGGGGCCCCCCTGGTGACGGGGGTGCAGGCTGGAGGTGGCTCCAGCCACCCCCTCAGCGCTGCCCCTCGCTCCCCGTGCCCTCGGCTGGGTGGTGATGGTGATGATGGCCCCAGCCCGGCACAGGGGGCTGACGCCACCGGGACCTTCCGGGCAGTGAACAAGGTTTTCTGGTGGGAGCCGCGTGACGAGGTTCCAGTCACTGCAGAAACCCCCGTCTGGCCCCGCAGAGCCGCGGCTGGTCCGGACGAGCCTGAACGTGGCCGGGGAAGCGGGTCCTGGCTGGGGGACGCTGGGGACAGAGCCAAGGTCCCCTCCTCTGCTCCAGATGTCGCACTGGCCAGGGGGGTCTAATCCTGCCTCTGCTGAAGCAAGTGGGTGCTCAGCCCTCCCCGGGGTGCTGGGACACCGTGGGGCAGGAGGGTGTCCCCAGGGCGGGGTGCTGGGGCAGGGGGACATCCCTGGGGCAGGAGGGTGTCCCCAGGGCAGAGTGCTGGGACAGGGGGACATCCCTGGGGCAGGAGAGTGTCCCCAGGGCAGGGTGCTGGGGCAGGGGGACATCCCTGGGGCAGGGGGACATCCCTGCGGCAGGAGGGTGTCCCCAGGGCGGGCTGCTGGGGCAGGAGAGTGTCCCCAGGGCGGGCTGCTGGGGCAGGGGGACATCCCTGGGGCAGGAGGGTGTCCCCAGGATGGGATCCAGCGCCCTGACGCGGGGCTGACTCAGCTCTGCTCCCAGCACCACGTGAAGCGGGATGGAGCCGCTGCTGTGTCCCCCCCTCCCCGTCTCCTCCTTCCCTCCCACCCTGTGCAGACCCGGGCGACTGCCAGCATTTTCCAGCTGCCTCCAAACTTCCTCAATCCAGCGGCATAAAAGAGCTGCGGCCGCGGCACCCGCATCCCCCAGGCCCGGCCTGCGCCCTCCCGCCACCGACAGCTCGACCCGGGGTAAGCGGGTGGGCGAGGGACCCACGGGTGGGCGAGGGGTCCGCAGGCAGGGGACCTGCCAAGGCGCGGCCGGGGCCATCGGGTGGGTTTTCCCCTGGGAAAAGGGATCCGAGTGGGAGCTGGGGGATAAGCAGGGCCAGGTGTGAAGCACCGAGAACTGCGCTGGAGGCACGAAAGGGGAAACTGAGGCACGAGGCATCGAGCGGGGCTGCAGACTGCAGGCTGGGGCTGGCGTCCCTGTCCCTGGGGACGGTGAGGAAGTGGGTGCTGGGGGCGAGGGGGTAAAGTGAAGGAGAGGACAGGATGGCTGGGTACCCCCAGCCCGCGCCCCCCGTTCCGGACACCCCCAGAATTCGGTTTCGCCGCTGCTGGGACGGTGCCAGCGGGGCAGCAACGGGAACGAGTAATGGGAACCGGTAATGGGAACCAGCTGTCCCGGCTCATGTGACGCCGGCATGGGGCCAGCGCTGCCTGCGGCGGGTCCCGGCCCCGGGACGGGGGGGCAGGGGGTCCTGGCCCCAGGGCAGGGTGTGCTGGTTGCTGTGGCCTGGAAGCGGGGTGGGGGGTGGGGGTGTCCAGGGTCCCGCCAGGGTGGTTGTGGGGTCCCGGTCCCTCACGGCTCGATAACGGGGTGGGCAGAGGGTCCCCCACGGTGTGGAAGCGGGCTGGGCACGGGGTCCTGGTCCTACAGCCCAGCGGTGGGGTGGGCACAGGGTCCTGTCCCCTGTCCCCCGCCCGCTCAGCCTCTGTCCCCCTTCCCCAGCGTTCGGCCGCTCCCCAGGATGTGGTGGCCCGCCCTGCTGGCCCTGCTGGTCCCCACGGCGCTGGCCCAGCGGCGCCCTGAACCGGAGCTGGACGCCCAGTGGGAGCTGTGGAAGAAGACCTACCGCAAGCAGTACAACGGGGAGGTGGGACCGAGCCCCGCGGCGGGGAGCTGGGGACCACCGTGGTGCCCCCGGGGGTGTCCCCACGGTGGTGGCGGGTGACGCGGGTGGGACCCCTTTGCCCAGCGCCGTCTCGCCTCGTGGTGCAGGCGGACGAGGGGACGCGGCGGCTGATCTGGGAGAAGAACCTCCGGTACATCAACGCCCACAACCTGCAGCACGCGCTGGGCGCCCGCACCTTCGAGCTGGCCATGAACCACCTGGGGGACATGGTGAGTGTCACCGGCGGGGACGGACGCTGACGGGGTGCGAGGGCGGGGACCGAGCCCCCTCGGATGCCGCACCCACCCTGGGCTGCACCCACCCGCCCCGGGCTCCCTCCCCAGACCAGCGAGGAGGTGGTGAGGACGATGACCGGCTTGAAGGTGCCCCGCGGCCGCCCGCGTCGCAACGAGACGCTCTACGTCCCCGACTGGACGGAGCGAGCCCCGGCGGCCGTGGACTGGAGGAAGAAAGGCTACGTGACCCCCGTCAGGAACCAGGTGAGAGGCTGCTCCCGGGGGCGCCCGGCGCGGCGCGGGGCGGCACGGTGGGCTCACCCCCGTGTCCCCGCAGGGCCAGTGCGGCTCGTGCTGGGCCTTCAGCTCGGTGGGCGCGCTGGAGGGGCAGCTGAAGCGCAGGACGGGGAAGCTGCTGTCCCTCAGCCCCCAGAACCTGGTGGACTGCGTGGCCAACAACAACGGCTGCGGCGGCGGCTACATGACCAACGCCTTCGAGTACGTGCGGCAGAACCGCGGCATCGACTCGGAGGACGCCTACCCCTACATCGGCCAGGTCCGGGGCTGGGCGGGGGGCCGGGTCTCCACCCGCTCCCCCCACCACTGCCCTCCTGTCCTCCTCTCACCATGACCTCACTGGTCCCACGCAGGATGAGAGCTGCAGGTACAGCTCCACCGGGAAGGCGGCCAAGTGCCGCGGCTACCGGGAAATCCCCGAGGGCAACGAGAAGGCTTTGAAAAGGGCTGTGGCCAGGATCGGACCCGTCTCCGTGGGCATCGATGCCAGCCTGCCCTCCTTCCAGTTCTACAGCCGGGGTGAGGCGCTGGGGCGCTGCCCAGGGACCGTGGGGCAGCTCGGGGAAACTGAGGCACAGCCGGGGCGGTTATCTGGTGCGTAATGGTTCCTCCTGACCCCCAGGCGTGTACTACGACGAGAGCTGCAACGCCGAAAACATCAACCATGCGGTGCTGGCAGTGGGCTACGGCACGCAGAAGGGCACCAAGCACTGGATCATCAAGAACAGGTACGGCAGGCACCGGGGCCGCGTTCCGCCGTGCCGGGGCCGCGTTCCGCCGCGCCGGGGCCGCTCCTCGCCGCGGTGGGGTTTGCCAACAGCTCAGGCTCTGCCTTTGCTCCCCACAGCTGGGGCGAGGAATGGGGCAACAAGGGCTACGTCCTCTTGGCGCGCAACATGAACAACGCCTGCGGCATCGCCAACCTCGCCAGCTTCCCCAAGATGTGAGCCCCCGGCGCCGGCCGCCCTTCCCGCTGCTCCCCGCGGTTCCCGCTCGCACCTTGCCCCGACCTCCGACGCTGACGTCGCTCCGGGGGGAATTTCTGCCTCTCCCTGAGGAATCTCGCCCGGGACAGGGGAGAGTCCCCCTGGCTCCGGGTGTGATGGGCTCCCCCAGCGCTTTTCCCGTGGGTGCTGGTTCTGCCGGCCCATGGCCGCAGGTCCCCGGGGCTTGGCTGGCTCCAGAGCGATCCATCCGGATCCCGCCCCGGCCAGCAGGACGTTCCCTGCGGGGCACGTGGGTCTGTCCCCCGGACACCCGCGAGGGCTGCGGAGAGCGACACGATGTTCTTTTTGAAATAAACCCCGCGGGGACCGAGCGCCGGGGCTGGTCTGTGTGTCCCGCGGTGGGACGGGGGAGAGGTGGGGGGAGAAGGTGCTGCCGGGACTTTTGGCCAAACGCCGGCTGGTTTTGCGGGGCCCCCGGAGCGGCGTGAAGGGCTGCGGGCTGGGGGGCGAGGGGGCAGAAGTGGAGCAGCAGATACACAGCGCGGGGGGCTGCGGGCGGACGGTGCCGGGGCTGGGTGGTGTTTCACAGCCAGAACCCCCTCATCTCCCCCAACCCCAATTCCAGGTGTCCCTTCTATGGGACAAACGGAGACACCCCCCCTCCGTGGTGGAGCTCGGTCCGTGCCCCAGTGCGGAGGGAAGGGGGTGGCGGCTCTAAAAATTCACACGTGAAGGAGTCCGGACACCTCAAAACCAGTTTATTTTCCCCCCTCACGGGTGGCGAACGGCCTGACCGGGCAATGGAGGGGCCGAGAGACACTGGTGGAGCTGCTGGGACGCGCTGTCGGGGTGCTGGCACCGGGGCCGGTCGTCCCGAGCCCGTTCCCAGCGGCCCCCCGGTCCATCCCGAGCTGCCCCCAGGGAGGGGAGCGGAGCTGCTCGGGGCTGGGGCTGGGGGCGCAGCCTGCGGGGCCACCCCTCGCCCTCCAACGGGTCCGTGAAGCTGCTTTTTGAAGCAGCCGGCGCTGCTGGGGGGACCCAGAGCAGAAGCACAACCTGCAGCGTCAGCCATGCCACGGCCAAAACCCGCCATCCCCAAAACCAGCCCAAGCGCCCCAACCGCGGGCAGTGCCCTCGACAAAACGCTGCTGCCCTCCTGTCCCTCAGCCCTGGCCGCGGTGGGGTTTAAACACCGAAATGGGGCTTTTTAACGGTCAAAACAAATTCGTTCACTTTTCCCGGTATTTCCCGGGGGTTTGACTCGCTTCGGCACGGAAAACAAGTGATTTCCCTCTACCCGCCCCCGAAGAGTGAAGGGCAGCGGCACCCGCCAGGTGGGGACGGTGAGGAGGTCCAGATTGGGGTGAAAGGTGAGAATTCGGCCATTCCTGTGGCTGGGGGGAGGAAGCAGGAGCTGGAAAAACAAATCAAAAAGAAAAAGGGGTGGAGAGAGAAAAAGAGAGAAAAAAATGACGGGAGGCTCCAGCTGGGCTCCAGCCGTCCCACCTGGAGCAGCCGCTGCCGCGTCTCCCTGGCCCGGCAGCGGGACCGGCAGCGGAACCAGCAGTGATGGCCGCTGCCCAGCTCCAGCGTCTCCTCACACGTCACCGCGTCGCTCGCGCTCCCCGGCGCTTCTTGGCGGACGCGGGAATTCGGGAGCAGGTTCTCCGCGGTCACCGGCGCCGCTTTGGAAGGTGACTCAGCTGCGTCTGCGAAGCTCCGCCGACGCTGTTTGGTTTCCTCTTCTCCTCGAAGCCGTTTCACGTGGGAGACAGACCCGCGCCCCCTGCCCGGCCGCCCCGCGTGTGGACCCAAGGGTGCCCCCGGGCGAGGATGGGTGGAGGGAGGCTGGAGCCTCCACGGGCGTTATCGGTGCCTGCTGCTGCCCAGGCTGCGGCTCCCTCCAGCCCGTGGCGGGGTTAAACCAGGCGTCCCCGCCGCGCTTCCCCACCTAGGAGGGAATAAATGGGGTTTTTTTTTCCCAAGAACCAGCTTCGGGCTGGTCAGACTCCGCCGTGGTGGGGCAGGAGCTCAGGTCTACCCCGCTCCAAGCAGCAGCCAGGCTCCAGGTTTGACCTCATCCTGTCCCCTCGCTCAGCACCGAGTCACCAAAACCCCGTCAGAAGAGCCTGCTGGCCCCGGAGCACCGCAAAGCACCCCGAGAGCCTCGGTGACGATCGTGGGGTGCAGGAGGAAGGGGACTGTGTCGTCTGCCATCCGTTGCAGATGGCACTGAGGCTCCTGCCACGCGTCCCCCCGCAGTGGCGTGGCCAGCCCAGTTCCCGGCGAAGCAAAAGCGAAATCAGAGCATTTCCTCATTTCCTGGCTGTGATTTGCGCGGGGCGTTGTGGCTGCCGGGAGCTGGAGCTGCCGGGTGTCCTGGTGGAGGGGACGCGCTGGGCTTGTCCCTGGCGTCCCCCCTTACCCCGCACTGCCGGGGAGCCGAGCGTCGGTACCCACCGGCGGAAGAAGCCGCTTAAGGTACGTTGGGTGCTGTTGGGTTTAACACGCCTCTGGGAGGTCTGAGCTTTGAGGAAGTAAAACTGAAGGAACAATATTTTTATGCTGACTCGGACTCCATCTTACCTCAGATCTCCCCCAGCCCTCCCCGCGCCGGGAACGCCAGGCAGTGAGCGGCACGTCCTCGGGAGCCAGCAGGCATCGGCTGGACGAGAACGGGACTGGTTCTTGGCTTTTGAGAAAACACAGGTCTGTCACGCCGGCTGCTTGACCAGGCGATGCGTAAAGCTCCTCGCCGAGGGTTTCCCGGGCAGGGTGGAGCCGCGAGCCCGGGCGCCTGTCTGGATGTGTCCCTGCGTGTCCGTGTCCGCACGGGCAGGGGTGGGTCTGGCTGACCTGTCCCCCCGAGGGGAGTTCCCGAGGCCTGGGTGGCATTTCGCTTCCCACCTCGCGGGGGTCGGGGGTCCGCAGCGGGTGACGGGGCCAGCGGTGCCGCGGCGGGGCGCTGGGCAGGGGCTGTTGGCATTGCCCGGGGTAGAAACCCCGCGAAGGGCTCGATGCCAGGGAGCGCAGGTCAGGGATGTCATCACGCTTCTGCCTCTCTGACCAAACCGGATTTGTCACCAAGGGGTCAAGCGCGGCTCCGGCTCCAAGCCCTCAGCTCCCGGCGTGTGTGTGTGTTGCTCCGACTCCCCAGTCCCAGCGGAGCGGGATGAAGCTGCTGGTTTCCATCACCCTCCTGGCCGCGCTCGCGGTGGCGGTGCGGGGACACCCCGACCCCGCGCTGGACTGGCACTGGCAGCTCTGGAAGAAAACCTATGGCAAGGAGTATCGCCACGAGGTAGGGACGTCCTGGGGGCCGGGGTGGCTCGGGGCGCTGAGGCGCTGGGTGCTGCTCCTGCACCCGCGTCAGCCGGCGAGGAGCAGAGCTGGCCGCCGGTTCCCCAGGATGGTTTGGCAGGGGCTGCCCACAGCCCTGGGGGGTTAAACCGGGGCGGAATGGCCGCGGGGGCCATCACCACGTCTGGTTTCAGGCAGAGGAAGGGGCCCGGCGCGTGACCTGGGAGAAGAACCTGCGGCTGGTGACGCTGCACAACCTGGAGCACTCGCTGGGGCTGCACTCCTACGAGCTGGGCATGAACCACCTGGGAGACATGGTGGGTGCCGGCCGCGCCGCCCAGGAGGGCTCCTCTTCCTCCTCCTCCCCGATGATTTCATGGGGAACGTCCGTGGGTCGGGGTGGGAGAGCTCCCGACAGACAGCCCGGCTCGGCCCGTCCTCTTCTCGCGGGCTCCAGCAGCCGTGGCCAAAGCGCTGACATTCCTGCGCTCGACCTGCCGGCGTGAGGCAACGGGGCGTGAGGAAATCGCCCCTTAGCGCCGCTCGGGGACCCGGACCTGGTCACGACCTGCTGGCAAATGGTCCCTCCTCAGCGTGCCGAGGTCGTGGTGGGGTTCGATGACCCGCAGCAGCTCCTGGGCATCTTGGGTGCTGAAGTCAAGCTTCCTGTTTTCTTTTTCTTGCCCTTTCCGTGGAATGGCTAAAAATTAAACGCAAAAAATACAAAGACAACGATTCCCCAAACCCAGCTCCTATCTGAGGGAAATCCTGCCCCGCTCCCCGCGCTCCCGCTGTTGGACGGACCGGAGAGAGGGGCACCATGAGCCGCTGTTTTCTTTCCCCCCAGACCAGAGAGGAGGTGGCGGCTCTGCTAACCGGGCTGAACGTGGCTTCTCGGCCGACGGGGGGCTCCAGGTACCACCCGCAGCCCGGCAGCCCCGTCCCGGACACGGTGGACTGGAGGGAGAAGGGCTGCGTCACCAACGTGAAGAACCAGGTGAGAAGGTCTCGCGGAGCCCCTTGGCACCGGGGCCGGGGCTCGCTCTGAGCGTCCCTGGGGTTCCGTAGGGCGCCTGCGGGTCGTGCTGGGCGTTCAGCGCCGTGGGAGCCCTCGAGGCCCAGGTGAAGCTGAAGACGGGGAAGCTGGTGTCCCTGAGCACCCAGAACCTCATCGACTGCTCCGTGATGTACGGCAACAAGGGCTGCAGCGGCGGCTTCATGACCGCCGCCTTCGAGTACATCATCGACAACCACGGCATCGAGTCGGAGGAGTCCTACCCCTACACGGCCCAGGTAGGTGCCAGACCTCGGTGGCGTGCGGAAGCTGCAGACAGACCCACCAGCGTGGGAGCAGCGTGGCCGTTCGCTCTTCTCCCGTCTCCCTCCCCACCCGTTTCCTTCTCCCTCGGCTTCCCCCGGTCCTGTGCCATCTCCTCACCCTTGGGGGCTGGTTCAGCCAAGCCCAGAGAAGGGCCCTGTAGACTCTGTACCCTCACGGGGGCAGGACCGCGGCCAGACCCCCGATTGAGTTCTGTCCTCCCGGGGCGATGAGGCAGTGAGCTACGTGGAAGGGGAAACTGAGGCAGGAACCGCAGGGCCCGTTCCCAGCCCTCCGTACGGTCCATCTGCTGCGGGTTAAAGGGGGACACGGGGTCCCCACAGAGGTTTGGGTGAACCACGCTCATGCCGTTGGTTTCAATAGTCGTCAGGGTCATGAGGAAAACAAAGATCCTAACGGAGAGTCTCGATGGCCGGAGGTGCCCCAAGTGACCCGCTGTCGGGCAAACCTCTCTGGGGAACCGGGCAGAGCAGCAGCAGCTCGGGCCGGGAGAGGACAGCGGGGTCTGAGCCTTCGGCGTGCCCAGGGCAGCTGCGGAGGAGCGGCGCTGCTCTGCGAGTCCGGGGCAGCAGGAGGAGCCTGGCCGGCTGCGCAACAGCAGCAGTTTGGGTTAAACACGGGGCCCGGCGAGGGAGGGATGGGGAAGCCGGGCCGGTTTCGCTGGGGAAGTGGTGGAGGTGTCGTAATCGAGGTTTCTAGAAAACAGGCAGAGAGTTCTGCTGCAGTCTGGCTGCTCTTGGTGCGGGGACGGGAGGTGGTTTCCTCGCGTCCTTCCAGCCTCTTCCGCAGCCCTGCGGTCACAGAGAAGTGGAGAGCGGGGCCGCACTGGGTGAAAGAGGGCTGGTCGGAAACACGTACCCGAAAGGCTGGAGCTGCTCCTGGGGGATTCCTCAACTCCCCCTTGTTCCCACCAGAACGGGACGTGTCGATACAACGCTTCCGCGCGAGCCGCCACTTGCTCCAAGTACATTGAGCTCCCATTCGGCGATGAGACAGCCCTGAAAGACGCCGTGGCCAACGTCGGACCCGTCTCTGTCGCCATCGACGCCGCCCAGCCCACCTTCTTCTTGTACAGGTCAGGTACGTCCTGGAGAGCTTCTCCATGGTCCATCTGCTCGTGGAGCTTAAGGGGTTTGGTGGCATTTGGCAAGCGGGGGCTCAGTTCCCGGACGAAGGCACCGGTAGGGCAGAACCTCGGCGCCGGTGGCCGTGCTGAAGGTTGGCTTCGGCTCCAGGATGAGGCATGTGGGACAATGACGCGCCACCCGGCTCGTCTTTTCCAGGCGTGTACGATGACCCCCGGTGCACGCAGGAGGTGAATCACGGCGTGCTCGTGGTCGGCTACGGCACCCTCGACGACAAGGATTACTGGTTGGTGAAGAACAGGTAACGGCGCGACCACGCGTGGCCGGACCCACGTTGTCACATCTAGAGGGAACGGCTGCTCCTGGGGACCCTCCCAGCGCTCGCCCTCCCGGCTTCGTAACCACCGGTGTTTCCCGGCCCGGGGAGGGATCGGCCGGGCGCGGGGTAGGGTTGGAAGCTGACGCTGGTCCTTAGGCTCTTCCCCAAGGGCTCGCGCTGGGCCCTGGCCGAGTGCTTCCCACGCCCTCACCCGCCTCGGTCCCCGTGAGGTTGTCGAGCGTTGTCATGACTCCACGCGGGGTGAGAAACCCCACGCAGCCGCCAACAACCTCGCTCTGGCGCCGGGCTGGGGATAGAGCCGCCGCTTCGCTGGCAGAAGCAGGAATTGGAGTTTTTCTGGTGTCTGATTTTCGTTTCCTCTCCCGAAAGCTGGGGCGCGCATTTCGGTGACCAGGGCTACATCCGCATGTCCCGGAACCACGACAACCACTGCGGCATCGCCAGCTACCCCTCCTACCCGCTGCTCTAGACGCACCCTCCGCTGCCGGGACCTGCCTGGAGGCACCTTCCAGCTCCGGGGGCCACGTCCTGCTCTCCCACGGGCTGCGAGGGAGCGGAAGCATCGTGGGATGTGATTTACAGGCACCTGGTGACTTCTTTTGGGGGAAAAAAATCGTGATTTTCTCAGGGTAAACTCGTGACGCCCTCAGCCCGAACGGGAGCACCTTCTCCCCCCGCTGCGACGTCCCAGGCGCTGGTTTAGCTCTGTGATGAAATTGCAGGAATTGGAAAAATAAAAGATCGGTTTTGCTGCCTGAAAACGCGGCTCCTGGTGCCGGGAGGTGGCGGAGGGAAGTCCTCCAGCCCTGCGTCCCCGCCCCAGCACCTCCACGGAACCTCTCCACAACCGGCAGTTTGGGGATGGAGGACGTGGACCATCCCCAGAGGTGGCGGTGGGGAAGCAGCCGGCGGTTGAGGCTCTGCGTCGCTGTGTGGTCTGGTGAGGATGACACTGAGCGACAGCCACCGTCACGGGCCCTTCGCTGCCATTGCTCCCTCATGACCCAAGCTGTGGTCAGACGCGTCCCCGACAGGGTCAGCAAAACCAGTTCTGGAGGAAACAGGTTTTCACGTCAAACCTTTTGGTTGAGGCTGCAAATTCACCAGCTCTTCAAAGGCTTCAAGAGACGTCTCTGGTCGGTGCGGGGAGCGGATCTGCTGCGGGGAGCGAGCGGGGCGCTGGGCTGGGCTGGCACCGCCACCCAGGGGGAGGTGGTGGAACTGAACCGGTCTCCACCTGCGCGGTGACCTCTGAGGAGTCACCCACAGGAGCCATCACAGGGTGCTGGCCCGGGGGGTCCCTGGGGGGGGTTTGCCCACCCTGTGACTCTCCGTTCCAAGCACGGAGCTCCCGTTCTGTCCTTGGCAGGGGACCGAACCCCGTGGTGTCTTCAGCAGGACCATCAACCAGTGAAGAGCTGGTGGGCCAGGCCCCTCCCGCAACAGAGTCTGGAGGATTATTTTCACTAAACACAGAGTGGGGGGCTCTGGGAGGCCTTG
>JAODLK010000044.1:132652-152645 GCA_027563805.1 Buceros bicornis | reverse complement strand
CCTCTGGCCCCGCTCCAGCAGCTCCGTGTCTCTGCAGGGCTGAGGAGCCCCGAGCTGGCCCCAGCCCTGCAGGGGGGTCTCCCCAGAGCGCAGCAGAGGGGCAGCATCCCCCCGCCTCCACCCGCTGCCCACGCTGCTGGGGAGGAGCCCATGGGTGGCTTCTGGGCTGCCAGCGCCTGCTGCCGGCTCCTGTCCAGCCTTTCCTCCCCCAGGCCCTTCCCTGCAGGGCTGCTGCAAAGCTCCACTGTCAGGCATCTCGTTTATCACCTACCTTGATCTTTTGAGGGTTCCTTCTGCTCCATGGAGACCAGGGCAGAGAAATGGGCTTGGTCGTAAGCCAGTACCAGCGGAGAGCGATGGCACTTGCTGGCTGGGACTTCCAGGGGCAGATAGATCCCCCCAAAGGGAATAGGGGCAAAGGCTGCAAGGAAATCAAGGCGGTTACTGGTCACAATGGGTTCAGGAGCGAAGAGTTTTTATGCTGAAACTGCTCCAGAAGCCGTTGGCTTCATTCAGGGTTTCACCTGCAATTATCTGTCAGCTCGAGGGACACTAAAAAAACCCCTGTGACCCAAAATAGACGTAATTTTTACATCGGTTGCAAAATGAACCTGTATTTTCTAAAAAAGGCTCTTCTTCACTCCTCCACAGAGCACTTCACGTGCCCACACAGACTGCTGGGAACTGATTCGTCTTTTCTGTCAGGAAATCAAGTCTGCCAGCGGAAAATACAACATGCAGGGATAGGAATTTCCCACCTCTACACCTACGTGTCGGGGCAAAAGAGGTAGGAAAAAAGCCCCATCGTGCTCAGAAGTGGCAGAAGATGAGCCTGCGATGCTGAGCGGTGTCTCATCCCCCTGTGGGATCACCCACGGCACCCGGCAGCAGCGCAACGTGCCCCGTGCTCTGCTCTCCAGCTCCAGATCCAGCAACACCGAGCAGAAAGACCCCGTGGAAACGCGACATTTGAGTGTGTGTAGTTCACCAGGAGTTTACAGAGCGAGCACTTCGTACCTTCTCCCCCCGAGTCCCGCAGCATCGTGTCTGCCACCACCACTATGGGTCTCTTCAACACGTGGGCAAGGACGAAGACGTGGAACTCCTCCAGGCTCTCGTACACCGGCTCTTCGGAGCTTTCAACGCTTCGGGAAGGGAGAAAGAAACTCATTTCCACCCCTGGAGGATTTGATCATCGCTTTTTAAAAGCGGGATTAGGGTTCTTCAGGCGGCCACACAGAGGGGGATCACAAGAACAGTTTGATCTCAGTCCTAATTTGAGATTTTAGGTGTAGATCCCCCAAAACATCCCACGCTAAGACAAGGGTTTGTGCCCAGGAAGCATGATGGGGCTGCCAGGCACTTCTGGGGGTCTCTTATCTGGGTGGTGTTTGTCTGGGACAGCGATAAAGTGCTCTTGAACTGAAGTGAGCACTGCCGGAGTTCTCAGCTATTGTTTATTACCCTCATTTCAGAGCCATCAGCAACGAAACACGAGGAAAAGATCGATTTGCTGCTCGACAGGTGTGTTACCCCACAGAGGGGTCGGGCAGCGTTTCAACCGCCCCCTGCGATGCTTTACGAACCCCTCGTTGCTCCTCACGATCCTTCATCCTCCCCTCAAAACAAGCCGGGACAGGGCAGCGATCCCCAGCGCTGGAGAACCGCCCCGAGCCACGCGCGGAAGGAAGAGCCTGGCTGTGCTCGACACCGAGATGGGGAGTTCCCCCACGTACCCGCCGCAGCCGCTGCCGTTGGTGCCGTAGTGCACGCGAGGCTCGCTGGACGCCAGCTTGATCAGCTCGTTCCACTCCTTCTGCCACTCCTCTTCGGTGTAAACAAGACCAGACTGGGAGAGGGCAAACAAAACCCAAAAATCTTTGAAGTGAGTATTTTCCAACCTGCACAGATTAGTTTTACACACGCGGCCACAACTTTTCCCTAAGGGTTTATGCAAAAATAATCAATACACCATGCAAAAAAGCGCAGGTTTCCAAATCCGTGCTCTCAACCTCCTGAAAGGGAAGTTTTCCCTTTTGCGGGGTGGAATTAAACCCTGGGAAGAGACGGTGGGAGGGGCAGTTGGCCTCTACAAAGCCTGCGTCGAGGATCAGGTTGAGGAATGGCACCTTTCCTCCTCAGCGCAGCTTTTCCAGCAGCTTCCAACACCCTCCCAGAGCTGACGGGTATCAGGAATGGGATAAGACATGCAAGGGGAAGGGCAGCAGCCTCACCCCCCTCCTCCTCCTTTCCCCGGCACCGTAACCGGAGCTCCAGCATCCAGACCCTAAGTCCTCAAAGCTGCCATGAACACCTCCGAGCCACCAGCCACAGGGAAGCGGTGGCCCGTGCAGCTCCTCGCTTTGTTCTGCGCAGCATTCGTTGGGTTTCTCCGCTCCTCGTTACATCGTTCACAGGAATTCTTCCATTGCTGGCTTAAAGCTTATGGAGAACGTTGCCCCCAGCGCGGGCTGTGAAACGACGGCAGCACCCACCACCCTGGGCTGCTGCTTTGGGAAGGAGGAGCTCTGGATCCTCGACTCCCGGCTCAAGCAATGCCTGGGCCGTTGCAGCACCCACATCCCACGTCTACTGCCGAGATCCTTGTGACCAGGCACAGCACCACCGCATCCCACCCCCCGGGTATTTTCAAGTCCTTTTAAGATCTGCAGGTCTCAGGACTTCACTGGCAGTTGATTCTGGAGTGCATGGTTTGGCGAGCAAAGCACGATTTTAAGAGCGCTAAAACCCGATTGTTTATTATTAACTGCTCTGCTCCAAACCAGGAAATACGGTATTTTTTCAACCTGTCAAGATACGAATCTTTGTGCCCTTCCAAAAATAAAAAGGAAGCTGGAGAGCAAACACCACCCTTCAGTGTCGGGTGGAAACAGAAGCTGACCCCGTTCACAAAGACCTCGCGAGGTAACTTTCCACCTCCTCGAAGTCACCTCCCGGCTGTCGGGGGGGCCCTCGCATCACAGCTCTGAAGAGCTGGCGGAGGAGTTCGCTCCGCTGGGTGCATCTCGCTCTTTTATTGCTGGGGGGACCCACGCTGCAGCGGTGTGTTGCTCAGAAAAGCCCAGCACAGCCATCACACCCTGCTCCAGCTTACACACCCGAAGGTGACGGTTGTTTTCCATCAGTATTGGGCACAAGACAGTTCTGATCAAGAGTTTTCTTTGTCTTCCAGAGAATTTTGCCATAGTTTAAGACTGAAGGATCCATCTCATCGTGGCCCAGCCAGGGAGCTGCCCAAACTTCGAGACAGGCTTCGTGGCGATGGGAAGCACCTCCCAGAGCCAGGGGATATTTTACCAAGACCTCCCCTGGGCTCAGAGGGGCTGGGGCTGGTCCTACCTCCTTGTTCTGCTGCGTTTGCTGCCAGCGCCATCTCCGCTTCAGGGCTTCCCTTTCCACGCCTTTATCCATCAGGGTGTAAAGGGACTTGCGAAGCATGAGGTCCCTGTCGTGGAAGCCCCACATACCTGCGCGGGGGAGAAAGAAACAGTGGCAGAGGATTAGCAGCGGCCGGCACCGCTCTGCCGACCGGCCGCGAACTGGGGAAAATGGGTAAACTGGGACAGAGAGGCAGAGAAAGGGAAGTTTATTGGTTTAAACAATAAAACTCCTGGTTCGAAGGGGGTGTTTTCCACCTGTCCCCAGCTAAACGGGGACACTGCCCGCTCAGCTTTCAACTCCAGAACATCGCACAGAGGCAGCAAAATATTTGTGAACGAGATCACGTGCTGCTTTAGTCACCATTGGGGTGGAAAAGGAGGCCGGGTGAAACAGGACTGTGGTTTCACCGCGTCTGAAATACAAACACAGAGGAAACGCATGACCCCGATGACTGACGAGTCTGGAAAGACCAGAAAAGCCAAACCAGGCTCTGGACAATGCGCAAGAGCAGGGAAGGGGCGGCTCCGTTATTCACATTTCCTTCAGGAATCCAGGGAAACTCGCCAAAGGGACGGGAGAGGCATTTCAGAAGCGCTCAAGCCCTTGGCAGCCCGATTCCTCTCCAGCGGAGCCTGAGGGGAACCAGTGTGTTGTTTCGGCGGCCCTGGATGGAGCTGAGCCCTTACCCAGGGAGGCGGCGTGGAGCAGGCAGTTCCCATCGCCCGTGGTGGCCAGGGGGAGCAGCCGCTGGCAGCTGGGATCCACGTTCGCCCACCAGTTCAGACGACCTGGGGGAATATTGCAGAGCATGACAACAGGGCCCGTCAGCCAGCGCAGGACTGGTGGGTGCGTTCATCCCCTCAAAAACACACCCTCAAGGTGGGAACCTGCTTTATTTGCCCGGGAACGCCCCAGGAGAGGAGTGGTTGTAGACCCATCCCAAGTGGTGCCCCTCACAAGTGCTGCCCAACAGCTCTTGCAGTCAAGAGCCGCTCTTCGACCCCTCCTGGAACCAGATCACTCCGATTTAGCCACCCCGTGCCCACCATCCCGCCCCTGCTCGCTGGTCTAGGGACAATCAGGGGCTGCCGCTGAGCCCAGCGGCTCTACCATGAACGCACAAACTGGCGGTGTTTTACGCCACTTAAAAATAGCAGCTTTTTGGTAATAGAAGGCACCGGTCGTCGTTCAAGAGCATCTAAAAATAGCAGCAGGGGGAAGGTTAACGCACGGCTGCAGCCGGCGCAGCGCGACTGGAGGTTAAACACTGACTGAGGAAACCGAGTCGGGCTGTTTTAGGACTTTGAACTCAGAGCCCAGCCTGCCTCGCTCCGCCGTGCCTCATGAGCAGGCGCTGCGCCTGTCCCAGCAGCGGGTCCCGTGCAGCGGGCAGGTTTTAGCCGGCGGAGCTGCAGTTCAATTGCTGCTGCAGAGGAGCAGCCCTTTCCCCGTGCCGCTACCCAGCCTCTCCCTGCTCCCGAGCACGGTCCCTGCCAGGAGCCCGCTCTCAAATACAGGACTTCTTCACATTGCACAACCCCAGCAGCAGCAGCTGGAGAAGAGCTAAACAGAGAAAACTGTTTTTTTAAACACCGATAAACAGGAAAACATAAAACTGCGGCACTAACCACAACGCCAGGCGGGTTGTTTCTTTTCTAAGCGTCGGGAAAGGAACCCGTCGGAGCTGAAGAGGGTTTAGCCTCCCCAGAGCCTGGGGA
This sequence comes from Buceros bicornis, assembly GCA_027563805.1. Taxonomy (NCBI): domain Eukaryota; kingdom Metazoa; phylum Chordata; class Aves; order Bucerotiformes; family Bucerotidae; genus Buceros; species Buceros bicornis. The sequence goes on along the minus strand of JAODLK010000044.1, from coordinate 147,525 downwards.
CAGCCGCTCCGCTCGGAAAAGCCGCCTATTTCCATTCGATATAGTTCCTGGCACGGCCAAGTCCCGAGCCTGGCCAAGTGGCCCGGGGCCAGGGGCGCGAGGGAGCAGCAAAACAGCCTCTCACAAACGCTAACCAGGACACAAGGCTGCTGCAGGCAGCGAGCGGCTGCTTCCTTAGACCCACGGAGAATTTGCTGCTCTTTCTGATGGCCGGGGAGGGGTGGGGGATTTCTGCATCTCTCCTCGGCGCTCTGGAGGTTGTGCAACCGCCCGCAGAGCCGGGTTGGGTCCGACTCGGAGGGGACACACCTTGGGGAGGCATTTCGAGCCGCAGCGTGCTGCCGCGCGCAGCCCCGGCCAGGCGGGCGGAGGCGTTTGTACACAGTTCCCGTTACGCAAGAGAAGTCATCGAGAAACAACCGCATTCCCCAAACCCGGCTCCAAGTGTTTTGCTCCTGACCGAGGCGGTGGAAAGGCCAAGAGGCCCCTCAGAAGTATTTAAACCAACACGTTCCTCTGCAGGCGGTTATTAGGAGCAAGCCCTGGAAGCTCCACGAGGAAGATAACGGGATTCAAGAGCACAATGGACCTTCCCACAACCATCGCTCGAGCAGGGAGGTCGGTGACAGCTCTGGCACATCTGAAGGAGACCATCAGCATCAAGAGGCTTCCTCTGCGTCCAGCACCACAACTCTTACAGGGCCCAGTTTTGCCCCAAATGTCTCTTTGTCCCCGTGGAAATCGGGAACCTGTGCGCAGAGGTGTAGGTGCGGTAAAACCCCATCGTTCCTTCAAACAGGGACCCTCTGAAGGGGTCAAGGCAACCGGGAGGAACGAGGCGGCTCCTCCCAGCCCAAAGAGGAGGGCTGACTCACCGAGGAACCAAATGGCTTCCCTAAGGCTACCCGGGATCCAGCGCCCTAATTACGAGGCCGCCCTCGCTGCGTGACAGAGGGAGCATTCCCAGGGTGACTCGGCCTCGCGCTCCTCAGGGAGACGTGACAGACCCACACGGCCCCGTGACTGCAGACCACGGCGGAGGGTTCCCTGCTGCTGGATCAGCGGTGGAGGTGAAGGAGCAGGATCATCACCTCAAAACGGGCTAAAAAAGAGCCCAAAGAAGGAGAGCAGCTGGAGAAAGCGGCATCTAGGCTGAAGCTCGTGTCATGGATCTGACGTGAGATAATTCACTGCTCTCTCTTATCTCACCTGCAGCCCATCTCTGAGAAATTGGCACCTGCAGGAGACAGTTCTGCTGCGGGACTGGGCAGCGACAAGAGCCCGTTCGAGTGCATTTCCACGGCGGTGGCTGCTCTGTCCCACCAAGGACGGGGAACGGAAGGCTCCCAACCCGCTCTGCCTGCCGAGACGGTGCAACCCCGGCAGCGCGTCTCGCTGAGGAGCGGCCACCCGCAGGGATGCCTCCCTCAGCGGCACCAGCTCAGCCTCCTGCTCTTGCACCGGTGGTCCCGCACCGCGGGCAGCATCCAGCAGCACCCAACCCCTGAGAAGGTTTCACCCGCCTTTCGAAGCGCGGGGGAGCCAGACGTGAGCTCGTCTCTCCTGCTAAGGGAACCAGTCCGGCCAATGACTTATGGGTGGAAATATTTGCAGGTCAGGCACCAGGTCACACGCAGGATGAAAAGCTGCTTGAAACCCGCGTGATGCATTGCCCGGGCACCCATCTCTTTGATCGCCCGCTCCGAGACGCGGGACATTTACGCCCCAAGAACGAGGAACCCGCTTGCAGCTCCTGCAGCGAGGCAGCGCTGGTCCCTGAGCTCAGCAGTTTTTAACAGGCCACCTACAGATGTTTATTCAATGAGGCTGAGGCGCGGAGCAGGAGGATTCCTGCCAGTGCACTGGGGGGTTTCTGAAGGGGCGCTTGGCCTCGCATCCCTGACCTTGGAGCCAAGGCAAAGCCACCAAACCCACGGGATTCTTTTGGTTATTCCTGATTTTTTTTTTTTTTTAATAGCCTCAGGCCGGGCACTGACTGCTCCTCCACGGGCGCAACGAGAAAACCTCTCTGCATCTTCAAATCACAGGGCAAGGCTTAAACCATTGACAACACGGAGGCTGCAGCTAGGACCAAGTTTTCATCTCCACCAAGACCTTTTCATACAACTCCGAGCCCAGTAAGAGCTTTTCAAGCGGGTATCATTACAATTAACAGCCACCCACGCTGCCACGGGGGTGCAACGGGATCTCTGGATAGAAGGAGAAGAGTATCCCAACGTTTATTAGCCTATAAAATATTTGCTTAATACCCTAAGGACAACACGTACTAGATTAATAATGGGAGTCGCCACAGATCACAGCGCCACGCTCCAAACCCTTCTTCAAATTAAGCTCGGAATAACTCACACGTGCGGCACAGCCCTCTAATAAAGATCAACACCCACCTACAGCCCCCACCGGTCCCCTCGCCCAGAGCCTGCGCCGACACACAGCCACCCGACCCCCCCGACGCCGCTCGGCTGGAGATCCCTGGGGTTCAGCTGCATCGGCCCCGCAGCCGCCGCTGTAACGGGATCACTTGGATCGAGTGTTCATTCCCAAAACATGAGCATATTTACGACAGGAGCTCCACAGCGGGAGAGGGTTAAAATTCAGCGCTAGGAGCGGAGATTGTTTCTGGAGGAGCAGTTTTCTGGGTACGTGCATCAGCGACAGACACAACAGGACGGTGTAAAGGCAGAGGGGTGTAAAAGGCTCCCGCGGTCTTGCCCCGCGTCCTTCTGCCCAAACTGAACCCAGGCCCCGGGGTCTCTGCAGGCAAAGCGAAGCAGACTCTTACCCAGCCCTTGTGCCAGCTAGGCAAAGATGAAAGAACCCCACGGCACCCACCTCCTCGCACTGGCCTCACCTCCCCACGGCCTCAGGCTCGTTCCCGCACAAACCGCCACCGCCGCGCGGTATCAGCGTTCAAAGAGCACTCACCAGCCTGCTCCAGGGCCACCAGCATGGACTGCTCGATGAGGTCCCGCTCGATGAAGCTGCGGAAGTCCTCGGTGTACACGGTGAGGTCGGGCAGCTGGAAGGTGCAGATGGGCATCTCCAGCAGATGTTCGCTGCTGCCGTTGCTGGAGACGTGGGACCGGGCCAGGGAGACGATGGTGGAGCTGGCGTGGGAGATGCCTCGTGACAGGCGTTTTTCTGAGAAGAAAAGGGAGATGGAAAGACACCTGGGTGAAAAACCACCCCACCGAAGCAGCGAACCTCGCAGCAGCGATTACCACGTCGCTGCCCTCAGCTCGCGGGTTTCGGACGCCAGCAGCTGGACGGCTCCAGCACGGAAACGTTTTGGGCACAAGAAGGAAGACGGAATCGAGCCCCACTGTTTGTGTGACACTGACCTTGCACGATATCATCCTGCCGCTGGAGCGGCGGTCGCCCGGGCCGGGCTGCCTCTCTCTCGGGCGGTTTGAGGCCGCGTCCTTCGTTGAAGGAATGGGGTAAGTTGCCGGCGTGCACTTGCCTGAGCTGTTCAAAGTCACTCAGGGCTGCGCTCAGATCCCAGTTCTTGCCTGGATGGGAAGGATCAACAGTGGTCACCGTCACACAAGAGACATCGAGTCAGTTCTTGGACATCCACAAAACCTCAATAAAAGTCCAGAGACCTCGAATTTTCATGGAATCACAGAATTATAGAATGGTTTGGGTGGGGAGGGACCTTTCAAGGTCATCTAGACCATAAGCAGGGACATCCGCAGGTTCCCCAGAGCCCCAAGGTCCAGCCTGACCTGCGATGGGGCCAGGGATGGGCTTCTCCCACCTCTCGGGGCAACCTGGGCCAGGCTCTGCCCACCCTCAGGGTTACACACCTCTCCCTTCTCCCTGGGCCGAGGTGTAATTTTGCCAGAAGAAGATTCCTGGCTGTACCGTGAAGAAGGGCAGGGTCACCAGAAGAACGCACGCTGCGCCCAGAGCACGGGTCGGGGGGAAAATAAACATCATTTTGCCCTTTGTCAACTTGGTGGAGTTGAGCGAATCCTTAAACCCGTTCCGGCTGCTTTGACCGCCACAGAACAGAGAGCGACGCGTGGGTGGCTTTGACAGTTCAGAAGCCGCTGCCTTCCACAGAAGAAAAAAAAAAAAAACCAAAAACCTACTGTATGGCTTCTGTTTTGGAAAACTAATTATTTTTTTTTTATGGAGAGTGTTAATCCAGGCCCTGAAATCAGCAGGTTAGAGGCTGCAGAAAGAAAACCCATGTCATATGTAGTCGCTGCTCTGCAGCGTGGGTCCATAAACTGCCCATGGGCGCCCGCGGTGAGCAGCAGCAGAAGCCGTCGTGTCCAGCTCCCCCAAGGAAACGCGCTGCTCAAGTGCTTCCCCGGGGAGGTGAAACTCGCCATGTTTCACAACTGACTCCAAACGAGGTTGCTTTAAGCTTTACCTTTTGAGTCAAGGGGTTGTTTTTATTTTTAAATTAAGTTAAATTAGTCAGGATCAAGGACTGAGTATGACCCACGGGATTAAAACGACATTTGCCGTGGCACCGCCATGTGCTGTGACAGAACACACTGGTGACACAGACCCGTCGAGCTGCATTTCCCACCCGTCTTCACCAGCAGCTCCCTCAGAAATTAGGAAAAAAAAAAAAAAAAGACGACCCAAACTTTGGAGAAACCGAGTGAAACAGCAGCTGAGTGGGTGATAAATCCCAGACAGCCCAGTCCCCCGCGGGCACAGGCAGACGGTGGGTTTGGTGGACCCCGGGGCACTGCGGCTCTTCCCCGCAGACACGAGGGGGACGGCGCCGGGGGTGGGGGTTGCACAGAGGTTTTGTCGGTACTTGGATGAGGCATTTCTCCTCTGTGTCCCCTGGGGACAGCACGAGACAGAAGTTCAACCACAGCGAGAGCCGGAGCACGACTCGCCCGCGACCCACCAGGCCCCGGTTCAAGGAGCAGAACCCAGCCCATCGGGTCAGTCGCTCTCCCCTCTCCCCCCGTCCCGCAGCTCTGCGCACGTCGCACGCTGCCATCCTTAGCTGCCAGGGTGAGGGGTTCCAGCGGCACTGGGGAGCAGAATGACGGGGGGACCATCACTCAGGAGACCTGGCGTGGCCACCAGACAGTGACTTCGTGTGACACGTGCGCGAAACTCGAAGTACAGACAGAAAACATGACTTAAATCGCTCGAATGGCCTCAGACTCCCCTTCATACCTCGGCTTCATCCAGCTGCTTTCAGTAATACCCACCCAAGAAAGAAAAACCTCTGTGTTTGCCCTCATTTCCACCCCTGGAGTCAACCGTGCTAAGGCTGCAGGAGAAACGGCAGCGACTCAGTGGCATGGCATGAAAATGAGCTAAAACTACCACTGTCAAAATAAACCGACCCCTGGGCACGCGGGAGACGGAGAGTTTGAAGGATCACCTGCCTTAACCTCAATATTCCTCCAGAAAGATAATGTTAGAAATCCCACCGTGAGGCAAAGCGACCTAAACCCAGACACGCCACAAACCCCAGAGCTGCCAGACTTCCGCCGAGCTGCGGAAATCACTGGGCAAAGCCCCGAACCTGGCACAGCCGAAGGGGGTTTCGGCTGCGAGCGCCGAACCGAGGAGGAGCAGAGCCAGAGCCGCCGAGGTGGAGCAACCCGCCCAACGACACCGAGCCTGAGCAACAATTCCAGGGCTTGAATTCGCTCGTCACCCTCCGTTTGTCAACGTTAACCCAAAGGCAACACTCGCGAGCCCCAAAATTAAGCCCTGGTGTCATTTCTCCTCTACCCTCCCATCGCGCTAAGTACAGGGTGAAAAAACCGCCTTCAGCAAATGCCACCGCTAACGGGCAACTTCTCCATCCTGCGGAGCCTTTTGAGAAAACCAAGACTGCATGATATTTTACGGCAAATATATGCACTTAAAAAACCAGGTAGAGCCGTGGAAGGAGCCAGCATGGCATGTCGAGGCTCTCCAGGCTGCCGTGCCCATTCAGCGATGCTCGTGTTCAGCTCCTGAGCAGCTCCATCACCTAAAGCAACTGACCCCGCTCGGTAGGAGCCTCCCACGCTGGGTGAACCAGGGCTCTGAGGGGACGCTCTGCCAGGAGAGGCCACCGGCACCGACAAAACAGCCACTGCTATCGGCAGAATCAAACCACCTTCACGAGCAGAACGAGATGGACCAGTAACGGCACCGTTTTGCCTGTGTAATTACCCCTGGATGGCCCTGAACACCCCGGCAGCCTTCCCCTAGTGCTGGTCCCCCAACCCTCGAGGGCAACGCTGCCATGAAGACAAACAACCCCAAAGCTTTCCTGTTCGCGGCAGAGAGAGGACGAGGGACGGGAACCCGCGCTCCCGGATGACGCGTTCCCCTTCCAAACCCTTGAAATTCAGCACCCGACGGATGCGTAACAAGAAACCGAGGCAGAACTTCACCGGCCGCATCGCCGAGCGCACGATTTTAATACCTCCAGCATCGCAGTTGCCAAGCACCAGCCCTGAGGCTCTGGCCAGCAGCTCCCTGCCCCTCTACAGCCCCCCATCAGCCACCGCCTGGCTCTTCCCTTCATTTATTCCCCATTTGATTTACCTTCGAGGAGGTCTCTGGCCAGCCCCGGCTCTGCCCCTGTTGAGCGAACAAAATCCGACAGGACGATGTCCATAGCCGAGGTCGTGCGCTCATGGATCCCTCCCGGCTGCTGGGGTCGGCTGCGCCCGGATCAGCACCTCGGCGTCAATCTAGAACGAGACCGACAGCGCGCGGCTCACGTGACGAAGAATAAAATAATTAACCTGGCCAGGCAGCCTCCGCGCGGACTGGGAACTATCCGATGGCAGGTGCCGGCAGGGGAAAATAAACCTCCCCCCTCGTAAAATTCATTGTGCTTTGGGATTGATGTTTAACTAGTTGATAACTGGGAGAAAAAAATACAGATTTTGCTGCTTTGTCCCCGCAGGGGAACGGACTGCGACGACGCTGCTGCTGCTGGGCACACCAAGAGCTCAACAAATTCAGGGAAAAGCCCCCCAAACCTCATTGCAAAGGTTGTGGAGTTTTTCACTCCAAAACTGAGGGCAAGCAGCTGGGAAAATAAATGAGTTGATTGGTAACAGAAAGAAAGCAGAAAGTTTCTGGTATCGCTTTGCAGAGAGCTCAGCGCTCCCGGGACAGTCGTCCCCCTCCCAGCACCCTGCGGAAAGAAACGCGGGTCCAAAGAGCTGTAATTAATAAACGTTACCTGCACAAAACCGAACAAACCAGCAAAAACCCCAACAATTCCTTTCTGGCAGCAAAACAAACGCACCCACCCGGCTCTGCTTCCCGGAGGGGAGCAAGCACAGCCCGGTGCGGAGCTCATTACCTAAACCTCCATCTTCAGCTGGTTCTACGATTCATAAAGGTGGGGGGAGGGTGTGCTCAAATCCCGACCTTCTGCATTCCTCCAGGGCAGCGAACAGCCGCCCCAGCTCGGACCTGGCAAAAAGCTCCACCGGAATTTTTTTTTTGCAGTTAAAAACATTAAAAATTGTACTGTCGAGGAACTGAAACTGCTGGGGAAAGAAATTCCTCCTGAGCTGAAAACTGGGCACGAGAAGAAGGGAAGAAATTCCTGGGGCTGGTTGAGGGAGGCGTTGGCGTGATGCGAGGAAGTTTCAGTATTACACGGAAGACGAACCAACCCGTTTGTGCCCTACAAGCGCCACTTTTCAGGATGGTTCCTACAGACGGACAAACCTCCCCGACGGCCCAGGAGACCAGCCAGCAAAACGTCCGCACGTCCATCTGGAATTTCCTGCCTTTCCTGGGTCAATACCCGGCTCGTTATCTTCCACGCTCTCTAGGCACCTACTTATTAACTTCGTGCTCACAGAAAAACCACTCCACATTCTGTGATCGCCGGAGCGATCGTGGGGCTGCTGACGGCTGGCGGCAATCCCCGACACCGAGAGCCTTCAGACGGAAAAACCTGGCAGGCGGTTCCTGCTCTTGCCCCACCACCGATGTCAGGAACATCCCTCACTAAAGCCCAGGTCTGTATCCTCTACCCACTGGTGAGCGCTAAAAGAAAAAGCAAACAGGTTTCATTTAGAAATAAACGATAGATTTACCAATAAAAGATAATTTCCTCCTGGTGAGTTCAGCATTTACAAAAAAATTACAAAAAAAAAAAAATCAGCGTACGCAGCAAAATGCGGCTTTTGGGGAGGAAAAGGGCAGCACGTAGGGACTGAGCCCCGGCGTGGACAATGGTGCCGATGTCGTCTTTGAACGGCGCGTGACTCCTCGGTTTAGAGACCACAACGTCCCAGACCTCAGGAATCCTGCGAGCCCGACGCCTCTTCCCCGTGACGCCAGCGCTGAACTATGCGGCCGAAACACCAGGGACCAAGCGGGCGTCGCTCCCGGTGCCTCCTGGTCAAATTGAGCCCACGGTTGAGGCGAACACCGGCGTCTTTCAGCTCTCGGCATTCCGCTTTTCTCCGGAATTTGCCGTATCAGCGTCTCAGAGGGTGGATGTTCCTTGTCCCAAGTCCCACCACCTTTTCCTGAGCCTCCGACCTCTCCCTAAGTGCCATAAAGATGAGAAATCAGGGGCTGCTCCCCCCATCATCGGGAACCCCCTTCCCAAGGCATCGTCCCCCCAAGACCACCCTCCGAGTGCCCGCACGGAGAGAAACGGCTTTATTAGGACAAGGGCAAACAGCCACCCCTCAGGGACGTCACGGTCCTTCGTTAGCTAATGCTGGTAAAATGCTATAAAAAGCTTAATTAAGCCTCGCCCTCGTGAGACACTGCCAGAGTCGCAGGCTTGTTTCAGAGACAGGGGACAGATGAGCGTAAACGGCAAAACCACGAAGCCTGGGAAGAGTTTCCACCACCCAGCCGGGGCATTGCTGGGCGTTCCATACATAAACTTGGGGAAAAAACACAGAGAAACAGCATGTGCTCTTGCCTTGTAGCCAGAGGCAAAGATCCTGCCCATATTTTAAATGTTCACCTGCAGCACGAGACTCAAACCTAATAAATGACCCTGTTACACCCCAGACTGAGCCTGGTGACAGGACCAAACCCCCTCCATGAGGAGCCTCCCGCTGCTGCCATCGAGGCTGAGAGCAGCAATTTATCGGGTCGGGCGGACAGGCATGGATTTACCACCGCCCGCAGCAGTTTCTCCATGAGAAGGCAGGAGCCGGAGGGCAGAACCGCTCCGCACTAACAGCCAGCGAGAGACGCGGGGTGCTGGGGTGGCTCGAGGCGACGGGGGCTCCTTCTGCCCTGAGAGCGGCTGGCAGTGGCTGCGCCGCTCCCAGCCTCTGCGACGAGACCCCGGCCCCCGCGTCAGTCCCTGGGACGGGAGCGGCAGGGGAGCAGCCCGGGCGATCATTACCAGCATTGTGACACCCACGGCCGGGTGCCCCAAGGGAGGGCTTGCAGCACCCACTCTCCTGGGAGAGCCGTGGGAGCAACAACCGCCAGCACCGGGGCGACACTGGGCGCAGGCTGGACTTCCAGCCCAGCTCCTAAATAACCCGAATTCAAACCCGACAGAATTAGCCGATCACACCTCCAAAGACCACGTTCAGTCCTGCGTTAATTCAGCTTCAGCTGCTCTCCTCCCCTTCCTTCTCACAGTGTCGCACGAACTCTAACACCTTTCTGACCGCATCGGGATTAAACAACGCAGGCTCAAGACAAGGCAGAAAGGTTATTAACGAATTACTCTGCACCGAGAGATGGTTCTAAAGGTGTACAAGCCGCAGGGTGCTGCTTGAATCAACACAAGGAGAAGAGGAACGGCTCAGGGGCTCCCAGCGCCACTCCTGCGGCGGGTGGGGATTGCGGGAGGGAGCCGGAGGTGTCTCATGGACCTGCTGGCAAATGGTTTCAGGCTGATTCACTGGGGTTTGGTGGGTTCTGTCCAGCGAGGACGGCTGAGTTCAGCGCCGCTGCACACGCTTCACCCCGCGCCGCCGTCGTGCCTGGACACGCTGTCATACCTGCGGAGCGCGGCCCGAGCCGAGCCACAGAGGGACAAACCATGGGCACCAGCTAACGAAGGAGACGACCTGCTTTGAGAGCCCCGTTTTTGCCAAGAACACAAGTTTTCACCCTGGACTGACCCTCCTGGTCACCCTACAGCAACCAGGCTCCGCTTCCAATCCCTCGTCCCGCGTCCGTGCCTGGCCCCGCTCCACGCCGGCTGCACGAACACGAGAGAAAAGTGCGGAACACGCAGATTTACACCCATGTGCTCGACGTCCCCGACGAGAACCAGCTGCATCACAGATACTGAGGAGCCTTCTTCAGGCTGCTCACGTTCACACTAACCCTGCCCGGGTTTCTGAACGCCCGGCTCTTCAAAACCAGCAGCTCAGCATGAAATCTTCAGTTCTGGTGGAGCAGGAAAAGAATCAAAGCTTGTTTATATTTTTTTAGCTGGTCTCTGCGTGGCCAGAGACGCTGGCGCTGTCCCAGTGAACACCGAGGTGCCAGCCTGAACGCCAGACCCAGCCTTTCGGGGGGCCGTGTCCTGATCCCCGACCAAGGCAGGGGCCGGCAGCCAGGGCCCTCCCTCCTCCAGCCCCTCGGCATCCGCTTCCTGCGCGCCCACGGTGGCGGGACCCAGCCACCCAAACTATATTCGGAAACTTCACCGTTTCAGCCCAAGGAAAACGTTTCCTTTTGCGTCAGCAGCCCACGTGCAGCCTCGCTTGGTTTTAAACTCCTGCTTTTAAGTCAACATCAAAACAGACACCAGCAAGCGAAAGGACTTTCATCTCGAGCCCCGCCGTGGCACTGCAGATACTCTGATTTTAAGCAGCGTTGGGGCTGGGTGGGTGCATTCCCCAGACTAGTTACTAAAAAAATAAATCTCTTTTCTCATGATTTGGGCACGTCGGCGGCAGCATCAGGCCGAGATACGTTTACTAACGAAGGGCAAGACGAAGAGATGAGAGCGGACTAGACCATTCCGGGTGCTCTTTGAGAGGCAGACGCCAACCGATCGATACGAGGTCACGGCACCGGGGGTTTAATGCACGAGGAAACACCAGCAGCACAGCCTGGCCCCACGACGCCCCACGCTCCCCACCCATGGGTGACCCGCCAGGTTTATTACGTTACCCAGAGCTCCTCCGCTATGTCTGCCGGGATTTTTAGCAAGATACCCCTGTGCTCTTCCCGCCCAGCGCCCGCTCCCAGGCTGGACCCAGCGAGGTTTCCAGCGGGGAGATTATGGCGAGCCGTGAGTCACGCCTCGCTCTGAACTATAATAAGCCTGATCCTTACACAAACAGAATTTCTCGCTCGCTCACCACACCCAGGAAAGCGGAGAGAGAAAGCAGCACGTCCCGGAGCGCTGCGGGGATGCCTCCAGCTCTGGCCGATGCCCTGCGGAGCAGCATGCGGCGAGAACCCGCCTGGTTCTGCCCTGGAAAGGGACAGCGAGGAAAAAGCGGGTTTAAGCGAACCTTGACACGAGTCTGCGAAACCTCTGGAGCAGGAATTAGAACACTTGGTATCAAACGCTTGTATAAAACAAGAGAAAAGGCAGAAAACACAGAGAGGCAAAGCGGCTCCATGTCCTCTCCACAGGGTAACACATGTCCAGAACAGACCGGCCAGGTTTCGGTGCGAGTTCACCAGAGGCGAAGCCCGGACGAAGTGAGATGGAAGTGAACTAAAATAATTAAACGTACCTCAGGTTCATCCCTTGTGTCTTCCGGGGTGTAACAGGGGGAAAAATAAATCATCATTGAGCACATGCAACTAAATCATCATTTCACCAGAAACAGCCACCACCCACAGGCCAGGAGCAACAGTCCCCGCAGCACAGAGTCAGCGCCCAGCCCTGGCTGGGCACCTCCACCACATCCCGGCCTCGCAGGCGGGAGGAAGGATGAGAGGATGGTCCACGCTGGACCCTCCAAAGCCCCTGGGAACCGTCAGATAAGAACCGAGGCAGGACGTGCCAAAACCCATGAGAAACCAAGGTCTGCCGGGCCCAGCCAGAAGCTTTTCACCCCTCACTGTCCATCAGCCCCTTCACTTCGCAAAGCTCCGCCAGGACAAGCCGAAACAGACTGAATTCCTAAAGCAAAAACCCACCCCAAAACCTGAATTAACAGCAAGGGAAAGGCAGCCCCACAGGCAGCCCCTGCCCCAAGGAAAGGACCATGGTGCGAGAAAGGACTGGAGGCGAGACCTCGCTGCCGCGGGCAGCCCCACGCCAGGGCTGAGCGAACTCGGCGCTTCACACCAAAAGCCACCAGCAAAATAAGCTGCTCACGGGGCTCGGCCCAAATGAGCAAGACCTGAAGGGCTCCGAGGCAGGTTCTTCGCTTCGCGGTGCCTCCGGCCCTGACCCGCGTTACCTAACGCACGCCAGAATGGCCGAAACACAGAGCCGGGATTAGCGGTGCCCGTTGAACCTGACCTGACCTCATACCTTCACCGCGGCCACCGAGCTCCAGTGAGGACCCAGGGCTCCCACAGGCTTGGTCCAGCACAGAGCAGCACCCAGGACCCGGGGCCGAAAGCGTGGCAGAGCCCGTGGTGACCGTCTCTGGCTCTTGTCCTGCTTCAGCCAGTGACAGGGCTCGTATCCAAAGTAAACGCTGTTTGCTCAGCGGCCAAATGCAGAGAAACTCAGTTTGAGACAAATTCAGCTGATTAAAACTGGGCCTCTGCTACTTCCAGCACAAGCCCTGTTCCGCGGGAGCCCAGCACCTGCTAGCGCCCCGGCAGCGGCACCTCCGCAGTCAGGCCTCGGCGGGTTCGGCCGCCCGTTCTGCGTTGTTTTCTCCCCAGAGGATTCTGCTCCTGCTGGGCTCCTCTGCTGCTGTGTCGTCTGAAGAGATGAGTTCAAACAGAAGCGCCGCAGGAGCCGGGGCGCTTGTCGAGCACATCCCTCCCAGCAGCTCCCTGCCACGGAGAGCAGAGCTGCGTCCTGCCACGAGACTCGCCCGAAACACTGCGAACTCTGCGGAAACCCAGGACAACAAGAACTGAGGCCCTAGAAAGACCACGCTGCCGACGTCCCGGAGTATCTGGGCACAAACTGGCTCCTCGCAGCCCTCAGTGCCAGCAGGGGTTTGCACCCATAGCTCACGCCGAGCTGACAAGTGTTTCATGCCTTGGAACGCAGTCGGAGCAGCCCCAGCTCTGCCAACGGCTCCTGCGAGCTGAGCGCTCGTACCGCGAATCCCAACGGATGCCCCTTCCCCAGGCTTCACACAGCACCGCCGCGAGCTGCCGCGCCGTCCCTCCTCACTGGGCTTTTCTTCAGAGCAAAACCCCGTGTTGCGCAGCTGAAACATTCTGATCCCCTCGAAGGGCTCGGCGCGGGCACGCGCTGCACTGGCCGTCAGCTGAGGTGTTCTCCATCGAGAGCGACCCTCGAGCGTCCCGGGAGAAGGACGTTCTCAGCAGGCGGAGCTTGGTCGAAGCTGCGACACCACAAGTCATTGCACCGACTGTTTATTTTCCTTTTCCCCCTACTTCAGTCAGCAGCTTTTGTTCTGATGAAACAACTAATCCAAGTCGTACACAGGGCTTGGGTTTTAATTTTAAACTCTATGAAGAAAAGCAGCACCGGGGGAAAATTGCCACGAATAGAAGCACCCTGGGGAGCAGCCCGGTCTCCTCCAGCGATACGAGGGGTTTGCACGCTCGTGGCTCGCAGTGCCATGAAAGGCGTCACCCCCCCAGGGCCGGGAGAGCCGAGCGGGGCGCGGCAGAAAGTGAACCCAAGTGTGAGAGCCCGACTGCGGCGTGTGAACGGCAGCGACTGCGATGGGTCCTTGCCGAGGGTGGGAAAAGCAGCAGCGTCAGGGAGAAGAACCTGGTGTTGTCAGTGATCCGACACAGAGAATTCCAGTGCCTTAAACCGACAACGACAGCTTTATCAGCCCCGTAACTCCGTCAAAGTCAGCCCCCACACGCAGCGCATCACCCACCCTCACGTACGCGGTGCCCATCGCACAGACAGGTGAACGGTGACCACGCTCTGCCCGGTGTCGCCTCCCGGGAGGATCCGTCCCGTTACCGCACTCCTTGCGTAAGTGACTCCCACGACACGGCGTCCGTGCAAAGACGTTTCCCTTAAGCATGGGATTGTCAGAGGTGCTGGAGCGGGTGAGTCACGGCTGCCTCCTCGCCCACAAGGGCAGCATTCGGAGCCCAGGGCTCGGCCCCCCATCACCAGCCGGACAGAACCGCCCTTTCCTCCCCAGACTCGGATGGGACAACTCTTGGAGAGGTCTTTCAGCTCGCTGCGGTACAGCCGAGCAGCCCCAGCCCAGGTACAACCCGACGGTTCGTCTCCACACCCGAAACGGCCCAGGAAAACACCAGCCAGCGGCTCCTCACCGAGGGGAGACCCTCGGCCCGAGGACGGCGGCAAAGCTCGCCCGGGTTGGAGGGCGAACACGGGGTAGAAGAGCCGTGCGGACCCTGCCTGGCCCACGCCGGAGGCCAAGGGACCCGGTGACAGTTACTCGGTCCAAAAATCTCGGCGAGGGAGAAGGTTGTAACAACCCACCGCCCCGGCCCGGCCCCGCCGGAGTTTACACCCCGACGGAGCCGCCGCAGCCGCCGTCCCGCCGCAGCCGCCGTCGCTCCCGTGGCAAAGCCGGGCTCGTCCCCCGCTCCCCGGGGGTTTCAGCCGAGCCTAAATCATTGAGATCGGCCCCACGACGCCAGAATCCCCCGAAACCTCCGCTCCGGCCACCGCTTCACCGGGACGCACAACTCACGGGTTGAGCAAGCGGCGACCGGGGCGGCCCGAGGGCTCTTCGCCGGACTGGGGAAGGCGGGAGGGGCCCGGCGAGGCAGGCAGCGGGGGGAGCCCGCCCCGGCCCCGGCCCCGCCACCCTCCCCGGCCTGAGCCCTGCACCGGGAACCCGCCCGGG